>CM061749.1:318672136-319171933 GCA_030979885.1 Lolium multiflorum
GGGACGGTGATCATGACGTCGGTGAACGAGGCGTGGGCGGCGCCGGGGTCGCTGCTGGACTCCTTCCTGGAGAGCTTCCGCGTGGGGATCAACATCTCGCACTTCGTCAAACACATCGTGGTGGTGGCCATGGACGAGGGCGCGCACCGCCGGTGCCGCTCGCTGCACCCGCACTGCCACCTCCTCCTCCCGGACGTCGACGGCCTCGACCTCTCCGGCGCCAAGAGCTACATGACCAAGGACTACCTCGACCTCGTCTGGAGCAAGCTCCGGCTCCAGCACCGCGTCCTCCTCCTCGGCTACAACCTGCTCTTCACGGCACGTCGCCATTTGTTTTTTCTTCATTTCCTCTCGGGGAATGTACAGTACTGTTTCTCGGCCTCTGTTAAGAAACATTTGAATGTGTATCTCACGATCGAGGCGTTGACGTACAGGACGTGGATGTGGCGTGGTTCCGGGACCCGAGGGTGCACATCACGGCGGCGGCGGACATCACGACGTCGAGCGACTTCTACTTCGGCGACCCGGAATCCCTGGGCAACTACCCCAACACGGGCTTCATCTACTTCAAGGCCACGGCCAGGAACGCGCGCGCCATGGCGTACTGGCACGCGGCGAGGGCAAGGTTCCCCAAGGAGCACGACCAGTTCGTCTTCAACGAGATCAAGCATGAGCTCGCCGCGCCGCCGATCGGCGTCAAGATCAGGTTCGTCGAGAGCGCCGCCGTGAGCGGGTTCTGCCAGCTGGGGCGCGACCTGAACCGGATCGCCACCGTGCACATGACCTGCTGCATCGGGCTGGAGAACAAGCTGCACGACCTCAAGCGCATCGTGGAGGACTGGAAGCATTACGTGTCGCGCCCGGTGTGGGAGCGGCAGGCCGGGAGGATCGGGTGGAGGTTCGATGGGGGCAAGTGCATACATTGATTAATTGATACAGTATAGTATACGATCCATCACAGATTCACCGCCATGAAAACGTGGTTCTTTGTCTGGGAATTGAGAGCGATGGCATGGAAGCTTCGCCCCGGCATGCCTTCCCGTTTCGTCATGAAGACTGTGTTTATGTTTCAGAAATTATTGTACATTATATATACTCCATTGGATTTTATGATGTTCAGTTGTAATTTATTGCTAGCTATGTCCAGGTTTCTTCTTAGTCGGAGGTAGAATTTGGTAAGAGAGAATTTTCTCACGGAATCCTTTGCCATCTCCATTCTTCACTCTCCAATTTGGAGTAAAATCCATTCGCCAAGTAGATTCCTTATGGAGTAAAATCTGTAAAAAATCATGAAGTTATAGACGATGTCGAAACCAAATCCTAAACGGTCAATCCCTGAAATGAGCACCCTCAGTTCACCAATTCCGATTTGACCTTTTGCGATGCTCGTTTCAACGTTGAAATCGCTGACATGGCAAGGGCCAACATTGGGATTGTTGACTCCTGGTTAAGATGTGTCTGCGTAGGCTCGGTCGTAGTTTTAACCGTTATATGTCCTCGCTTGCTTGTCCAAATCAGCTAGGAGGGAACAAATTAGGGTTCGCCGGTAGGGATCGAGGCAGGAGATTGAGCGGGTCTTTCCATAAGAGCTTCTCCATTCTTCACAAAGTGTCCCTTAAAGATCTTAGAAGCGCGCCAGACACTTAACCTCTTCTCTAGCCGCATGCCCCAAAGTTCAATTATGTCTAGGCGAGTTCAAATATTGCATGGGGCGCCCAATCCGTCACACAAGGGCTATATCACTTCTACCAAGGATGTCAGACACAACTTTCACACATGATCGTTTGTTTTGGGGGAAGTGGCTGGGAACGAGCCCCCCTCCCCCCCTCCCCGCAATGCGACACCACGCAGCAGCATCCCTGAAACAACCGATCTGACGCTTTTGACGAATGTTGTTTGGGAATGCGATGGGAGGTGCTTTCACTTTGTGATTGCACCCATAAGTGTTGAATGTCCACGCTTATGTTGTTATGCATCTAGAAGAAAATGCAACACATTAATATGTTAACCAAGCCAAGTAAATCAAATGGTGTTAATTTTGTTACCAATAAAGTGGAAAATTGATAAATCACTGTAAATGGTAATGCTGCCTTTTGTTTTCACGACATATATCCATATCAAATCTAGTATCAACGCTCTCATCGACCCAAAGTCTAGGGTGAGGATGAATCATATAGTAAATCAAATTCACGGTTTGAGAGCTAAAAGACGTTTTGATGTTTTGTTTTCCAAAAATACTTGCAGCCGAAACAACCATGATTCAATGATTGTAAGTAACATGCTCAATTATAGTCCACCAGATCAATGGAAATAACATAAAAACATCAAAGCCATTTTCCAAACAAGTTTGGGTAGACTAAATATCCCAACAAAAATATAAGGAAATCAAAAGATAATGAGAGAAAAAACTAAAAAAAGAAACAAATACACTAAGATTTAGATATACTGATTGATTTTTTTGCTAGATCTATTGATTTATTGGTAGAAAAGTGTGATATAAGAAAAAAGAGAATGTAATCACCCAAACTAAACGAACTTTTGCCATACATATGAAAGTACTCAATCATGTCAGCTATGTTGTAGTGATCGGTGAAGTTAGACATATATTGCCAAGGGAAATACAGATTGGCTCTCGAGTGCCACACACCCCTATACTTGGAAAAAATATTAAAAAAAGTTTTAAAAATTCAAAAAAATTGGGTATCAAAGATGATCAGGTATTGTACTTGAAACAAAATATTTACCTAGGAAATTACTTTTATTGTATCCGGTAAAAAAAAAACTCGAAACGCCCCATGATCAGGTACAATTCACTTTATATTCGTCATAATTTTGTCCTTTTTGCCCTCGAGACCATGGGAATCATTTCGTTTACAAACATTTTTTTATGATTACAAATTTAATCATCCTTGGTTTCCAGGAAGATTCAATTTTTTTGACTTTTTTAAATTACTATAATTTTTTTTGGTCTATGGGGGTGCGTTGCACCCGAGAGCCAAAAGTCCGCTTCCATATTGCCAAGGTCTATTAACATGTGCCCTCCTTTCAAAATGCTGATGTTCCATTGTTTGCATGGTTTTAGATTTTTTTTTTTTGAGAATCTTCCGGAAATTTAAGATAGCCAGAAATTCTGACATATGGGTCACAAAGGCAGCGAATGGACCTAATGCGCATTGTTAGTTCATTTTCCTTTAGCTAAGACGTAAAGTATCCGTTTCCGTTAACGCCGTGAGAAGGCACAAACCAGGAAGAAAGCCAAACCCCGCTGCTCTCCCCTGGAGTCTCCGGTCAGTCTAGCCGAGCGTCGAGTCCAAGAACCAAAGCAGCAACGGCGAGATCGCCGAGATTTCTCAGATGAGCACGCGGCGTCCAGCCGCCGCCTCCAGGAACCGCGGAGACCCCTCCTCATCCGGCCCTGATCCGGACGCGCGCCGGGTCGCCGCCGCCGCAGCAGCGCGGCGCAGTGGCCGTGGCGACCATGGCCCCCTGCGCGTCATGGCCGTGAATGCCCGAACCCTCCTCCTCCTAGGAATCGCTTCCGTTTCCCTCCTGTCCGTAGCCTTCGTGGCGTACAACGGCGGGTGGTGGCTGGCGGAATCGGAGTCGGAGGGCGCCGCGGCGCTGCGCAGGATGGCGCGCTCCGTCACGCCGCTTGACGCGCCCCGGATGATGGATCTGCCTCAGGTGAGGATCGTTGTCCCGTGGCGTTATTTCTGTTGACCCCTTCCTTGTCTCGCTACATTAGAACGTCTCAATTGGTCAGGCTGGTGTTATTTTGTACCAAGTTATTATTCATGCTTTGCTACACCAGTGCATATTGGATATTAGGAAAATAAGAGAAGGATACCACTGTAATATGTTTGAGCAGCAGGGTGGATATATCTGTTTAGGATGAACCGGGGTAAAACATTTGGTTAGGTTAGTGCGACCAACTATGAATTCTAACTGTGTATGCTTTGTTAGAGCTCCAGCGAAGTAATTATTAAGCGTGCTGGTAAATTCTCCCGTTGATTTGCTAATAAATTTGTTAAACTCCTTAAGAGGCGTGATGTAGAGTACAGTGTCTAGGCGAGATAATGGTGCTTTTGATTCTAATGCGCATGCATTCTACCTTTTTAGGCGAGTGTTTGATTTACTATGTTCTGGATTATTGTTATGTGATGTAAGGCTCCCATTTGTTGCGATCTTTGCTACTATCCATATTAGGTTTCTGATGGTTAATATTGATTGGTTGCAGTTCCAAGGTGATCACAAGGAAAGCCTGTATTGGGGTACTTACAGGCCAAATGTATATCTTGGAGTTCGTGCTAGGTGCTTCACTTTGGTGATCTATTCTTCTTGCCCTTTATGACATGCTAATTGAAATTATTCCGTTCTCTTAGTCATCCAGGACAGGCTAGAATTATCTATGACAATTCGCTGTGAACTTACTTGTCTCACGAACATTAGGCACAAAAATGTGTTTTTTTTGTTCTCATTAGATTAGTACACATGTGTACGGGTGGTGTACTATTTCTGCCGCTGGTGCAGCATGCTGTTTCTTACTAGTTGGAAATAGTATTTGTATGTGATGACGACTTTGTACTGCCAAGCCTGTGAAAAATCATGCTAATGCAATTTATATTACAGAACTCCGCTGTCTCTAATTGCTGGGTTGATGTGGATTGGCGTGAAAAATGGACAATATTTTCTTCGTCACGTTTGCCAAGATTCTGATGAGCTTAGCAAATATGGCTGGGAAGATCATAATGGTAGGGATTATGGACGTCAAGAGTTGACCGATCATGGCCTACAGTTGACGACTAGTTTTCTAAAAGAGAAAGGAGAGGGTAGTGGCTATGGTGGAGACTGGGCAGTTCGATTGGATGCTAAGAACGAGGGGTAAGTCTACATTCATTTGTTGCAAACAGAAAGAAAACTTACAGTTTGAGAAGTGATCTGTACAATCTAGTGTTAAGCATGAGTTGGAAAGAATGGTACTCCCTTCCTCCCAAAATATAAGGCACCCTTAAGTTTCGCTGCTTAACAACTTACAATGTTCACTATGATTTGTACTTATATTATGTTGACAAAATTTGTATAAATATATATGAAATGAAATAGTTTTGCAAGACGAGTACAACGATACCATTTATACATTCAGAAACCATATAATTTTGTACAACCGCCATTCGGAAATAAGTGACTCCACTTTATGTAGATACGGATGTATCTAGACACATTTCATACATCCGTATCTAGACAAAGCTGAGTCACTTATTTCCGAATGGAGGGAGTATATATTAGTGGTCAAAGTTGTGCATCATAGACCGTGCGAAGGAAAGAGGGACTATAATTTATTTGAGTTAACCTTTTCATTGCCAAATCCAACATGAGCAAGCTATCATTTATTTATTGCTTCCTACCTGAACATCATCTAAGGAACCAAAAGAAATTCACCCTCCAGTTACAATTAATTTAGGTCAAGTTCAAGTGAAGCCCAAGAAAGCACCACACATTTGTTCTTCTATATTGCCGACGAAGAAGGAAAGTCGATCACTATGGGCTCAAACGAACCTTCTTCAAGTGGTCCTGTTCTTTTGGCGTCTGGGTCGCATGAAGATATTGGTGACTGGGAACTCCACTTGAGATCTGAGGTATACATATCAATTTCTAGGTTTATCACCTTGTACTTGTAATTTCAGTTTACTTTGTATTAGTTGCTACTGGTAGTGCAATATGACTGACATTTATGTTTATAAAAATCTGTTTTCTCACAGGACAATTTGGAGATCCACAGAGCTGGATTCCAGTCGATTAATATGCATAATCTAAGTGATCTAGTTCAACACGCCGTTGCAACTAATGTACAATCTTAACTCCTCTTCAACTACCTAATTATTGGAAAAAACAAGTTTTGGAATCTTGTATATCACTTCATGTTATGAAGTTGTGTTTGCAATGCATTTAGCTGTTTTCTTTGGATCTTTTAGGCAATGCAAACTGGGAACCTTAACCTGCCAGACTTGACTGAAGACTCTTCAAATATAATGATCTATCAGGTACTTCAGAGGTGAAAAAATATATCCTATCAATGTACAATTGTACACCCTCATGTATCAATCAACTGTCGAACTTAGAATTAGTCACCAGTTCACCATACACCAGGTACTTAATTAGTATTTTCTTTTCGCTTTGTTATTTACATTTTCTATGTGTTTTTGCAGGTTTCCATAAAACTTCCTGCCAAAATAGACATAGTGTTCCTGTCAGGGGCTAGCTCAAAACGTCCAATGATTGCCGAACGTGTTAATAGGCTAACAGGTGATTTTTCTTCATAGTGCATACTCCGTAGAGATATGATCTAATCATTATGGGATTCACTGACCATCATCCATGCATGCACTGAACATTTTGAAGGAAGAGACATGAGCTCCTGACTTCACTTCTTTTTCTTCTTTGCATTCAATATCAGATCCATTTACCTGCATCTTTGCCTTCTGTTGAACCTGAACTTTAGGAATTTTGGATGCACAGTATATTCATTTTTTTTGTTAATTGTTACACCAGTAATGATGTCAGATTTTCAGGTCCCATGCTGAGCACTCGCCTTGAGTCGAAGCGGAAGGATTTTGAAGAGAGATACAATCAAATTTTCAATGTCAATAACAAGGTAATAATGTGCAGCTCATTGGATGAGCTTTGTGATTTCCACAATCTTTTTCTTAGCACTGGCAGTGTCTAGAGTTGTTATCCTGATATCCTCTCATTGTATTAATCTCTATATGTAATCCATGCCTACTAGGAGGATTGTAACAAACTCTATCTATTCAATGAAATGAAACACAAAGGTCCTTCGTGTTTTCTCGAAAAGAACAAAAGAGTTATTCTCTCATTGTATTAGTGTTTCCTACCGCCTATACATTTACTTTCACTAATCAAGTCTGGTATTTGCTTTCATGGGTGTACTCCCTCCGTTATAGGGTGGTTCATTTGCTAGTGTTTGTGTGTTTGACAGTTGCAGGATAAATGCAAATTGATTTCTTGCTAGGGAGACAAATAGTGTACTAGGCATTAGATATATCTTGACCAAAAGGATGTCATGGATCTATGTTGATGTTATTGTGGCTCTGTTGCAGATCGTTTCCAAAGAACTATCTGTTGGTAGAGTTGCCTTATCAAGTCTTCTTGGTGGTATTGGCTACTTCTACGGGCAGTCAAAAATTGCACTCCCCAAAACTTTTTCAGTAAGTTTGAGATTCACCTCATAATCTTATCTCTTTCCTTTTCCTCATAGGTGTTGGCCACATTACTCTGTGTAGTGACCTGCTCTACTCTAAGATACTGCTACTCCCGGGTAGTTTCTTCTTATTAGAACTGTGTTGAGTCTATTTCTGTTAGTAGGCCAGATGGAAATTCTAGGTTATTGCATATCACCAAAAAGTATAATGTTTGAAGCATTTCAATTGCAGCAAAAAAATGGGGATAAATATATTCCATATTGGCCTGCTGCGTTATATACAGCTGTGCCAAGTCGCTCATTCTTCCCTAGGGGATTCCTGTGGGACGAGGGCTTCCATCAGCTAATCATTTGGTAAGCATTTGATCAATTTTATAATGTTCGATGCATCATGTGTGCTATACCATTTCATTATCTGGACAATTTTGCTTTCATGCTGGTATTGTTGCTTTGTGTTTATTGTTTAACATACATCGGTTTACAGGCGTTGGGATGCTCATATATCCATGGATATAATTGGTCATTGGTTAGATCTAATTAATGCAGATGGATGGATTCCTCGAGAGCAAATCTTAGGAGCTGAAGCTTTAAGGTTAGTGTCCAGTAAGAACGATGAACTATGCTCATAGCTAATGATTTCTCAATTCCTTAGATCATCTAGTCTTGGCTTCATGCAGCAAAGTTCCCGAGGAATTTGTTCTGCAGTACCCTTCCAATGGAAATCCACCGACCTTATTTCTTGCGCTCCGTGGTAGGACATCGGTTCCTCCCTTGCTCTTCTTTTTTTATGATGTCTTGTTCTCATCAGTTTTCTTCACTGAGATGTCTAAGTTCTTTCCTAGATTTTCTGTTTAATTTTGCAATTTTGCACATATTCCATATTGCATGCTTCAAAATGACCAATATATATAATCAGGCTACACACAAAATTTTCCATGTTTTCGCCTCTTCCCCTTTTATTATGACAACGGGCAAGGAACCTTTTAGGATTCCTTAAAGAATGAGATGCCCAGATTTATGCCCTCCTCCCAGGACTTGAACCTAGGCAGGTTCGGAGGTTAAACAACTTCCCTACCATCATTTGGCCACTGGCCTATTCCCTTATCCCTCCTACTTCAGGTATCCATGGCATAGAAAATAACACTCATACAAGAGAAAACATGGCTTATATTTTTTAAAAAAAATTGTGGTGCTAGTTGTTTTGGTGCATGTGTATAAAATTATGTGCTCAGAGAGTTATTCGTAGTGCCCAAGCATCAAAATTTTGTTAATGTCTGGATCTGACCAACCAACAAAAGTGATAAATGCTTTCAATCCCATGAGTTTAATCATGTTTTTTTAATTTCTCATCTCAGACTTGGCAAGTGGCATACATGCACGCCAGTTTTCAGGTGAGGAAGCCGAAAAGATATCCACTTTCCTTGAAAGGGCTTATGTACGGCTGAATTCTTGGTTTCAGTGGTTCAACAGTACACAATCAGGTGAGCTTTGCTGTTCCAGTTTTTTATATCCCATATTTACTCTGCTTTTTTTTCTAGCAAGCATGGGGACAGTGTTCAGAATGCATCACCATGCTGAACTTGCAAGCTGTCGATTAGGTCTACAATCATATGATCGAAAATGCACCCTATTTGTAGTAAGCAACTCAGCATAATTCTCAGAAAGTAACCAAAGCTAGGCAAGGGAAAACAGCTAATCCAGCTGATAAGACCACCTCTTCTGTCGATCTTCTAGATCAGAAGTCAACCAACCCTACATATACACTTCCACTATCTGTGAATTTCCCATCATTTTTGTACTTGCCATGTCCACATTGCCTTCCTTTGGCTTATTTATCATTGAAAAAAATTTACCTGAAAATTTGTTTCTAGGGAAATATGAAGGGACTTTTTTTTGGCATGGAAGAGACAATATGGCAACAAGGGAGTTAAACCCGAAGGTTTGGGAACAATTCTTAGTTGCTTTCTACCACTATCAAGTTAATTGATTTGAAAGACAAATACACAAGTTTCAGTTGTTGAGAATAGTGTTTCTTCCCTTGCCTTCTCTACATTATTGAAGCAGCATGATCACGCGTAATGTTGCTGACTTATGTACAGACTTTGACATCTGGGTTAGATGACTATCCTCGTGCATCTCACCCTAATGACGATGAACGGCATGTTGACCTTCGGTCTTGGATGCTTCTAGCTTCAAACTGTATGCGCTCAATTGCCGAGTTCCTTAAAATGGACACCTCTCTTGAGAAGGTATCATGAATAGACCATGAGTTATGGCTTTGTCCCAACCATTCTCTGAGTGGCTCTTCCTGAAAAAACTTTTATTGAACTTCTACAGGATTACTATAATATGTCAAATCAACTTTCAGATTTTGGGACACTTAACAAGGTATTGCTCTGAAATTCTGACAATTTCTCTCATTTGTGGATGCCATCTTTTTTGTGTAGATCAATCATCATTGAAATAAAACAATTGCTGCATTACATTTTGGATATGAATAAATGCATTTGCAATGCTAATAATTATGAATATAATACACTTTTTGTATACATCCATTTTAACTAGACAGAAACTGTGCAACCAGTGGTAATTAACGCTGTCAAGAACTTGGGTGAGTATTTTTTTTGGTTTAACGTCCCACCTAAATTTGAGTGTTCCCATAAGCAGATTTTTTGGGAGTAGTTTTGGAGCAACATGCTGATCCTTCTGTTTGCTGCAGAGTATTTCAATATTATGATTTCCATATGCCAGTATGAGACCAAAAATATTGCAGAAATGTTTCGAATTCATGATTCATGATTTGTCATGTACTTTTTAATTCAAAAAGCAGCAAACTACCACATGATTCTTACCAACTGGTATTTGAGTTTATGTATGTCACAAACTTTCTAAAGTGTTCTCATTTTTAACAGATGCACTTGGATAACAAAACTGGTGCCTATTTTGATTATGGTAACCATACAGAAAAGGTTGGTGTTTACGTCTAAAATTTGTCATTAGAAGACATGATTATTGATTTTGAGATCATTGTTGAAGGTTCGATTGAGATGGCATGAATTGAAAGACAAGGATGGCATGAGACGGGAACTTTTGAGAGAGACATTACAACCCCCTCAGCTGCAATTAGTACCCCATGTTGGTTATGTCAGCCTTTTCCCATTCATGATGGGAACCATTCCACCTGTAAGCTCGTAACTTTCATCTGCTCGTTTCTCACTTTTACTCTTATTTTACAAATTGGTACTGATGCTTATCTAAACTACTCAAGTGATAAGCACCATTTAACTGTGCAGGAATCATGGGTTCTTGAGAAGCAGCTGGACCTTATATCTGATAGGTCTATCTTATGGACGGATTATGGCCTCCGGTCACTTTCTAGAACAAGGTATATCTAAAGGTCACTATTTATTTCTCTTTGTGAAGGAATAACAACTCAATTGTTGTATTATGAAATTTCAAATTTGACTTAATTAGCACTTTGGAACATACATCTATGTGAAAAAGCGTATCTGGATTCTAGTAATATGTTGCGGATCCTTGGTCCAGTTCAATGTACATGAAACGTAACACGGAGCATGATGCCCCGTATTGGAGAGGTGCCATTTGGATGAACATGAACTACATGATTCTTTCAGCGCTGCATCACTACTCACACGGTAAACTCTTCATCCGGATGTTGTGAAACGAGCAATGCTCTACCTTTTGTAAACTTCACCGTACGCATAGTGATCTAACACCGTGCTGTACTGCAGAGGACGGTCCCTACATGGGCAGGGCAGGGGAGCTATATGATGAGCTAAGATCAAACCTTATCCGGTACACCCATCGTCCTCGCATGCTGAATGGAATTACCTCGAGTGTACCCTCTCTAATCGGTTGCTGGTGTTGCTTGTCTGCCCACAATTTGCAGGAACATCGTGCGCAACTACCAAGAAACGGGCTTCTTCTGGGAAAACTACGACCAGACGAACAAAGGGAAGGGAAAGGGCGCGAGGTCGTTTACCGGGTGGACTTCGCTTGTTGTCCTGATCATGTCGGAGTCCTACCCAACGTTGCATAGGTAGACCGTAGACAGATGGGGCATATCCAAGCAGGCCACACTGAAGGTGACAGTCCCAGTTCAGGTGGAATTTCCCGACCATTGCTCAGCCTGACGTTTGACCAAAAATGTTGGGAAGAGCTTGGCTTGCTCGTGGTATTTTCTCTTGTACTCTGTAACAACTAGTCCTAGCATTCAGAATATATGCATTGTTGACGTCGCTGCCAACATTTTATCTCCGTAGTTCCTTGAGTAGCTACCCTTTTTCTGTGCTTGGCAGTGCCCACGAGGAGTATATTAAGTATCACCGAATATTGTTTATATTACTTTTGATTTGTCAAGTAGAAATAACCAACACACATATGCTCTGAGCCTACCAGTAGCCTTTGCTGCTACACCTGCAAGAAAAGCATCATCTACTTGCCCCCTACGCAAAGAATGCCAATCTACAGTGTGCGGTTTTGATGTACAAGTTGTCACTTTAATCAAATTAGAGTCTCGTCCTACCAAGACAGTAAACAACACCCAAGACGTGCAGCTCAGTTCATGGGAGAGACCGCAGTCCTGTCACTAGGAAATTTACTGCACGGTTTCGTCAGATCGCTTTCTGATTTGAGGGTGTAGTGGTAGTACCTGAGTGGTAGTAGTCCACTATGTATCACGAGACGTTATCGTGCTCGTCAATGTTAACCAGGTCTCATTCAGAATAATGTTATCGTGCTCGTCAAAGTAGTCCACTATGTTGCTGCATAGAATAGTGTTCTGTGTTGTAGTACCTGATTTTGGCTTGTAACAGCTAGTCCCAACATTCAGAATATATGCGTTGTTGACGTCACTGCCAACATTTTATCTCCGATAGTTCCTTGAGTAGCTACCTTTTTCTGGGCGTGGTAGTGTCCACGAGGAGTATAAGCATTACCGGATACTGTTCATACTTGTGATTTATTTATCAAGGAGGAATAACCAACACCACCATATGCTCTGAGCCTCCCAGTAGCATTTGCCCCGGACGCAAAGCATCATCTCTGATAAAATGTTTACCAAGCAAAGGCATCATCTTCTCTGCCCAGTACGCAAAGAATTGTACACATAATACAGCTGTGGGCCTTTTCGGCATGCCGATGTTCAAGTTGTCGCTTTAAAGTCTTGTCCTACCAAAGACAGTAAACACCCAAAACGTTGAGGCCGCAGTCCTGTCAATAGGAAATCTACTGCACGGTTTCGTCGGATCGCTTTCTGATTTGAGGGTGTAGTGGTGTACCTGAGTGGTAGTAGTCCACTATGTATCACGAGACGTTATCGTGCTCGTCAATCGGTCAATGTTAACCAGGTCGCAAATAGTTAGCCCCCTTTCATCCATAGTATTGTGGTTTAAGCTTAAGTTTAAACTAGAATCGCGGCACTTGTTATGGATTGGATGGAGTATGTTTTTCACGCTGAAATTTATATGAATTATTTTAACTGTTCTAAACATTTTTTGAGATACAGTACAAACGCGACGCTCACATACATGCACCCTCTATAAACGCACACACGCATATCCTATCCCTATGAGCACCTATGGAGGACTGAGCCGGCGGATCGAGTCTTAAAATTGACAAAGTCATCACAAGCATATCGCCGTCGACGGGAACTGAAAGAATATTCCGTCTATATGAGGCACACAGATGTCAAACCCGAGGTTTGAACTCCGATGGGTTGGGGGTACAACCACCCTCCTATTCATCCAATCTCAGGTTGGTTCTCGATACAATTCTGAACTTGAAAATTGTGATATCAGCATAGAAAAATGTTTTCCGCAATCACCATCATCTTTTTTGAGGGTTAATCATCATCAATCAAGTCCAATTTCAGTCTTTTCTTGTGTCCAATAAAAGAGGGAAATGTCCAATTTCGGTCTTGAGAAACAACAAAAAACTGTTGGGAGTTGCGACCAACATCCCCACTTCTCACACGCCAATTACAACTCCCCGACGCGGCAGGCTACCGACTGGCGACACAACTGGGGGAGGGGAAGCCCCGTGCTGCCCCAAATCGTCCCGCGACGCCGGCCATGGCCATGGCGGCGCCGAGCATCCGCACGGTGGCCTCCGTCTTCGGCCTGCTGCTCCTCGTCTTCGCGCTCTCCTCCACCGCCATCTACCTCGTCTCCTCGGCCCCCGCCGCCGCCTCCCCCAGCAGCATCCTCCTCAACCTCCGCCCCTTCGCCGCCAGGTGCCCGCCCGCCCCGCCGCTCCGCGTCTTCATGTACGACCTGCCCGCGCGCTTCCACGTCGCCATGATGCCCACCAATTCCGCGCCCGCCAACGGGTCCGGCGCCGCGTTCCCCGCGTGGCCGCCGTCCGCGGGCGGGATCAGGCGCCAGCACAGCGTCGAGTACTGGATGATGGCGTCGCTGCAGATGCAGGGCGGCGGGGGAGGCGCGAGGGAGGCCGTCCGGGTGCGGGATCCGGACGCGGCCGAGGCCTTCTTCGTGCCCTTCTTCTCCTCGCTCAGCTTCAACGTCCACGGCCGCAACATGACCGATCCCGACACCGAGGACGACCGCCGACTCCAGGTGCCCGCTCCCTCCATATCTTGTTGCTTTTGTTGATAATTCAGTCCTGTGGCCGAGAATTGACTCAAGTTGCTGCATAGACTAGTGTTCTGTGTTGTGGAAAATCGTTTAGATAGGACTATCGACGGCGGAAACAAGCAGCCAAAATTACTATCGAGTCAAAACAATACCGCTACAAACCACAGTAGTAATGTGATGACTCCATCCGATCAATATTAATTGTTTCTAATATAGATGTATCTAGACACATATCAGTTCTAGATACATCGATACTAATGAAGTAATATGAATCGGAGGGAGTAAAACATAACGAAATATCTGTGATCCACTGAACACCATAAGCTCATCTAATATCAACCATCGGGGTTTGAACATTGCTCTCATGTAGTTGGTGTTCCATCACTGTCGACCGCACCATTTAGCAGCTGTGGTCTCCCCAAATTATGCTGGACCAGAAAGACCTGTGCCTCCTACGCACGGTAATAGAACGTGCCTTTTTCTAACAAGATAATGTTTGAGAAAAATAATAACTACTATATAATTTGTGAGCTGTTAATGTTGTGTTCATACGGTTTGAACTGTCATGATAAATTCCCTATTTGATATGGTGCGTGATGCTCCCTAGTCCCCACAGGGAAGGCTCATCGGTATTACTTCTTGTGGTAGTATAGCCAGAAGTTGGATTGATGCAGATAATGTTTCTGCAGCATTCATCACTGCGGCCTCATAGTTGGCAATCATGCGAGGTTGGTATTCTAAGAGTTTATTAGGAAAATAAGACAGTGACTAAGTGTTCCTTGACCATACAGTGTGACTGGATTCACATGTTTCCGTCCTGTGCTCAATATTTCTTAAGAACAGTGCATCACATGCTATTAAGGTTCCTTCAGACATCCGTAATAATGAAACTAATCTTGAAGCAAAGAATATTCCATTGCTTGCAATTCACTTGATTGTTATTCTGTCATGTCAATATATAAAGTTTTCTTAGCCACAAGAAATTACTTTTCCCTAATAACTGTTGAATATTTGATGTGTATCTTTTTTCCTAGTGTAATCCTAAGAAGATATTCCATCAAGTAATCATTAAATAAAACTGCTTTGAACATGTTTCTATCTTGTTGTTGCAGGTGGAACTTATGGACATTCTGTGGAAGTCTAAATACTGGCAACGATCTGCAGGACGTGACCATGTGATTCCAATGCACCACCCAAATGCTTTTAGATTTCTGAGAGATATGGTGAATGCATCTGTTCTTATAGTTTCAGACTTTGGGAGATATACAAAGGAATTGGCTTCCTTGAAGAAAGATGTTGTAGCACCGTATGTGCATGTTGTAGATTCCCTCCTTAACGATGACCCATCTGATCCATTTGAGGCTCGCCCTACACTGCTTTTCTTTCGGGGACGCACAGTTAGGAAAGATGTATGTCATCAATTTCGGATGTCACCCATCCTGATTTCATCATTCAGTACAGCATTTATGGTAGTTGAATTTATTTCGAGAGTATGGCATCTTAGGTTTTCTTTTTCAGGAAGGGAAAATCCGCAAAAAACTCGCTAAGATATTAAAAGACAAAGACGGTGTGCGCTTTGAGGATAGTCTTGCCACGGGCGATGGCATTAAAACTGTAAGCATCTCTGTCATTCTGATCCTTCTTTATTTGGTGACATAGAATTATATGTACTTGCCCTCACCTTACTAGTGCCTTAACTCTATAGTGGCTTTTGTTTATGGTTTCAGTATGTTAGCATGAGTTTCTTTTCTGTCGAGGCTTCATTATATCAGTACTGATATTTTGGAGGTTGTTTACTCCTACAGTCTACAGAAGGTATGCGGTCATCAAAGTTTTGTCTCCATCCTGCCGGGGATACTCCTTCCTCATGCCGCTTGTTTGATGCCATTGTCAGTCACTGTGTTCCTGTGATCATCAGCAGCCGAATTGAGCTGCCTTTTGAGGATGAGATTGATTACAGTGAGTTCTCACTTTTCTTCTCAGTTGAGGAAGCTCTAAGACCTGATTACTTGCTCAACCAGCTCAGACAGATGCCTAAAGAGAAGTGGGTTGAGATGTGGTCAAAGCTAAAAAATGTCTCTAGTCACTATGAGTTCCAGTATCCTCCCAGGAAGGGTGATGCTGTGAACATGGTATGGCGGCAGGTGAAGCACAAAATCCCTGCAGTTAATCTGGCGATTCACAGGAATAGGAGATTGAAAATTCCAGACTGGTGGTGAGGACTGGTGAATCGTGTACATATTATCACATCAATGGCTATACCGGCATCATTTGGTTCACGGCAAAGCCATGCTGGTCATTCCTTGTGCGCCAGGAGTTCAGCTTAGCACCATGAGGTGGAATTACGGTTTACTGACAGGCACCATTTTTGCCCCTTTTTTGTTGATCCTCTAGCACCATAACCATTCCCCCCTGAGGTTATGATATAGTGAGTAGTAATGTTATAGAGCAGACTTGCTTGACAAAAGCATGTGTATCATCGAGTGTGCATATATAGAACATGGGGGTATGTGAACCCACTTTTTGAAAAGTTCCGTTTGTGATGTCAAAACATGTTTTAAAAATCGAAACACAAAATGATTTCCCAGATGATCTCAAATATGTGCCCTGGACATGAGTTTCGTGACGAAAAAACTTTTTATTTTGTCTCGGCAAAAAGTGAAATTTTGCAGGGCTATATAGCAGTATATATGTGACGTATTTTGTCTTTTTTAGATTCTGAAATAAAAAAGTGGTTTCTCACTGCACACATGAAACATGCGTACGTACCCGGATATTTTTATTTCAGAATTTTTTAACATTTGGAAAATGCATTTCCAACTAGGGTTCACATGCACTCATGTTCAAACCGGATTTTTCCGTGTATCATCCTTAAAACACACACTAACACACATACAAACATGTGTACCAATAGATACAATTTCTCTCACCGATTGCTACTTGTCGAGTCCTTTATAACTGTCTTGAGGTCTTTATTTTAGACGAAACCATGAATTCCATAACTTCTTGGAGGTCTTGATGTGTTCAGCATGTGTTTCACGTGGTAAACGTGGCCGTCTTACATGATTTCACGTTTCGATGGCAACTTCATGTGGGAAACTCCCTTAACTTGCTCTGGGTGGTTGGGATTGCACGGCAAAAGCTTTTGTGATAAAAAAAAGAAAGACAGAGCCTATCAGACCTGAACCTTACACGCGTTCTGTATGTAAATGGTCAGCTGAAGAAGGAAAATAAACTCGGACAAAAGAGACGTTTCTTCCGAGGCACGCCGATCAGGATCATCCGTTAATTGTTCACCTGCTTATCTCATTCAGTTGCTCGCCACATGTTAGCCTAATGCTTTTACTTCAAATTGTGATTCAATGATCGTTTTGGTTGAACTTGTTGACACTAGGGTGAAACACATGTGAAAAGTAGACACGAGATTAGAGCTTTATTATTCAGATCTCCGGAGAAATTAGATGTATACATTGGTCCCCTATGCCCTAACTTTTGTTCGTCCTTCATCACAAGATGCCTTTTGCAATATTCAATTTTCCATCGGAATTTTGTATGGCGAGGCCACTAGGTGCAGGTGGTTTGTTCTCCTCGCAGTGGCGCCCACCGTCACATCCATGTCTAACTCGTCTGGTTGCATTCCGTTTGGTAAGCTCCAATCAAAGTAATACAGTAGCCGCGCCACAATGAGCTCCAACGCAGCCGTCGCAAAGACATCGCCAGGGCATTTTCTCCTCCCGCCTCCGAATGGCAAGTACTCGTAGTGCGTACCTTTGTCATAGTCAACCTCGCTATCTTGGAACCTCTCTGGCATGAACTCCTCTGCTTCGTGCCAGTTCTCAGGGCTCCTCGCCACCGCCCACACGTTGATAAAGACCCTGGTGCCCTCCGTGACCTCGAAGCCACCGACGTCGCAGGTCTCCCTGCAAACACGAGGGAGCAGGAGTGGCAGTGCTGGGTGTAGCCTCATGGTCTCCTTGATCACCATTCTTGTATAGTGTAGCCCCTCCATGTGGTTCTCATGGTCATGTGGGCTTTTGTTGTCCAACATCCGCCGCACCTCTGCTTGCGCCTTCATCATCATCTTTGGATTTTTTATGAGCTCTGTCATGACCCACTCTGCGGTGGACGATGTGGTCTCTGTTCCCGCCGTGAACAAATCCTAAAATAAATAGACATAAATAATAACATCTATGGAAAACTTGCCCTTCCAAAAACTTAAGAACACTTACCACAATGATTGCCTTAATGTTTGTGTTGCCAATGGGGAACCCAATATCCCCCTCGTCCCTCACCCGAAGCATGACACTTAGAAGGTCATCTCCTGCCGTCGTTGTCTTCTTCTCCTCTCGTCGTACCTCGGCGTCGGCGATAATCTTGTCAACTACGGTGTCGACCTGCTGGTGCGCTCTCTGGAGCCGGCGTCTCATCCCGCTAGCGACGTCGACGAACCCCAGAGAAGGGAAGAGGTCCCCCACGCAGAACCCCGAGCCGTTAGCCTGCACCACCTCCATGGCCGACATGAACCTGTCTCGGAGGTCACTGTCGCAACGCTCGCCGAAGGTCGCCTTCCCGGTGATGGCGCTGGTGCACAGCACGAGCAGCCTGCCAAGGTTCACCGGCTGACCCCCTCGGCTGGTGGCGCGGATCTCCTTGACGAGCGACATGGTCTCGCTGTCCCTGACGGGCGCGAACTGCCGCACCTTGCGCGAGCTGAGCAGCTCCAGCATGCACAGCTTCCGCAGCGCGCGCCAGTAGGCGCCGTAGGGCGCGAAGGCGACGTCGATGTTACCGTAGCACATGATATACGTCGCCAGCAGGCTTGGCCGCGACGCGAACGAGATGTCCTTGTCCCGTAGCACCTCTTGCGCCGCCGCCGGGGAGGAGATCACGACGGTGTCGACCTGGCCCAGCCGCAGGTGCATCACCGGGCCATGCTTCTTGGCCAGGTTCCAGAGAGCGAGCTGTGGCTGGGACGTGATGAGGTGGTGGAGGCTCCCGAGGAACGGCAGACCCCATGGACCGGGAGGCCGCCTCGGATTGTTGGAGGAACTGGTTCGTGTGGATTTGCGGCTAACTAGGGACACGAGAATCACAAGCAGTGTGACGAAAGAGAGGAAGAAGAGAGTGTATGAGCTCATCTCCATCTCCATGATGGTGAGTTGGTATAGTTGATTCTGTGCAGCTTTTCCTTGGAAAGACATGAAAGAGAGTGCTCGGTTTTATAGCCTTCCGTGTGTTTGGGACTCACTGGACTGAACGTATAGCTGCCAAGACTAGTCATAGTAGAGTGTAACGTGACTAACATACACAAACATCTATTTCCTCGTTTAATGATGTGGCAACACTAATAAAGTCTAAAGTCTATTCTGACTAGTCCAAAGTCCACCTCTTCATTGTCAGCATCCGGTGTCGTTCCACGTGAGATGAATGGGTGGAAAAACGAGCCCCATCAGAGTTACTATACTGCACATCAGCATGGAAAGGTCAAGACAAAGATTATCATATCGTTATCCAGCCATAGTTTATTTCTAACGTGTAAGGCGCGCGAATATTAGAACATGTGTACTGCTGACCTTGATTGGAACAGTTCTGAGTTTGATTCTGCGCGTACGAAGTTACATGCCTTTCGGAAATGTACGGTATTCCTTGAGATTGTTCATTGTAAACTTATCATTTTTCCTTAAGCTACATATTTTCGAATTTCGGTACATAATTTGACGCGCACATAAGTATATATATCCCTATTTAAAAATGTAGAGGTTCGAAAATACGAAATATTAGCCCATACGGTAAACTGGGTTCTGTTGGATCTAGGTGCCACTGCATATTTCTATTGTGCGGGCCATATCATATCGATTTCACTTCCTGGTGACCGCACATGTTGCGATGGTCCATGGTGACCGCATTAAAATAGTAAGCATCCAGTCTGATCCTTCTTTATTTGGTGACATAGAATTATATGTACTTGCCCTCATCTTACTAGTGCCTTAATTCTATAGTGGCTTTTGTTTATGGTTTTAGTATGTAAGCATGAGTTTCTTTTCTGTTGAGGCTTCATTAATCATTATTATATCAGTACTGATATTTTGGAAGTTGTTTACTACTGCAGTCTACAGAAGGTATGCGGTTATCAAAGTTTTGTCTCCATCCCGCCGGGGATACTCCTTCCTCATGCCGCTTGTTTGATGCCATTGTCAGTCACCGTGTTCCTGTGATCATCAGCAGCCGAATTGAGTTGCCTTTTGAGGATGAGATTGATTACAGTGAGTTCTCACTTTTCTTCTCAGTTGAAGAAGCTCTAAGACCCGATTACTTGCTCAGCCAGCTCAGAGCCTCAGACAGATGCCTAAAGAGAAGTGGGTTCAGATGTGATTGAAGCTAAAAAATGTCTCTAGTCACTATGAGTTCCAGTATCCGCCCCCCCAGGAAGGGTGAAGCACAAAAACCCTGCAGTTAATCTGGCGATTCACAGGAATAGGAGATTAAAAATTCCAGACTGGTGGTGAGGATTGGCGAATCATGTACATATTATCACATCAATGGTATACCGGCATCATTTGGTTCACGACGAAGCCATGCTGGTAATTCCTTGTTACCTTCGAAAGTATCTATGGAAGATAAAGATTTCTTTGAAAATTAAATTTTTTATGTGGTTCCTTAGTAACAAGGTGCTTCTAACTAAGGATAACTTAGCCAAACGGAATTGGAAGGGATGTCAAAAATGTTGTTTTTGTGATTCCACGGAAACATCATTTGTTTATTCATTGTCTTTTTGTGAAGTTAATATGGCGTATGATGTACCTTACATATAACATCCCCCACCAGGTAATGTTACTAATATGTTTGGTAGATGACTGAATAGTGTGGGAAAATTAATAAACAAAAGATTCGGATTGGAGTTTCGGCCATTTGTTGGGTTGTTTGGAGAACTAGAAATGATATAATTTTTAACAAATAAAGTGGAGCTAATTTTTTGCAGGTTATCCGGCGAGCTGCTCATACAATTCAGCAATGGGTTTTCCTTCACCCGTTGGAGCAGCGGGAGGATATGGTTATTGGATGCAACCGGATGCTAGTGGTTGCTCAGGTTTTCTATTTCCAGGCTACTGGGTGGCAGCATCTTAATAGAATAGCAAATGCATAGCTTTTCTGTTAGCCGTATTTTCATTTTGTTGATTCATGTATCGACCTTAGCTTTTCCATAATTGTAATGAGTGAGGATGGATTTTGGATTTGATACTATGATTTTAATAAAGCAAACCGTGTGCATTGATGCAGAGGCTGGAGCTATGCTCCTTTATCGAAAAAAAAGGAGTTCAGCTTAGAACCGTGAGACGGAATACAAAAAGTTTACTGACAGGCACCATTTTTGCCCCTTTTTTGTTGGTCCTCTAGCACCATAACCATTTCCCTCTGAGGTCATGGTATAGTGAGAAATGTAGTAATGTTATAGAGCAAGCTTGCCTGACAAAAGCATGGGTATCATCTTTAGAACACATACTGACACACCCACACAAACATGTGTGCCACCAGATACCATTTCTCTCACTGATTGCTACTTCGTGAGACCTTTATACCTGTTTGGGGGTCTTTATTTTAGATGGAACCATGAATTCCATAACTGCTTGGAGCTCTTGATGTGTTCAGCATGTGTTTCACCTGGTGAGAGCATGTCTAGCAGGCCCCTCAAAACGCTGGCACCCCGTATTATTCCGGCGGGATAGGGGGTGAGGGCGAAATGGGCCGTCTAGCAGGCCCGTATTCGGGCCGGCCCGTATCGGCAGAATACGGGCCCCGTCAAACCCACCCCGCCGCCCCTACAAATACAGGATGAAGGTGCGAGTGGGGGTCCAACTCCTCACTCGCAACCCTAGCCCCGCCATGCGCCGCCGCCAGCTGTAACCACTCCGGCGAGCAATTCCCACGCGCACGCTGATACGTCTCCAACGTATCTATAATTTCTAATGTTCCATGCTAGTTTTATGACAATACCTACATGTTTTGCTCACACTTTATAATGTTTTTATGCATTTTCCGAACTAACCTATTAACAAGATGCCGTGCTTCCCGTTTGTTGTTTTTGGTTCCAGAAAAGCTGTTCGGGCAATATTCTCGGAATTCGACGAAAAACAAAAGCCAAACATCTTATTTTTCCGAGGGACACACGGAGCCAGAAGGGCAAGCCGGGAGGCCCACGGCCTCCACACCCTCCGCGCGGCCAGGAGGGGGGGCGTGCCGCCCTATGGGGTGGGCCCCCCTGGCACCCCCTTGCGCCGTCCTTTCGCCTACATAATCCCTCGCGACGTGAAAACCCTACATCAATCAATCATACTTCAGAAAGACTCCCGGAGCGCCGCCGCCATCGCGAAACCTCGTTTCGGGGGTCAGAAGTTCCTGTTTCGGCACCGGGACGGGGATCGACCCCTGAGCTCCATCAATGCCACCGCCTCCATCATGCTCCGTGAGTAGTTCCCCCATGGACTACGGGTTCTAGCGTAGCTAGTTGGTACTCTCTCTCCCATGTACTTCAATACAATGATCTCATGAGCTGCCTTACATGATTGAGATCCATCTGATGTAATCGGTGTTGTGTTTGTTGGGATCCGATGAATTGTTACATTATGATCAGTCTATCTATAAAGTTTGTGAAGTTATTGTTGCTGCAATCTTGTTGTGTTTAATGCTTGTCACTAGGGCCTGAGTGGCATGATCTTAGATTTAAGCTCTATAATTATAGCTTAGATTGTATCTACAAGTTGTTTGCACATTTCTATGTCCGGAACCCGAGGCCCCAGAGTGACAACAACTGGGATAACTGGAGGGGATGGCTTAGATATGAGGATCACATGTTTTCACCAAGTGTTAATGCTTTGCTCCGGTGCTCTATTAAAAGGATTACGTTAATTACCAGTAGATTCCCTTGGCCGGCTGCCACCGGCTGGTAGGACAAAAGATGTTATGCAAGTTTCTCATTGCGAGCACGTATGACTATATATGGAAAACATGCCTACATGATTAATAGACTTGATGTTCTGTCTTAATGCTATTTCAATCCTATCAATTGCCCAACTGTAATGTGTTCACCCAACGATTGTTATTGGAGAGTTACCACTAGTGTAGATAGCTGGGAACCCCGGTCCATCTTTCATCATCAAATACTCACTCGGTCCTATATGCCATTAGAAGTAGTATCAACTATTTTGGTGTCATTGGCTGTTACCGCTGATGTGTTACGTTACTATTGCTCTCATGCTATGCTGCTTTCACATCACCCCCGTTACAAGTGCTTTTCCAGTGCTGAATTGACAACTCGCTGTTAAGGCTTATAAGTATTATTTGTCTCCCCTTGTGTCGAATCAATAAATTTGGGTTTTACTTCCCTCGAAGACTGCGATCCCCTATACTTGTGGGTCATCAAGACTATTTTCCGCCGTCGAGGCATAGCTCCTCATAAGTTCACCTGGGAGTACACTCTACCTCTACCTCTCTGTTTTTATTTTATTTTGTTTTGCTTAGTTTACTTTTGTCTAGTTTATTTGTGCTTAGTTTATTTCTGTCTAGTATTATTTTGCTTAGTTTACTTTTGTCTAGTATGTTTTTGTCTTGTTTTATTTTTCTTATATACTCGAAATTCCATCAAAATTTGAAAAACCGAAAAATTAAAAAACTGTTGTTATGGAAGAATCCATAACCTGTATGGAGCTTATAGAATTATATATGAATTATAGAGAATCAAGAAAGGGTAAAGTCATGAGCGCCGTTATAGAAAAATTGAATACAATTGCTAAAATCTTGCTTAAACGCCATGATATAAATTGTTGCTCTAAACAGGATACTAAACATCTTAAATTCCAATGTGGCTTTAGTGAAGAACTTTTAATTGTGAACTAACATTGGAATAACTATATTCATCTTGGGTTCGAAGAAGTAGAACAATTTGTTTTATTTATGGGAGCTTCTGAAATAGAATCCTTCATGTCTAAAAACTATGAAACCTGTGTTGCTTGTAAGGACCTTAAAGATTATGTCTCTTCTATCCTTGATTTTTGCGTAGAACATTACAACAATAATCCTTATATCATTGATTATAAAGAGAGACTCATTCATGAACAAGAATGAACTCACCATTTGCAGGAGCCTGTGGAAGAAGAAATTGATGAACCTGAAAGCTCATTGGATGAAAAAGAGGAGGAGAGTGATGAACAAAAGGAGGAAGAATGGATTAGCTACCCATGCCAACCTTCTAATGAGAGTAACTCTTTATCTCTTACACTATTTGATTGTCCTCCATGCTTACCAAAGGAGGATGAATGTTATGTTCCTGTGGATTCTCTTGAAATATTCCCTATGAGTAAAACTTGTGAGAATAATTATGCTACTATTATCTATGATAATCCATGCTATTTTGATAAATCTTATGATAATGCTTTGTTTGTGCCTGATATCGAAATGCATGGTACTAAAGAGTTTTGCTTAGCAAATGTTTATGATAAAGCACTAGATGATGGTCCTATGTTACTTGATAATATTAATTGTAATACTAATGAAAATGGGATTGGAGAGGTCTTGACTTTATCTAGGAGTCCCATATCTCTTGAGATTGATCAATCATCTTGTTATATTATTGATAAAAGTTGGTTTGAAAGTTTTTATCCCATTATTTTGAGCTTGATAAAAATTATGTTTTTGTAGATCATGAAAAGCATGCTGTATGTGATACTTATATTGTTGAGTTTGTTCATGATGCTACTGGAAATTATTATGAGAGAGCAAAATATGGTTGTAGAAATTTTCATGGTACTAAAACACCTCTACATGCTGAAAATTTTGAAGTTACTCGTGTTTTATCTTCCTATGCTTGTCACTTTGTTCTTCATGAATTTATTTGTGTACAAGATTCCTATGCATAGGAAGTGGGTTAGACTTAAATGTGTTTTGAACTTGCTTTTTGATGCTCTCTTTGCTTCAACTCTCATCCTTATGTGAGCATCATTAAAATTGTTGAGCCCATCTTAATGGCTATAAAGAAAGCATTTCTTGGAAGATAACTCATGTTTTTATTTTGCTATTGTTTTGTTGTGTCTTGGAAGTTGTTACTACTGTAGCGACCTCTCCTTACCATTAGTTTACTGCATTGTTGTGCCAAGTAAAGTCTCTAATAGAAAGTTGATGCTAGATTTGGATTTCTGCGCAGAAACAGATTTGCTATCTGTCACGAATTCGCGTTTTTCTATCTGTAGATGAATCAAAAAAATCAGCGAAAATTCATGCATGATTCTCAGATATGTATGCAACTTTCATTAGTTTGGAGTTTTCTGATTTGAGCAACGGAAGTACGTCGAAAAAATTCGTGTTTACTGGCTGTTCTGTTTTGACAGATTCTATCTCTGTTTTTTTGCATTGTCTCTTGTGGACTTTAAGTAAGGCTTTCTAGACGTGGAGAGCTGTAGCTAATGTTTTATTGAGTTCTTGCAATGTGTCACTATAGAACTAAAGTGGATTAAAGTTTTTTGAAGTACTAACCCCTCTAATGAAGTTTATGAGAAGTTTGGTGTGAGAAGTTTCAAGGGTCAAGAGAGAAGGGTGATATAATGTGATCAAGATGAGTGAAGAGCCTAAGCTTGGGGATGCCCCCGTGGTTCATCCCAAGCATATTTCAAGAAGACTCAAGCGTTTAAGCTTGGGGATGCCCAAGGCATCCCCTTCTTCATCAACTTATCATGTCATCTCTAGTGAAACTATATTTTTATTCTTCCACATCTTATGTGCTTTACTTGGAGTGTCTGTGTGTATTTATTTTTGTTTGTGTTTGAATAAATTCGGATCCTAACAATCCTTATGTGGGAGAGAAACACGCTCCGCTTTTTCATTAGAACACTTGTGTTCTTTGTTTTACTTTAATATTCATGGCTAAAGCTGAGAGCCGCAGCACTTATTGTTATTTGGGTGGAAACAGAAAATGCTTCATATTGTCTTCAATAATTTGATACTTGGCAATTGTTTTGAGCTCTTAAATATATCATGATTAAGCTCTTGCATCATGTAGTTTAAACCTATTAGTGGAGAACTATCGTAGAGCTTGTTGAAATTTGGTTTGCATGATTGGTCTCTCTAAGGTCTAGATATTTTCTGGTAAAAGTGTTTGAGAAACAAGGAAGACAGGTAGAGTCTTATAATGCTTGCAATATGTTCTTATGTAAGTTTTGCTCCGGTTCATACTTGTGTTTTCTTCAAACAACCTTGCTAGCCAAAGCCTTGTACTGAGAGGGAATGCTTTTCGTGCATCCATAACATTGAGCCAAAACCTATGCCATTTGTGTCCACCATATCTACCTATTATGTGGTATTTCCTGCCATTCCAAGTAAATACTTCATGTGCTACCTTTAAACAATTCAAAAGCTATTATCTCTTATTTGTGTCAATGTTTTATAGCTCATGAGGAAGTATGTGGTGTTTATCGTTCAACCTTGTCATTTACTTCTGACAGACTTTCACCAATGGACTAGTGGCACATCCGCTTATCCAATAATTTTGCAAAAAGAGCGGCAACGGGTTCCCAGCCCCAATTAATCAACTTTCATTAATAATTCTCTTCACGTGTTTTGCCCTGATCTATCAGTAAGCAACTTAATTTTGCAAATAGACACTCCTCCATGGTTTGTGAATGTTGGAAGGCACCCGAGGATTCGATTATCCATGGCTTGTGTAAGCAAAAGGTTGGGAGGAGTGTCATCAATAATGAAACTAAAATACATGTGTAAACAAAAGAGAAGAGGGATGATCTACCTTGCTGGTAGAGATAACGTTCTTCATGGGAGCCGCTCTTGAAAGTCTGGTTGATGAGGTAGTTAGAGTGCCCATTACCATTCGTTGACAACAACAAACACCTCTCAAAACTTTACCTTTATGCTTCTATATGATTTCAAAACTTGAAAAGCTCTAGCACATGATTTAATCCCTGCTTCCCTCTGCGAAGAGCCTTTCTTTTACTTTATGTTGAGTCAGTTTACCTACTTCTTTCTATCTTAGAAGCAAACACTTGTGTCAACGACTTTCATCCTTCTTCTTATGCACTTGCTACTCAGGAAACTAGGTCCACTAGAGTCTACATATTATAGGATCAGGGCTCTCGAGCTTAATAAAAAGGGTTTCCTTTCCCTCATCAACCTGCCGCTGCGTCCTTGGGGTGATCTCGTAGTTCCTACAAATCCCTCAGATAGAATCTGAGAATAAAACTCGGAATAAAAACCAATTTTGTAATCCAACAATCGATCCTGGTTAGGATGATTAACCGAGTTCATCCAAAAACTCTGCTGATACATTCGAATAATTAAACGTTTCACAAGTAGTGAACTAAATTTCTTGTTATTACAACTAAATATTTCCACAGGTTCGAAATCATTTAATCCATAATCATGGGCAAATGCATAAATATACTCCTGAAAGAGTAGTGGGTAGACAAAGTATTGTTGACGAGATTTGTGTTTTTCTGAATACCCTTCGAATTTTTCCATTTGTATTTCTACTTGAATCATAGAGAAGAAGAATTTCTTGGTTTATCAAATGATGATACATAGTGCAATATGGTCAGAACAGGGCTGTGCATTGATTCTTACATGCTTACTTATTGCACTCATTATTTTACTTTGTGTTGACAATTATCCATGAGGTATGCATGTTGAAGTTGAAAGCAATTGCTGAAACTTAAATCTTGCTTTATGTTGCTTCAAACCTCTTATTAAGAATTTAATGCTTTATGAGTTAACTCTTATGCAAGACTTTTTGATGCTTTTCTTGAAAGTACTATTCATGAAAAGTTTTGCTATATGTTATCTATTTGTTAGCAAACTATAGATCATTGCCTTGAGTCACTTCATTCATCTCATATGCTTTACAATAGTATGATTAAGATTATGTTGGTAGCATGTCACTTCAGAAATTATTCTTTTTATCGTTTACCTACTCGAGGGCGAGTAGGAACTAAGCTTGGGATGCTTGATACGTCTCCTATAATTTCTGATGTTCCATGCTAGTTTTATGACAATACCTACATGTTTTGCTCACACTTTATAATGTTTTTATGCATTTTGTGGAACTAACCTATTAACAAGATGCCGAAGTGCCAGTTCTGTTTTCTGCTGTTTTGGTTCCAGAAAAGCTGTTCGGGCAATATTCTCAATTCGACGAAACAAAAGCCAAACATCTTATTTTTCCGAGGGACACACGGAGCCGAGAGGGGCAAGCCGGGGAGGCCACGGCCTCCACACCTCCCGCGGCCGGGAGGGGGCGCGCCGCCCTATGGGGTGGGCGCCCGGGCCCCGCGCCGTCCTTTCGCCTATATAATCCCTCGCGACGTGAAAACCCTACATCAATCAATCATACTCCAGAAAGACTCCCGGAGCGCCGCCGCCATCGCAAAACCTCGTTTCGGGGGTCAGAAGTTCCTGTTTCACCCGGGGACGGGGATCGACCCCCGGAGCCTTCTCCATCAACGCCACCGCCTCCATCATGCTCCGTGAGTAGTTCTGATACGTCTCCAACGTATCGATAATTTCTTATGTTCCATGCTACTTTATTGATGATACCTACATGTTTTATGCACATTATATGTCATATTTATGCATTTTCCGGAACTAACCTATTAACAAGATGCCGAAGAGCCATTCTGTTTTCTGCTGTTTTGGTTTCAGAAATCCTAGTAAAGAAATATTCTCGGAATTGGACGAAACTTTCGCCCAGGGTCCTATTTCACGAAGCTTCCGTAAGACCGAAGACCTAACGAAGTGGGGCCACGAGGCGGCCAGGAGGGAGGCCGGCGCGGCCGGGCCCTGGCGCGCCGCCTACCCCCGGGCCCTCGTGTGGCCCCGCGTTGACCCTCCGCCTACTTAAAGCTTCCGTCGCGAAACCCCGCCGAGAGCCACGATACGGAAAACCTTAGACGCCGCCGCCGCGAATCCCATCTCGGGGATTCAGGAGATCGCCTCCGCACCCTGCCGGAGAGGGGATTCATCTCCGGGAGGACTCTACCGCCATGGTCGCCTCCGGAATGATGAGTGAGTAGTTCACCCTGGACCATGGGTCCATAGCAGTAGCTAGATGGTCGTCTTCTCCTTGTTGTGCTTCATTGTTGGATCTTGTGAGCTGCCTAACATGATCAAGATCATCTATCGTAATACTATATGTTGTGTTTGTCGGATCCGATGGATAGAGAGTACTATGATTATGGTGATTATCAATCTATTGTTTATGTGTTGTTTATGATCTTGCATGCTCTCCGTTATTAGTAGAGGCTCGGCCAAGTTTTTGCTCTTAACTCCAAGAGGGGGTATTTATGCTCGATAGTGGGTTCATGCCTTCATTGAATCTGGGATCGTGACAGTAGGTTCTAAGGTTGTGATGTGCCGTTGCCACTAGGGATAAAACATTGATGCTATGTCTAAGGATGTAGTTGTTGATTACATTACGCACCATACTTAATGCAATTGTCTGTTGCAAGCAACTTAATACTGGAGGGGTTCGGATGATAACCTGAAGGTGGACTTTTAGGCATAGATGCAGTTGGATGGCGGTCTATACTTTGTCGTAATGCCCGGATTAAATCTCACTATATTTACCATGTCATGTATATGCATTGTTATGCCTTTCTCTATTTGTCAATTGCCCGACTGTAATTTGTTCACCCAACATGCTTTATCTTATGGGAGAGACACCTCTAGTGAACTGTGGACCCCGGTCCTATTCTTTACATAGCATACAATCTACTTGTTTTACTGTTTTCTTTGCAAACATCTTCCACTCGATACGTTTAATCCTTTGTTACAGCAAGCCGGTGAGATTGACAACCTCACTGTTTCGTTGGGACAAAGTACTTGTGTTGTGCAGGTTCCGTGTTGGCGCCGGAATCCTGGTGTTGCGCCGCATCACATTTCGCGACCATCAACCTTCAACGTGCTTCTTGGCTCCTCCTGGTTCGATTAAACCTTGGTTTCTTTCGAGGGAAAACTTGCTACGTGCGCATCATACCTTCCTCTTGGGGTTCCCAACGAACGTGTGAGTTACACGCCATCAAGCTCTTTTTCGCGCTGATCAAGACACGCTGCAAGGGGAGTCTCCACTTCTCAATCTCTTTACTTTGTTTTTGTCTTGCTTTATTTTATTTACTACTTTGTTTGCTGCACTAAATCAAAATACAAAAAAATTAGTTGCTAGTTTTACTTTATTTATTGTCTTGCTCTCTATATCAAAAACACAAAAAAATTAGTTACTTGCATTTATTTTATCTAGTTTGCTTTATTTACCGTTGCTAAAATGAATACCCCTGAAAATACTAAGTTGTGTGACTTCACAAATGCAAATAATAATGATTTCCTATGCACACCTATTGCTCCACCTGCTACTACAGCAGAATTCTTTGAAATTAAACCTGCTTTGAACTTGGTTATGAGAGATCAATTTTCTGTGTTAGTTCTGATGATGCTGCTGCCCATCTCAATAATTTTGTTGAACTTTGTGAAATGCAAAAGTATAAAGATGTAGATGGTGATATTATTAAATTGAAAGTGTTTCCTTTCTCATTAAGAGGAAGAGCTAAAGATTGGTTGCTATCTTTGCCTAAGAATAGTATTGATTCATGGACTAAATGCAAGGATGCTTTTATTGGTAGATATTATCCTCCCGCTAAAATTATATCTTTGAGAAGTAGCATAATGAATTTTAAACAATTAGATACTGAACATGTTGCTCAAGCTTGGGAGAGAATGAAAACTTTGGTAAAGAATTGCCCAACCCATGGACTGACTACTTGGATGATCATCCAAACCTTCTATGCAGGACTAAATTTTTCTTCACGAATTTATTGGATTCAGCTGCTGGAGGTACCTTTATGTCCATCACATTGGGGGCGGCTACAAAACTTCTTGATGATATGATGATAAATTACTCTGAGTGGCACACGGAAAGAGCTCCACAAGGTAAGAAGGTAAATTCTTGAAGAAACCTCTTCCTTGAGTGATAAGATTGATGTGATTATGTCTATGCTTGTGAATGGTAGATCTAATGTTGATCCAAATAATGTTCCTTTAGCTTCATTGGTTGCTCAAGAAGAAAATGTTGATGTGAACTTCATTAAAAATAATAATTTCAACAACAATGCTTATAGGAACAACTATGGTAATACTTATGGTAGATATGAGGAAAGGATGCTAGAAATTGAAAGATCCACTAAAAACTTTATGCAATCGCAATATGAGCAAAATCAATTGTTTACTAAAACTATGAATGAACAATCTACCTTGTTGAAAAATATAGGAAATCAACTTGAAAACTTGAATAGGGAGATTTCTGGTCTGCAAACTAAAATTTCAAATGCTGAAACCCGAATCTCATACATGTCTCATCACAATCTTCTTTAATTAATAAAATGGCTGCTAAACCTGATGATATTGATAGTAAGATTACTACTACAGCAAATGCCATCCAAGTTAGAATTAATGAGAATATAAGATTAATGGCTGAACTACGTGCTAGGTGGGATAGAGAAGAAAATGAAAAACTAGCTAAAGAGAATAATGTAGCTAAAGTTTGGACTATTACCACCACTAGTAATGCTAATTCTTCACATGTTGCTGCACCTCCTACTATCAATGGTAAAATAATTGGTGTTGGCAATGTTTCTACTCCTAAAAGCGAACAAAACTGCCTGAAATTGCTAAAACTGCAACGCTTGTGATAAAACTGCTGAATTTTTTCCAACCTTGGGAACAATGATCCCATTGCTGTAGCTCATAATGATTTAGATTTTGATGATTGCCACATCTCTGAAGTTATAAAGTTCTTACAAAAACTTGCTAAAAGTCCTAATGCTAGTGCTATAAATTTAGCCTTTACAAAACATATTACAAATGCTCTCATAAAAGCTAGAGAAGAGAAACTAAAACTTGAAACTTCTATTCCTAGAAAGTTAGAAGATGGTTGGGAGCCCATCATTAAAATGAAATTCAATGACTTTGAATGTAATGCTTTATGTGATCTTGGTGCAAGTATTCTGTTATGCCTAAAAAGATTTATGATATGCTTGACTTGCCACCATTGAAGAATTGTTATTTGGATGTTAATCTTGCCGATAATGCTAAAAAGAAACCTTTGGGAGGATTGATAATGTGCATATTACGGTTAACAATAACCTTGTCCCCGTTGATTTTGTTGTCTTGGATCTCGAATGCAATGCATCTTGTCCAATTGTGTTGGGAAGACCTTTTCTTCGAACTGTTGGTGTTGTTATTGATATGAGGGAAGGTAATATTAAATATCAATTTCCTCTCAAAAAAGGTATGGAACACTTCCCTAGAAAGAGAATGAAGTTGCCTTTTGATTCTATTATTAGAACAAGCTATGATGTTGATGCTTCTACTCGATGTTACTTGATTTGCACTTTCTGCGCCTAGCTGAAAGGCGTTAAAGAAGCGCTTATGGGAGACATGTTTTTACCTACAGCAATTTTTTTGTTTTGTTGAGTCTTGGAAGTTGTTTACTACTGTAACAACCTCTCCTTATCATGTTTTTGTGCCAAGTAAAGTTTCTATGTTAAAGTTGATGTTATATTCGGGATCGCTGCGCAGAAACAGCATTGCTGTCTGTCACGAATCTGGGCACAGTTCTCTGTAGAAAATTCGAAAAAATCTGCCAATTTACGAGCGTGATCCTCAGATATGTACGCAACTTTCATTAGTTTTGAGTTTTTCCATTTGAGCAAGTCTGGTGCCATTTCTAAATTCGTCTTTACGGACTGTTCTGTTTTTGACAGATTCTGCCTTTTATTTCGCATTGCCTCTTTTGCTATGTTGGATTTATTTCTTTGATCCACTAATGTCCAGTAGCATTATGCAATGTCCAGAAGTGAAAATAATGATTGTGTCACCTCTGAATGTGTGAATTATTAATGATGCACTAACCCTCTAATGAGTTTGCTTGAAGTTTGGTGTGAAGGAAGTTTTCAAGGGTCAAGAGAGGAGAATGATATACTATGATCAAGAGGAGTGAAAGCTCTAAGCTTGGGGATGCCCCGTGGTTCACCCCTGCATATTTTAAGGAGACTCAAGCGTCTAAGCTTGGGGATGCCCAAGGCATCCCCTTCTTCATCGACAACATCATCAGGTTCCTCCCTGAAACTATATTTTTATTCAATCACATCTTGTGTTCTTTACTTGGAGCGTCGGTTTGTTTCGTTTTTGTTTTTGTTTGAATAAGATGGATCCTAGCATTCACTTTGTGGGAGAGAGACACGCTCCGCTGTTGCATATGGACACATGTGTCCTTAGGCTTTACTCATAATGTTCATGGCGAAGTTTCTTCTTCGTTAAATTGTTATATGGTTGGAATTGGAAAATGCTACATGTAGTAATTCTAAACTGTCTTGGATAATGTGATACTTGGCAATTGTTGTGCTCATGTTTAAGCTCATGCATCATATGCTTTGCACCCATTAATGAAGAAATACATAGAGCTTGCTAAAATTTGATTTGCATATTTGGTTTCTCTAAGGTCTAGATAATATCTAGTATTGAGTTTTGAACAACAAGGAAGACAGTGTAGAGTCTTATAATGTTTACAATATGTCTTTTATGTGAGTTTTGCTGCACTTGTTCATCCTTGAGTTTGCTTCAAATAACCTTGCTAGCCTAAACCTTGTATCGAGAGGGAATACTTCTCATGCATCCAAAATCCTTGAGCCAACTACTATGCCATTTGTGTCCACCATACCTACCTACTACATGGTATTTCTCCGCCATTCCAAAGTAAATTTCTTGAGTGCTACCTTTAAAATTCCATCATTCACCTTTGCAATATATAGCTCATGGGACAAAATAGCCTTAAAAACTATCGTAGTATTGAATATGTACTTATGCACTTTATATTTTATTAAGTTGCTGTTGTGCGATAACCATGCTTCTGGGGAACGCCATCAACTATTGTTGAATATCATGTGAGTTGCTATGCATGTCCGTCTTGTCGAAGGTCTATCATTTTAGTGGTTGGAGCATGCAAAATTGTTAGAGAAGAACATTGGGCCGCTAACTAAAGCCATGAACCATGGTTGAAGTTTCAGTTTTGGACATATATCCTCAATCTCATATGAGAATAATAACTTTGCTACATGCTTATGCATTTAAGAGGAGTCCATTATCTGTTGTCCATGTTGTCCCGGTATGGATGTCTAAGTTGAGAATAATCAAAAGCGAGAAATCCAAATGCGAGCATTCTCCTTAGACCTTTGTACAGCGGCATGGAGGTACCCCTTTGTGACACTTGGTTGAAACATGGCATGCGAAGACCCGGTAGTCCAAGCTAAGTAGGACGAGGTGCGGGCACTATTAGTATACTATGCATGAGGCTTGCAACTTGTAAGATATAATTTTCATAACTCATATGCTTTATTACTACCGTTGACAAAATTGTTTCATGTTTTCAAAATAAAAGCTCTAGCACAAATACAGCAATCGATGCTTTCCTCTTTGAAGGACCTTTCTTTTACTTTTATTGTTGAGTCAGTTTACCTATCTCCCTCCACCTTAAGAAGCAAACACTTGTGTGAACTGCATTGATTCCTACATACTTGCATATTGCACTTGTTATATTACTTTATGTTGACAATATCCATGAGATATACATGTTATAAGTTGAAAGCAACCGCTGAAACTTAATCTTCCTATGTGTTGCTTCAACACCTTTACTTTGATTTATTGCTTTATGAGTTAACTCTTATGCAAGACTTATTGATGCTTGTCTTGAAGTACTATTCATGAAAAGTCTTTGCTTTATGATTCAGTTGTTTACTCATGTCATTACCTTTGTTTTGATCGCTGCATTCATTACATATGTTTACAAATAGTATGATCAAGATTATGATGGCATGTCACTTCAGAAATTATCTTTGTTATCGTTTTACCTGCTCGGGACGAGCAGAACTAAGCTTGGGGATGCTGATACGTCTCCAACGTATCGATAATTTCTTATGTTCCATGCTACTTTATTGATGATACCTACATGTTTTATGCACATTATATGTCATATTTATGCATTTTCGGAACTAACCTATTAACAAGATGCCGAAGAGCCATTCCTTTTTCTGCTGTTTTTGGTTTCGAAATCCTAGTAAAGAAATATTCTCGAATTGGACGAAACTTTCGCCCGGGTCCTATTTTTGCACGAAGCTCCAGAAGACCGAAGACCTAACGAAGTGGGCCACGAGGCGGCCGGAGGGAGGCCGGCGCGGCCCAGCCCTGGCCGCGCCGACCTACCCCCGGGCCCTCGTGGCCCCCCGCGTTGACCCTCCGCCTACTTAAAGCTTGTCGCGAAACCCCGAGCCGAGAGCCACGATACGGAAAACCTTACAGAGACGCCGCCGCCGCGAATCCCATCTCGGGGGATTCAGGAGATCGCCTCCGGCACCGCCGGAGAGGGGATTCATCTCCGGAGGACTCTACACCGCCATGGTCTCCGGATGATGAGTGAGTAGTTCACCCCTGGACCATGGGTCCATAGCAGCTAGATGGTCGTCTTCTTCTTGTTGTGCTTCATTGTTGGATCTTGTGAGCTGCCTAACATGATCAAGATCATCTATCGTAATACTATATGTTGTGTTTGTCGGGATCCGATGGATAGAGAGTACTATGATTATGGTGATTATCAATCTATTGTTTATGTGTTGTTTATGATCTTGCATGCTCTCCGTTATTAGTAGAGGCTCTGGCAAGTTTTTGCTCTTAACTCCAAGAGGGGGTATTTATGCTCGATAGTGGGTTCATGCCTTCATTGAATCTGGGATCGTGACAGGTTCTAAGGTTGTGATGTGCTGTTGCCACTAGGGATAAAACATTGATGCTATGTCTAAGGATGTAGTTGTTGATTACATTACGCACCATACTTAATGCAATTGTCTTTGTTTAGCAACTTAATCAGAGGGGTTCGGATGATAACCGAAGGTGGACTTTTTAGGCATAGATGCGTTGGATGGCGGTCTATGTACTTTGTCGTAATGCCGGATTAAATCTCACTATATTTACCATGTCATGTATATGCATTGTTATGCCTTTCTCTATTTGTCAATTGCCCGACTGTAATTTGTTCACCCAACATGCTTTATCTTATGGGAGAGACACCTCTAGTGAACTGTGGACCCCGGTCCTATTCTTTACATAGCATACAATCTACTTGTTTTACTGTTTTCTTTGCAAACATCTTCCACTCGATACGTTTAATCCTTTGTTACAGCAAGCCGGTGAGATTGACAACCTCACTGTTTCGTTGGGACAAAGTACTTGGGTGTGTTGTGCAGGTTCCGCGTTGGCGCCGGAATCCCTGGTGTTGCGCCGCATCACATTTCGCGACCATCAACCTTCAACGTGCTTCTTGGCTCCTCCTGGTTCGATTAAACCTTGGTTTCTTTCTGAGGGAAAACTTGCTACTGTGCGCATCATACCTTCCTCTTGGGGTTCCCAACGAACGTGTGAGTTACACGCCATCAAGTTCCCCCATGGACTACGGGTTCTAGCAGTAGCTAGTTGGTACTCTCTCTCCCATGTACTTCAATACAATGATCTCATGAGCTGCCTTACATGATTGAGATCCATCGATGTAATCGGTGTTGTGTTTGTTGGGATCCGATGAATTGTTACATTATGATCAGTCTATCTATAAAGTTTGTGAAGTTATTGTTGCTGCAATCTTGTTGTGTTTAATGCTTGTCACCAGGGCCCGAGTGGCATGATCTTATATTTAAGCTCTATAATTATTGCTTAGATTGTATCTACAAGTTGTTTGCACATGTATATGTCCGGAACCCGAGGCCCCAGTGTAACTGGGATAACTGGAGGGGATGGCTTAGATATGAGGATCACATGTTTTCACCAAGTGTTAATGTTTTGCTCGGTGCTCTATTAAAAGGAGTACCCTAATTACCAAGATTCCCTTGAGGCCCGGCTGCCACCGGCTGGTAGGACAAAGATGTTATGCAAGTTTCTCATTGCGAGCATGTATGACTATATATGGAAAACATGCCTACATGATTAATAGACTTGATGTTCTGTCTTAATGCTATTTCAATCCTATCAATTGCCCAACTGTAATTTATTCACCCAACGATTGTTATTGGAGAGTTACCACTAGTGTAGATAGCTGGGAACCCGGTCCATCTTTCATCATCAAATACTCACTCGGTCCTATATGCCATTAGAAGTAGTATCAACTATTTTCTGGTGCCATTGCCTCTGTTACTGCTGCTGTGTTACAGTTACTATTGCTCTCATACTACTGCTGCTTTCACATCACCCCTGTTACAAGTGCTTTTCCAGGTGCAGCTAAATTGACAACTCAGTTGTTAAGGCTTGTAAGTATTCTTTGTCTCCCTTGTGTCGAATCAATAAATTTAAGTTTTAGTTCCCTCGAAGACTGTTGCGATCCCCTATACTTGTGGGTCATTACACGCCACCGCATTTGCACCGCCTCCGGCCATCAGCGCACAGCCTAGGAGTAGCCTCTCGCCTGCCACCGGATTGAAGCGATCCCGCGAGCCGACCACGGTGGAGGAGGCGTGGCGCCGCCACTGCAAATTCTCCGCCGCCGGGAGTCAGCGTGCGGCGTGCAAGTACGCCGGCTCGGAATGGATGCCGCCGACGCTCCGGGACTTCGCGGAGGGCGGCCGCTAACACAAGGTCGACCCGCCGTTGAAGCCTATGAGCGGCGGCGATTTTGAGAAGTGGCGGATGATGACCCACAAGTATAGGGGGGTATCGTAGTACTTTCGATAAATAAGAGTGTCGAACCCAACGAGGAGCAGAAGGTGTTGACAAGCGATGAAGGATTCACTTTAAACGCTCAGACAAGTTTTCAGGGGTTTTGATATAGCAGATAAATAAAGTACAAGTAAATAAAATGCGAGAGAAATAATTGCAGCGAGTGGCCCAATCCTTTTTAGCACAAAGGACAAGCCGGTTTGTTTACTTATAATGACCAAACGTTCTTGAGGACACACGGGGATTTTAGTCTAGTGCTTTCGCTTCATACGGCTGATTAATCTTCATTGTTTTGATAAGTGTTGTGTGGGTGAACCTATGCTAATGCACCGCCCTTCCTAGGACTAATACATACTTGTGATTATACCCCTTGCAAGCATCCGCAAATACAAGAAAGTAATTAAGATAAATCTAACCACAGCCTTAAACTCGAGATCCTGCTATCCCTCCTGCACCGATATACTAACGTGGGTTTAGGTTGCTGTCACTCCGGCAACCCCACAATTAGCAAACGAATACAAGATGTACTCCCCTAGGCCCATAAAGGTGAAGTATCATGTAGTCAACGTTCACATGACACCACTAGAAGAGTAACACCACAACTTAAATATCATAACATTGAATACTACTCAACAATAATTCACTACTAACATTTAGACTCCACCCATGTCCTCAAGAACTAAACGAAATACTCACGAGACATCATATGGAACATGATCAGAGGTGATATAATGATGAATAACAATCTGAACATAAACCTTGGCTCAATGGTTTCACTCAATAGCATCAATAACAAGTAGTAATCAACACCGGGAGAGTTTCCCTATCAAACAATCAAGATCCAACCCAAATCGTTACAGCGGTGACGAGATGCAGCGGTGGAGATGGCGGTGTAGATGATGGAGATGATGATGGAGAGGATGTCCAGCTCGATGACGATGGCGATGGCGTCGATTTCCCCCTCCGGGAGAAATTTCCCGGATTCCTGCCCGCCGGAGAGCTCTTTTCTCTCTGTGTTTCTCCGCCCGCAGAGGCGGCTCGTCAATTCTCGTAACTCCCGGGGCTTAGGTTTCGGACGAAGAAGTACGCGAAGGAGAGGCGGCGAGGGGGCTGTGGGCCCCCTCCCCACATGGCGGCGCGCCAGGCCTGGGCCCGCGCCGGCCTATGGGGGGCCCATGGTGGCCCCTCTCGGCCCCTCCTTTTGGCTCCCTCGCCTTCTGGAAAAATAGGATTTTTCGTATAACTTCCGTCAATTGTTGATCTTCAGAAATATGGTGTCCTGACGGTGCTTTTTCCAGCAGAATCCTGACTCCGGTGAATAATTCTCCAATGATCATGAAACATGCAAAATAGATGAAATAACATAAGTATCATCTCTAAATATGAAATATATCAATGAATAACAGCAAATTATGATATAAAATAGTGATGCAAAATGGACGTATGAGCGGAGCGCGTGGGAGCAGGAGCGCGCGTGGAAGACCGCATGGGAGGGGAGATCCAGCGTCGGAGCGTCGCGAGCTGGTGATGAGGAAGAGGAGGCGGAGGAGGGGGAGGATCCCCTCTTCTTCGAGGCGGTGGCCACGTCCAAGAAGGAGGCCGCCGACAAGGCTCGGGCGGACGCGGAGGAGGTGACGCAGGCCATCACTGTTGTCGAGGAGATGAAGGCTCGGGAGGCCGCTGCCACTGTCCAGTAGGATCGCGCAATTTTGTATATCCCTATCTATGATCAATGTGAAGAACTATCTATGAATTCTCCCGGGTTTTGCAACTTTTAAAAATACGGGGTGAAATAAGGGGTTTGTTAGACGGAATGGTTAGTGCGTCCCAATTTTTTTTGATACAGGACCCTGTACTCGCTCGATACGGGGCGAGCAAATACAGAGTCCGTTAGACATGCTCTAAGAGCATCTCTAGCAGAAGCGCCAAACCCCAAACCCCAAATCCGCGTATCCAGGGCATCCCAACGCGGATTTGGGGTTCTAAGAACACGCTCGTTCAGATACGGCATATAGAACTGCAAATTTAAAAAAACGCAAGGAAGACTGAATTTGCAATTCATTCGGACAATTCATACTACATTGATCCTATAATTGACTACATTACATCAAAAGGAACTCGAATTTGCTACATTCGAGTTGAAATCCGCCGCCACAACAACCTAGAATAGCGAAATCGGCTCCGGGATACTCACCGGAGCCATGTACCGTAGCGGCGGGGCATCGGAGCGGCCGCGTTACTCCGTGTCGCTGCTGAGGTCCACGAACACCCGATCCTGCTCCTCCGCGATGCGCCTCATTCGTCGGGTCCGCGTCGCGCTGGCTCGAGCGCGAGACGAGGCCGACCACCATGTCGAGGTCGCGCTCCTCAACGAAGTCGCCCGACGCGAGCCCGCGTTCACTCCGCGTTGCGGGAGGACGAGCTTCAGCTGCTCGTCGTCGAGGTAGTCCCCGAGCGCGAACTGCGGCTATGGGAGCCGCGGCGGCTCGGTGTCATCCTCCTCCATCTTCACCACCAACGCTGCTGAAGGGCGCTGGCGGGAGCTCGACGACAACGCCACGGAAGGGGAGGAGGCGCGGCCGTGGCGGTAGCGGTCGGACTCGCGCTTGGCGAAGGCGGGCGGCACGGCTACGCCGTACTTGCGGTAGCGGTAGCTACCGCGGATGCGCGCCACGTCCGACTTGATCTTCTCCGCCTCTGTCTTCTCGCCGGTGGAAGGACCGACGAAGCTCCCACCACGCTCGGTGGAGCGTCCGCTGCGGCCTACCTGGCCGGCCCCGCACCCTGCCACCATAGTCACCGGCGGGAGTTGGGGACGCTCGATCTACACGCGGAAGCTTCGGTTGCTCGCCGGAGGGGCGGCGATTTCACGTCGGCGGGAGGCGGAGAGGCGGATGGGGTTTGACCCCATCCGCCTCGCCGACCACTATATATGCGGATATTTTGGCGGTTTGGGTTGCGGTCTGGATCCATTTTAGGGCCAGACCACCGATGTGGGGTCTAGTCTGGCCCAAAAATGGCCAAAACCCCCATATCGGCCCGCTGTCGCGTTTCCAGGCCGATACGGGGATCTAGTAGAGATGCTCTAACGTGGCCATCTTACATGATTTCATGTTCCGATGGAAACTTCATGCGAGGAACTCCCTTATAAACTTGCTCTGGGGGTTGGTGCACGGCAAAAGATTTTGTGATAAAAAGAAAGACAAACTTGCTGTCAGACCTGAAGTTTACATCAGTTCTGTATGGAAAGGGTCAGCTGAAGAAGAAAAATAAACTCGGACGAAAGAGACTTCTCTTCCGAGGCGCGTTGAGCAGGATCATCCGTCGATTGTAAACCTGATTATCTCATTCGCTTGCTCAGCACATGTCAGGCCTAATGCTTTTTCTTCAAATTGTGATTCAGTGATCAATCTGGTGAAATTTGTGTGACTCTCTTCATTACTCAGATCTCCAGAGAGACACTCTAGACGTTTATGACGTCGTGATTCATCCACGCTACTAGTTCCCGGTTCCCCCATGCCCTAAATTTTATTCGTACTGGGGCGCTAATGCACTTGCCTCAATAACATTGTTACCAGGGTTAAGAGCATTTCCAACAGGCGCCGCCGCGCGGCATAAAAACGTCCGATATAGCGCGCGGGACAGAATCAGCGCTCAAAGAAAGCGAAACGGCGCGTGCTGTAAATTTTTTAGGGCGCGGCGTTTGCACAATCCGGAGCGCATATCGCGTCGGCTACAGCGCGCATCGCGTCCAACCGCGAAAAATCCCCGCGCTGAAACTTCCTCCTCCGCGCGCCCCGAGCCCAATCCGTCGTCTCCGCGCGCCGCCGGCATCCCGACGATGGACGACCTCCCAACCCGGCGACCCTCCCTACTCCACCCTCGCCGCCGCCGCCACTTCCGCGCGCCAGCGCCAACCCTAGCGGCGGCGCCGACGCCGGAACCCAACGGCTGCTGCGCGGGCGTGTTCGTCCCGCCGCGCGGGCACTACACGCTGCCGCGGCGCAGATGGCCGCGCAGGCACCGGCGGCCGCGCCGAGGAGGAAGGCGCCGTCAACGCGGCCTCACGTCGGCCCGCCGCCGTCGCGCCACCGAAGGCGCCCGTCCCCCGCCAGCCCTCCTCCTCCGGCGCGAACCAGGCGCCTTCTCCTCCTCCTCCTCCACCAGCCGACGCCTCCGTCGGCAACCGCACGGGCGCACATATGGTGGATGGTGAAATGCCCGAGAGGTAAAAACACTTCTTTTTTGTCGAATTGTGGTTTAGATGCATACCTAGCTGATGGTAATGAATTTCATTGCAATGTAGAGTGGATGATGCGGCATTCATGGAGACAATGAATGTTGGATCCTCGTTCTTGCATGACGATGAAGCCGCCGATGGGGAGGAGGAATATGAGGATGTAGATGAGGAAGGAGAAGGGTTGATTGAACCTCGCCATCCCGGCCGTGCTGCCAACTACACCATAGCGGAGGACAAGTTGCTTTGCAAGACGTGGTTGACAATTGGAATGGATCCAACAACCGGTACCGATCAAACAAGAGAAACATATTGGGTGAGGATGACGGAGTACTTCAACACAAACACAAGTGGGATCGAGCGAACCATGCGCTCACTTCGGTCCCGTTGGTCCGGTATCAACACCGATTGCCAAAAATGGGCGGGCGTGCAAGCCAACATCGATGTTCTCAATCCAAGTGGCACTAATGAGAATGATAGGGTAAGTCATTCTACTATGTTCACCATATGGCTCATATGATAGGGTTGTACTTCATGGCTCATCTATTTTCTTTTCCGCATATGTGTAGAACTCCATGGCTCAAGGATTGTTTAGGGATGTGGGAAAGAAGAACAAAAAAGGCAATAAGATTCTTGGCAAGCCATTCACCTTGCATCATTGCTATGAAGTGCTAGGGAATGAAGAGAAGTGGAAGACGCGCGGCAAGTTGGATGCGGCAACTATGGCGGCCAATGCTACCGGTGATGCAACAATCATCGATGATGATGATTCAAGTGATGAAGGGAAGAAGAGAAGCTCCACTCCTCACTCCATCAACAATGGGCGGAGGAATGTGCCCGGTAGGAAGACCGCCAAGGAAATGAAGGGAAGGAAGGCCGGAGATGATGACATTGCCATGGCTATGGAGAGGATTGCAAATGCAAGGTTGCAAGCAAATGAAGATAGAAAGATGCAACGAAACTTGGAGAAAGAGGCTATGGATGCTATTGAAGCTAGGAGAGCCGCTTTGGAGGAGAGGATTGCCGCCAACGAGGAGAGGAAGTTGGCTTTGGAGGAGAAGAGGCAAGCCACCGAGGAGCATGCACGCCTAGCGGAGGAGGAGAGGAAGCTTTTCTTGATGGATACTTCCCATATGGATGAGAGGCAAAAGGAGTACGTCAACCTTCTTCGCGATGAAGTGTTGGCCAAAAAGAGATTGTTGGTAGCCAACATGAACACTTCCACCACCGGCATGTTTGGAGGAGGCATGTTTGGAGGAGGCATGTTTGGAGGAGGCATGGGAGGCATGGGCGGCATGGGATGCCCATGGGAGGCATGGGCGGCATGGGAAGCATGCCCATGCCCTCCATGGGAGGCATGGCCGGCATGGGAGGCTATGGAGGCATGGCCGGCATGGGAGGATCAAGCTATGGAGGAGTGTTTGGAGGGACCATGGGAGGCTCCGTGAGTGGTGTGTACGGGAGTATGGGAGCACCACCGGGAGGCTTCGTGTCTTCCATGAATGCTACTATTCCTCCTTCAACCCAAGATGACGAGGACGAAGAAGAAGGTGTTGACTTGGAAAATGCGGAAGTGTGATATGCATTTGTGATATGCATTGTTTCACTTTGTCCATTTGAACCATATGTCGTGTGTCATTGTTGAACTACGTCATTTTGTGTGTCCTTGTTGAACTATGTGATGTTGTTGCACTTTGTGTCATTTGTTTCATGAATTGTGTCATTTCTTTCATGAATTGTGAATGCAAAATAGACTAGAAATCTGTTTTCCGCGCCCGCGCGCGCTGTATTTTGCCGCGCCTGGCGGAGGACCATTTTTCCTGCGCGCGCACGCGCTGTATTTTGCCGCGCACAGCGCGCCATATCTGTTTACCGCGCGCGGATTCTTGGTTTTAGCGCGCCGCGATATAGCGCGCCTGTTGGAGATGCTCTAACAAAGTCAAGCGGCTAGCAAGCCTCCAGCGGTGGACGTGCGGCAACCACATCCAAAGTCTCAAGCCAGCCTACCTGCAGATGTGCCATCGACAAAGGAGGAGAGGCCTACCTACATGGCTCCTGTAGCTCGGGCATGACCAACAATCAACGGAGCCATGATCCCATAGATGTCCTCGCACTCAAAGGGAATCGACTCATCGGGTAGCGGCGAAGGGATGACCTGGTGCGAGGGGATAAACAACCTTAGACGACTCCTCTAGGGTCTTGTCAGCAATGGCTTCATCACCCACATTTGACTCGACTCGGCCTCATCATCATCGGCAACTATAGACGACTCCTGGTTAGAGGACTCACATGAAGCACACAAGTCTCCACACTCCAAAGAACCAGTAACACGCACCAAAAGCTTGATGTTGCCACCTCTTCATGCAGGGGACGAGACACCTCTTCGTGCGGTCGACGATCAGCTAAAGGAGCTCCATGTGTAGTAAGGAAAACTGGGACTTCAAAGTAGAGCTCAAAATGGCACAACTAGTGGAATCCACACACCATCCAGAAGGGGGCCTTGGTGGCACTAACACCCGTAGCGACAAGAGTCATGCAACATCAGCCTAGGTCCGGGTCAGTGAAGGACAAGATTGGACGGCTGGGGAGCAGCTCCGACAAGAATCACGAGCGACCGGAGGGCGAGCACGGATGGCCGAAGAGTAAGCATGAGAGATAGAGAGAGAGAGAGAGAGAGAGAGAGAGTACGACAAAATCTCTTCACATGACAAGACGACAACAACGAATGCATATGAATGGATCGTGACATTCGCTGACCCGATGGTCATGCTTGAGGCAACGGAAGCACCTCCCACGAGCCCAACGCTTGAAGGCGAGGCTACACACCGCCTAGGTTGACGCCCCCGACCAACATGCTCCTAGCCCTCGTCAGGCGTCTTCTCGTCATCGTGAACATCACCGGCCTGTCGAGCTTCGTCGAAAACGGCGCCTCTGGTGGAGGTTAGTAGCTGCAACTCAGCACCGGTCACAGGGCAATAACCCGTCGAAGGCATTGGACGCTCAACCAGGGTTGACAACGAGGACATCAGTGACATGCCAGAGGTACGGAGAGCGGAGCCGGAACGGGCGCTAGACCCGGAGTTTCCGACATGGCGGGCTTGGGGCTCCGTGACTTGATTGTCAGTCTGGAGACGGATAGCCTTTGATATGGCAAGGAGATTGCTTGCGTCTTGGCGGGGAATGCTTTGGAGGACATGATCAAGAAGGTGGAGAAATCTCTGTCCCTCTTAGGTGGGTAAGGAGGAGGGGCTTTGCAAGGAAAGCTTCCGCAACTGCTTCATAGATCCAATTTGGGTGGTTGTGTCTATTCAGTGGGGTCTTCTTCGCGGCGTTGTTATCTTGGCGTCGTCAGTCATGGTGGTTGTATGTTAAGAGAGTTTGTTGGTTTGTCCAGCCAGCGGGGAAGTTCCATGTGTTGGGTGTTGTCCTCTTCTAGTTTTGGTGGTGTTGTAACGGTTTTCAGCTGATTATCCATTAATTAATTGGGTATCTTTTCTTCTTAACTAGTAGATTGGGGCAAAACTTTTGTCTCGGTTTCAACAATATATATTTTATTCGTCCGTGAACCGAGGCTTAGCCCAATAGTTGGAAGATGCTAATAACTCTCCACCCACGAGATCTTGAGTTTGAGTGCCAGTGCCCGCTCTCTCGTAGTACACACAAAAAAAAATTCTATTAAACTGCTTTAAGGTCCATCTAAATTCCCAAGTCCATCACTAGACAATCTTCAATCTTCTACCGGAATATTGTATTGCGAAGCCACTAAGCGCAGCTGGTTTGTTCTCCTCGCAGTGGATCCTACAGTCGCATCCATTAGAAGTCATGTATTACAAAGCACATTTCATTTTTTTGTTATACAATTAATATTATGTTGGTCAAATTGGTAATCTATGATACGTCAGGTCCTATGAACCGGGACGAAGGGAGTATGTCGTACGTCGAAGAGTATATATTTCCAATACAAGGTTTGGTATCGTGGAAAACATGTTATTTACAGCTCAGTGCTCAGCTGCTGAAATGTCGCCTTCCAGTATCGCGTGGATTTTGTTTAGTGCTCCATTTTTGTAGTTAAGTAGTACAGCTCGTGATACATAGTTTAATACAACTTGTCACATTTTGAAAAGATTAGGTTTCCTTTACTTTAACCCCTCGTATACAAAAAGCCTATCCTGGATACATCGACCTGCTCATAAACACCAACCCCAGTTTAGCTCGATACAAAGTTGTTCGCCGCCATGGCCGATCCTCAAGGCGAGAGCAACCATAACGGCGTCGGAGACGAGGGCTTTGCTCCAAAGACGGAAGGATTCTGGGTACTTTACCAAGGCTGCTGGCTGAGGCCTCGGACCGTCGAGAGCGTCAAGCTGGTGCAGGAGCAGTTCCAGGCGCGCCCCGACGACGTCCTCCTTGTCACGTACCCAAAGTGCGGCACCACCTGGCTCAAGGCCCTCGCCTTCACCGTCACCAACCGCCTCCTCCATGCCGCCGCCGGCGACGACGCTCACCCGCTTCTCGCCAGCCACCCACAGGACCTCGTGCCCTTCCTCGAGATGCCCTACCGCCAGCTCCAGCACCCTGTTGCCGAGCTTGAGGAGATCACCTCCCCCAGGCTCCTCTCCACCCACCTGCCAGTCACGTTGCTGCCTTCCAGCGTGTCCGATCTCGGCTGCCGGATCGTGTACCTGTGCCGCAACCCCAAGGACGTCTTCGTGTCGCTGTGGCACTTCATCAACAAGGTAAACGAGAGCTACACCATAGATAAAGCGTTCGAGCTATTTTCCAGGGGGGAGTCCGCGTATGGACCCATCTGGGAGCACACCCTCGGGTTCTGGAAGAAGAGCATCTCTGAGAGCGACAGCGTTCTCTTCTTGAAGTACGACGAGATGATGGCCCATCCAGTCGTCTATGTCAAGATGCTCGCCGAGTTCCTCCGCGTCCCCTTCACCGAGGAGGAGGTGAGCGGTGGAGTCGTGGAGGACGTGGTGCACCTGTGTAGCTTCGACAAGCTCAAGAGCATGCCGGTCAACTCCTCGGGTGTGTCTGACAGGATCGGTGGGGTGCCAATGGAGAATTCTTCCTTCTTTAGGGCTGGAAAAGTTGGTGACTGGGCGAACCACCTGACTGAAGAGATGGCGAAGAAGCTGGATGACATTGTCGACGAGAAACTCCGGGATTCGGGTCTCACGTTTTGACATCTCATTGTGTGCAGGCTTGTGCACCCAAGTCAGACGCATACTATGTATGCTCCAATAATAAAGTGAGAACAATCTGCTAGTGCATGCTTAATTTGATGTTTTGTATGCCTACTCCTCTTGGTGATATGAGCAAGAGCAACACAGCGTAAACTTGGCGCCAATATTCGAGCAACCACGTTGATATGTATTTTATCTCTACTGCTCCCTTCATTTTAAAATGTCTCAATTTTTTCTAGATATCAGCTGAATGTTCGTGCTTCACCACGGAATTGCGCAGGCTCTTGTCAAATGATTGTTGTTTTCAATAAATAAAACATGTTTGGTGTATTCCAATTATTTCCATCCATCTCATGTATGAAACCTCGCCAAGACAAAGTGTGATTTGTCTTCTTTTCTTTTGTTCCTCACTTGCCCAACCTATGCAATCATGTCACTCCAGTTTGATTCAGCTTTGCTATGATATCTTTGAAAAAACAGCGCGTTATTTCGGCGTTATAGAGGCGCTATAGCGTATTTAGAAGGTGAACACAATGACACGCGTGAAGCACACGTCCGTTGGGAACCCCAAAAAGAAGGTGTGATGCGTACAGCAGCAAGTTTTCCCTCAGTAAGAAACCAAGGTTATAGAACCAGAAGGAGTCAAGGAACACGTGAAGGTTGTTGGTGGAGGAGTGTAGTGCGGCGCAACACCAGTGAAACCGGTGCCAACGTGGAACCTGCACAACACAATCAAGATACTTTGCCCCAACGTAACCGTGAGGTTGTCAATCTCACCGGCTTGCTGAAAACAAAGGATTAAACGTATGGTGTGGAAGATGATGTTTGTTTGAAAGAACAGTAGAGAACAATGATTGCAGTACATTGTATTCAGATGTAAAAGAATGGACCGGGGTCCACAGTTCACTAGTGGTGTCTCTCCAATAAGATAAATAACATGCTGGGTGAACAAATTACAGGTGGGCAATTGACAAATAAAAATTCAATACATATCATGATGATCACTATGAGATTTAATCAGAGCATTACGACAAAGAACATAGACCGCCATCCAGCATGCATCTATGCCTAAATAGTCCACCTTCGGGTTAGCATCCGCACCCTCCAGTATTAAGTTGCAAACAACAGACAATTGCATTAAGTACGGTGCGTAATGTAATCAACACAAATATCCTTAGACAAAGCATTGATGTTTTATCCCTAGTAGCAACAGCACATCCATAACCTTAGAACTTTCTGTCACTGTCCCAGATTCAATGGAGGCATGAACCCACTATCGAGCATAAATATCCCCTCTTGGAGTTACAAGTATCAACTTGGCCAGAGCCTCTACTAGCAACGGAGAGCATGCAAGAACATAAACAACACATATATGATAGATTGATAATCAACTTGACATAATATTCTATATTCATCGGATCCCGCCAAACACAACATGTAGCATTACAAATAGATGATCTTGATCATGTTAGGCAGCTCACAAGATCTAAACATGACAGCACAAGAGGAGAAGACAACCAACTAGCTACTGCTATGGACCCATAGTCCAAGGATGAACTACTCACGCATCAATCCGGAGGCGGGCATGATGATGTAGAGCCCTCCGGTGATGATTCCCCTCTCCAGCAGGGTGGAGGCGATCTCCGAATCCCCGAGATGGGATTGGCGGCGTCTCTGGAAGGTTTTCCGTATCGTGGCTCTCGGTACAGGGGTTTTCGCGACGAAGGCTATAAATAGGCGGAAGGGTAGGGTTGGAGGGGGCACAGGGGCCCACACCATAGGCCGGCGCGGCCAAGGGCCAGGCCACGCCGCCCTATGGTCTCGGCCCCTCGTGGCCCCACTTCGTATCCTCTCTAGTCTTCTGGAAGCTTCGTGGAAAAATAAGACCCTGGGCGTTGATTTCGTCCAATTCCGAGAATATTTCCTTTGTAGGATTTCTGAAACCAAAAACAGAAAACAACAAAGCGCTTCGGCATCTTGTTAACAGGTTAGTGCCGGAAAATGCATAATAATGATGTAAAGTATGTATAAAACATGTGGGTATTGTCATAAAAGTAGCATGGAACATAAGAAATTATAGATACGTTGGAGACGTATCACACAACATTATGTAGAATTTTCTCGCTATAACGCTAATCTCGCTATCAGCGGCGCTAAGCTCGCTATTTTTATAACATTATAGCAGAGCTAAAAAGTTAAGGAAGTAGCGGCAAGCCATGAGCCCCAAATTTCAAACTAGCTCAATTCAACCCCAGGTCAGCAACTACACAGTCGCTACTTACGACTCTCGATACACCGAGGCGGTGGCGATAGCAGCAGCGCCACTTTCCTCCAGCTCCGGCCGGCCGCCTCCGCCCATCACGTCCTCACTAGAAGTACGAGGAGGACGCGCGCCTCGACTAGGAGCTCGAGCTAATGTCGGTATTCTCCGCCAAGCCGCTGCCTCTTGTGCAGAACACGACATCATATCTAGTTTCACCCCTGCAGGTTCGCCTTCAACTTGGACAACACTGGAAGGTAGTTTAGCATTTGTCGTGGTGGTAATCACGGCAGATGCCTAGGTAGGCTTAAGTTAGGGGCCAATGGACATGGTAGGATCCGGAGAGGCAAGATGCGCTAAAGATCACACACAGATGAACACCGATGTATCAAGGTTCGAGGCCCTCGTGGTGAGGTAACACCCCTACTCCTGCATGAGGTTGTACATGAGAGCTACAATGGTTCTCCTTTGAGCCGGATGTCTAAGCCTGTATGAGGCTATCATGTCTATGAGCTGAAGAGCTAGAGTGGGGGCAGATCGTATGTGAGCTGAGGGAAAATGAGCCCCCAAGGGGATGCCTTTGAGCGTTCCCCTGGTGCTCTCCTTATATAGGGAGCCCAGGAGACATATGGATCCCACAGTACACTGCATACTATTTACTGTAGATGGATGTGACTATTGGGGTCTTGTCCAACGGGGCTGTGTTGCCGGCGAGAGGTTATGGCGGTAGTGGTGGGGAGATGTCGGTCGTTGAGGATAGCCGTGGGGAGTGCGGGGAGTGGGCAATCAAGTCGCTGGTGGTGACTAGAGAGGGGAAAGAGTTGCTCAGCGAGCTAGAGAATTGGGGATGTAGAGTATAAAGAGTGGAAGGGTCAGTAAAAGCTGCATGTAGTTTCTTCAGCTCGTGTCCTAAAAAATCCAGACCAAGCCTCGCGATAATAATGCTCTAATATGCACATGGACTGTGGATGATACTTTTTTTTTGACAATTAGCAGTATTTTCTTATTATATAAGGAGTTTAGGCATCAATTTTGCCTACCCATGAATGACAGGACGCAAACCAAACTAGCACTGGCGAAGCTCCTCCGTGGCCAAACCGGGCCATGCCCCATGTTTTTTGCGAAAGAAAAATCAACCCCTATGCATCTATCTAATCCTCTATCTCTATGGCCACCCAGTCCAACACCACAAGTCCACAAGCACGCACCTTCTTCTACTCCCTCTCAATAGTGCTCCCTGTATGCTGCTTCTAGTTCGTCTGTTCTTGTCACTCGTTCGTTCCCCTCTCTCTCTGATTTTACCAGGTTTAGCTAATAGCGACCAAAACCAAATAGAGGGTAATCGGGGTGACGTGGTGGAGCAGAGGAGCAACATCGGCAAATGGTTTTTTTCTTAAAAAGAAAAAGGGATGAGACAAGTGAAAATGAAGATCCTTTGGCAGCAGCAAATGATTTCTTGCCTTTACTTCAATTGGAACAACAACAACAACATAACAATGACGATGAATTTCAGACAAATAAACCGATCACTTTTCGAGGAATAGAGTACTTGCAGCGAGACCCTGGACTGCGCCCTCAGACTTAGCAATATCCACCGGGGCAAAGAGATTCCGTGAGGAGAGCATATTTGGTGTTAGGCCATATGCACCCTCAAATGATGTCATTTTTTTAAAGCATCAAGGATCGGGTAGATGACTTGTACTATGTATATCCATGCCTAAACACATCTACTGTCTTGTTTATTTTTGTGTAGCTTCTTTTGTTGTATAGTAGTATTACATATATGGATGCATTTCCTGATTTTGTAAGTACTGGGAACAAAATGATTTGATCAATGCCTAATGTCTAATGAACTGGTGTGTTTGAGAACATTTTTTCGAGTTTCTTTAAACCGGCCACCCAAGAAAACTTTTCAAGCTCCGCCACTGCAAACTAGGGTGAACACACACAGGATATAGGGTAGAGCTCACTCTCCATTATTCAGATCTCAAAGTGACACTATAGATGTTTATAATGCCATGACGCCTCCACACTACGCGTCCCCTGTTCCCCCATCCCTAAATTTTATTCATCCTCCATCACTAGATCTACCTTTGTAATCTTCAATTTTCTATTGGAATATTGTATAGCGAAGCCACTAGGCGCAGCTGGTTTGTTCTCCTCGTAGTAGATCCCACAGTCATATCCATGTCCAATTTGTCCGGTCGCATTCCGTCTAGTAAGCTCCAGTCGAAATAGTAGAGTAGTCGTGCCACGATGAGCTCTAAGTAGTAGACTGATGTGGGCATTACCCTTCGGGTACCCAACATTGGCCTACCTCCTCCGGCCCAACAAGGGGCTCATGAGGTCATGACCCAAGGTGGGCCCATACATCGGTTGCAGCGGAGAAGACATGAGAGAAGACAGATTCTTGACGGACAAGGCAAAACGATATCGATAAAGGAAATGATAGATTAAATCTTGATGTAATCTAAGTCTAGTTCGAACAGGACTCCCGGGACCTGGCCTCCTATATAAAGGCCAGGAGAGGGTCTATCGAATCTCACGTTTTATGCAACCAGTATAATCTAGCATACACCAACCCTAGAAACCTTGCCTTCTTCACCACAATGCAGTCTATCGACTGCCTCATTGTAATCCTTTTCATCGATAAATCAAGATCAGACAAGCAGAAGTAAGGATTTTACCTCATCGAGGGCCCTGAACCTGGGTAAATCTCGCCTTCTGTTCGTTTGGTATCCCATGTTTCGTGTTAATCTACAGGATTCCGTCAACCCTAAGCCCCTCATGGTGGGCATTGCCGAGGAGCTCCCTCGTCATAGACTACCAACTTGAAGAAGAAGTGGAGGGCAAAATACAAACCCCTATTGGCTGAATGTCCTGGTTCAGTGCCTTCCTGAAGAAGTATTACCTCTGAGGAGCCCGGGCATTGATGCTTGTTGTCGTGCTTGTTCTACTGATGATGATGAAGATCTCATCCATGATGTATGTTTTGGGAGTAGGCTAGGTTTGATCTGAACTGATGAAAAGTTTGTATATTTTACGAGGTGATATTTATGTAATTACCCCTCGGTTGATGAACTTATATTGCATCATGAGTTGATGTTCTTGAACTTGTGGTGCAACACTATGATCCACTGGTAAAACTATTATTCGTATGCTAACCTTGCTGGTTATGAGATCTTTGGTCCTATTTCATCGAACACTAAGCATATACAGTGAATTGGGTAAAGAAGCTCACCAAGAAGGGTAGGGCGTAATTGTATTCGGGATACATCTAAAGGTATAATTGCTGCATACTCATGGAGCAATTCTAGCCTATCCACGATACGCCACCAGGCAGGCAAGGGCTGGGCGTTGCTCGCTCAGTCTCACCGATTAGGCCACATGCCGCAATGCGGTTGGCTCAGCTGAGAGATACGTGAGGATTGGACGGATATATCCCCGCAGTCGCCACGCACCGGGTCTTCTTCTTCCCAACCTCCAATCCCCTCCTTTTGTGAAAACCCTAGCCATTGGCCAGCTCCCTCCTCCAATCCGCCTGCAGCGCCGCCGGCGCGCACCGCACCGTCGTCGCGACCCTGCCAAACCTCGCGTCCCCTCCAGTCCCCTCGCGCTCTCCTTCTTGCCCCGTGCCCAGCTGAGCGCGTGGCCTACCGCCTCGCCAGGAGAGCCAAAATCGACCACATCCTCGCGCACTTTGCCATGGTCCTGGTGACTAACGGGGGAAAGAGAGGAGGCGGGATAGGGAGGAGGAGCAGTCGAAGGAGCTGGAGCGGCAGCGGGGTAAGAAGAGGTGGTCTGGAAGATCGCCTCCTTGAAGCCCCTCTCTATCATCCTCTGGCTCGAGGCCACCAAGGTCGTCCTCGACCAGCACAAGCCAGGAAAGGGCGCTGGTAGCCTCTCTAGGCATTTTTCTGTTGTTGATTTGGCCCCTCCCCTCTCTCATCCACTCCCCACAATTTCTCATCTTTGTTTGTTTAGATGTTTTGTATCTATGCATATAAGGTGTTTGAGGAAAATAAAAACAGGCTAAAGTTACAGATTAGTTCGTTTTTTATGCTATGTTGTATACTCAATACTTTATTAAATTTCCCTGCAATTAACGATGACTTAATCATATTAGATTTGCCTCTCTGTGTCATGCGACTTTTATTTGCATGTTATCACTACTGAGATGGATGATTAAATTCCTAGCAAAATAATATGTGTCATTTGAGATACCTGTTGTTCCATGCATTTAAATTGGACAAGCAAGAAATGATTTGATTGATATATTTCTATGGTCGTACTAATACTTATAAATAAAGTTGTGATGTCATCTTGGGCATCTTGAATTCTTGATCTATTCTTTTCTTTCTCTACTGGATAATAATAAGGGGGTTTAGGTAACTGAGTAAACCACACCCGGAGGTTTACATAATGGGAAATTTTTATAGCATAAACGTTTAATTTGTTTGCTTTTTTTCCTTGAGAAATTTTCCCACTCTTGGCCTTTCATGAAGTGTTATTTAACATTTTAGGTGCTGTGCGAGATGAGAGTCATACCTTCGCCGCGTTGATGGGAGGCAGTGATGTCTCGCGTAGTCAACGCTGCCGCAGACTTTGCCCGTAGCAGCGCCGGTCGTTGATGTTGTTGTCGCCGGGATCAGCGTTGCCTCACGCCGTTGAGCCTGTAGGCAGCATCGTCGCGAGTACACGGCTTGCATCGGCCCAAATTGCTAGGTAAAATTTTGTCATGCCTTCATTTGTTCATCTCTAGATCAACTCCATCAAGCAATGATTCCCTTGCAGCCCAATATTTATTTCAGAAATTTAGGTGTAAAGTTTGTTTGTTTCACCGCCATAATTCATGATTTTCTAAAGCTGGGGTGTATTTCTTGTGGATGCACAGGTCACCAGCACTCGAGCCAGAGTATATTGGTAACATTCTCATGGTATTTCTATTTAAAGATTGTTCAGGCTGGTTTTATATTAGTACTTAAGCGCTTGGACTTAGAGCAATGACCAATGAGATGGGCAACAACATGGTTATTATTCAGCAAGGTATGCATGTTGCAGAATGCTATATGCTATCTAGGAATTAGTCTAAAAAATTCCTCACTATCCTATGCAACTTTAGCATCAGAGAGTGCTAAGGGTTGTGAAAAAACCATGGACCTCCCAGATGCATTGATTTGATGCTTTGTGTGATATGGCAAGGAGTTTTTGGTTCCTATTAATTCAAAGGCTATGGTAATGGCACCTTACAAAACTAAGTGTAGCAGATCATTGTTGCTCTATTCAAGTGAGGAGTGATTTAGAAGAAAAATCGCAAAACAAAATGGTATATGCTCTTTCTTATCACTTATCAGACAACTTCTAAAACCATGTAAACAACACGTTCCCATTTTTGTCTTTTTTTTTCCAAACGATGCTAAAATCCTAGGTGGTCGGTGGATGATGGATAATCATTAATGATATTTTGAACTGTTTTGATAAGTAGGATACAGAGCTGGGATAAGTAAAGAAAGTGTTTGCTTACTATATTATATTGTTTTGATGATATTTGTCAGTTTATTATTTGTTAATGACCAGTAAAGTTTCGAAGAGTGTTGATTCTACATTGGACTGTGTTCTTTCTTTTCCTTCATTGAATCTGAATCGAAGCTCAGCACAGGGGAAGCCTTGACCTTAGGTGCCCTTTCCCAAACTAGTGGATTGATTTCTTAATTCAGAAAAAATGGTCCTAGAGGTCTCATAAATTAGTTAAGTTCAATCATGTTCAGAATATACTATTTTTGTATCATATATAGTAAGCAATATAACATGATTTATATTGTGCAGACGCTCAAAAGATAAAAAAATTGTTGTATCTATTAATTAAGGTAATGGGGAATTGTTGAATCCATGCCTCCTCGCACACTTGCTGATCCATTTTAATTAATATTAATGTTCCAATTGCAACTGGCAGGTGCTTTTCTTCCCCTCCTTAACATCCAGGAGAGGTATAGCTCAGATGAACATGTAAGGAAGTAGATTGATATCCATTCTGATTGGAATGTTCTTTCGCGGATGTGAAGGTAATGAAGAATGGAACATTGTCTGATTCATGTTACTTTTGTTCCTCTTCATTATTACTGCTGCTCCTTTTTGTAGTTTGTACTGTCGTTGCTTCTATCAAATATTACTATTTTAAAATCTTTATCCTCAGATTTACAAGGTTGATGATTACCATCCATGTTTCAGCGATTTTGTGGAACTTTCCAGTCTTAATTTCATTTTGACACTCATTGATCTTGTGCTGCAAATTCACTTTGCATTATCTTTTACTCAGAGTTCCCATGAGACATATTATGTAGCTCTTATATGCAGTTCAATATTCACACTATGTGACCTGCTTCTGTTTCTTTTATATGCACAGGTTTTCTAACTTCTTGGAGTTACAAATTGTACATTCTTAGTGCTTCATCCAGGTGGAGTAGTATTACAAGGTGTTTCTTACTGAAAATAGGCCTTTTTTATCAATGTTGTAGTTCTGATTATTTCATATGCATGCTATCATTAGTTGTGTGCCTAAAAAATATTCTGCTTTTGTTACTGGTGCAGGTTGATCTGACATGTAAGATCTGTCATGTATGTGCAAGGATTTCTATCTAATACTTTTATTATTTACCAGCAGATGGTTTAAAGTAAAATACGGTGGGTTCTTAGTTAAAGGATTATGTGCCTCAGTTGTCATATCCTAAAACCAAGTAAGATGTCCTCTTCAATGATGAGCTTTATTCGATGTCTCTCGTCTCATGTCAAAATCTTCAAACTTCAATGCTCTTGTGTTATGATTCATGTCTTTTTTGTCATTCTTGAATTTGGTAATAAGACATGAATATCAGATAGAGTGGAGGCAACAAATGGATCATTTTTTCTTCAGTATTTGAAGTCATGGGCAATTGCATCCCGGAGGTTCTTCGACGGATGATTTACCTTTTTTTTTTGTAGGATGGTTGATGTATCTCTTTGGGTATCCCTATTCTCCGAGCTTTCTAATTGTTAGCATGTTTATATCCTGTGTGCAAATTAAGAGTAGAAGATGCAGTTTGTAACCATATAAATTTTGTAGCATATAAACAATTTTGTTGGTTCAGGTTCGAATAAAAACTTGCCTAGCTTTTGAAAAATTATGCATGTGCATATCAATGATCTGCATCCATAGTCTATAAAGAATATTGTTTGGCATGTAAGAGCAACTATATAGACTCCTATGTTTTCTTGAACTTGGATTCAGTTATTTAGAATATATAAATGTATTTTTTGTCCTCTGGTTGAGTTTTGCAGATTGATCTAGACTTACTGATCTGTCACAAAACCTAGGATTGGGAACACAATGCTTCTACCAAGTTTGAGATATATTTAAGATAAAACTGTAAGGTTTCTTGCATGCACTACAATTTATTTTGAAGCGGTTCTCTCCATCTTATAGTGTATGTTCAGGCTTTCACCACACCATTGATTTTTTCCTTTTTTACCTTTCGCCTCTTTTAGGGAAAGAAATAAAGAGAAGAAACAATTATTTTCATTTGTCGCTTTCAGCTTCTGTCTAAATTTGGATTACACCACCAATGCAATTGAAACCAGATATGGTACGCCTCTTTGATAAGGAATCACTGTTTCTGGTATATCACAGCTATCGTAGATGTTGTCAGTGCGTCTTGTTTCTACTGCTAATTGGAAAATTCTCTGCTGGTGTAGTGGATGCATAGCATATATAAAACACAATAAATTTTCCAAAATCAGGAATGAGGAAAGCCTTTAATTTCGTTGAACTGAAATAGTTTGCCTTTTGGAGCAGCAACTTACACAGTTACACCTATAAGAATACATTATCATTGAACGATTATCAATTGAACTGAACCTGGAAGGCCATGCCATCTCTCTATACCTGTTTTTGTCTTTTATGTGCTCAAGCTGGCGCTTTGATATTACTGAGTAGCCACACGAATCAATGTCATGCACCCGCTAATCAATCTTAACTAAATCCGCGAGTGCATGGTGCTCCAGCCTCCAGGACACACATGTATTGTGCACTGCTGGTTTTGATTGCTTTATTTTGCCATCCTATTGTTTATTGACCGATCTTTACTTTTCTCTACAGTTTCCTTCCCCTGCCTATGCATTCTTTCACTCTTAATTGATGTGGTTATCAGAGTAGTGATGTTCTATGGTGGGAACGGGCTACTTCTTTTGACGGTGAAAGTGTGCTCAAATGTGCTGAAAAGGGGACCTGTTGTAGCCATCTTTGTTGGCACTTTGGTTAAACTGTTAGAAGGTAAGAATTCAGTATTCGGTGTATGGGAAAAACCCATATTTGGCTTAGGATGATGCTCTTCCTGTGGACGTGACATTTGCTCAAAGTTAGCAAGAGAGCTACAGTTAGAGCAGAGAGCTAAAGTTAGTATTGCAATGTGTGGACGTGACATTGCTCAAATTTAATACATTGTACTAGGTTTTGCTCAAATTTGATCTGGTTACTCAAGATCATGAACACCAGTGCATTTCTTGCGCTGTAGAAGTTCTTAACCAATGGGTTAACCACAAAGAAACACCACATGTTGATATGAGATACTCAATATCCAGATCTACTGCTATAATGATTCCTCGGACAGGCTCCTACTCTGCCACTCACTCCCAGTTGGGGCGCAACTATAGTCATGCAGTTTTGAATCTTCGCAGTTATATGGGTATGCTTATGGACTGATATTGTTCCCAGTACATGGTGATGATCCATGTTCTGTTTAGTAGGTCGATGCATAATGTAAAGGCAGGAGTGGGATCACATTCTAGACTCCAGACAGTGTACCAATTAGCCTCAGGTGTGTAAAATATGTTGGTTTTCAACAGAAAGCACCTAGGATATTTTTGAATTTTGTATTTGTGCGCGTTTTGGATTCAATACACCTCTGTCCTAAATAGTTCCAATATTTAGGGATTAGAATTGTCATGGTTGTTAAAGCATCTTAGTTAACAAAAACAGGACTTCTGTGGGTTTGTAAATGGCGACAATATTATACACAGGTTCATAAATGCCCAGGTTCAAAAAGATTGCGTTGAGTATGACAGCCTCCCCACGTTTTTGTGTTAACTCTTTCAGATGGCTACGCCATTACCTTTGGTATATATTTCAGTGAAAATATGCATTGTCTGACTTAGGGTGCTTAGTCTGTGTTAAGCGACAACCATATGTACCTAATCCTATCATGAAACGGTGTTGGAAGAAAAAAAAGCTCTGGGGATGGATACATAGAATCATACATAGAATGATTGGTGACTGGTGTTCGGTGTGTAAAATCCTTCTATTATCCTGCCAACTGTGTTTTATTGAAATCTTTCAGAGGAAAATAATTACTTTGTTCAGATTCTCAGCCTTTATTTGTCTGTACTCTGTTATCTCGAAAAGATTCAACAGAAAAATAAATACTATGTTCAGATTTCCAGCTTTTAGTTGTCTGTTGGCCACCTTTTTTATATTCTCAGAATTGTTTTGTTCTCTAAATAATGGTATCCTATTCTAATGTTTCTAGGAGAGCAGATGGGGAGCGAGGGCATCGAGGCGGACATTGTCTCCTAGAATATCTTGATCCATGGGTTGTGTAAGGATAGGAGGACAAAGGAGGCGGCCCGGCTCCACAGGGAGATGGTGGTGGCAGGGGTGGAGACGTAGACCATGTTAGCAGATGGGTATTGCCAGGCAGGCAATGTGCAGGAGCCGTCAGGCTGCGACGGGCCCAGGGTCGTGGGATTTTAGATAAATAGGGACGAGGAAACATCCTTCTAAATTTGGTCCGAAGATTGGTCGAATATAATGCGTACATCTTATCATCGATGACCTCTTTTTTCTTTGGATGTTGCTTATTACTATTGTTTGTGGTGAAAAAAGTTATGATAAGCTGAGGGCGTCAACGGCAGACATTGTGATACATTTAAACGAACTTCTCGAGCTAGAGGACTGGTTGGAGATGACAATGTGTTTGGGCTACATCTTTCAGCTTAGACATCTTATTATGATGGCCCTGCAGTGGTACTAAATCAGAGACTTCTCAATGAGTATTAGCGATACATGGGTAATTCTGGAGTATTAATCCCTCCTGAATATTTTGTACGCTCGGTTGCTTCAAGATCTTGCTTTGATGTTTGGAAAGAATGGGTACTGGGTGCCGTCATTTAATCTATTCTCTGACTTTGCAAATACAAGCTAGGTGCTGGGAAACATGCTTATCTTATAAGAATTGCAATATAATAGTTGCACTTTAGATGTCTAATCTTTGGCTCTTTACCATCGAATACATGATAATCAGGCACTTGGTTGTCGTGAAATAATGGATGTTAACGGCCCAGTTGGAGGGGCTTGTTTTGTCTAAAAAATAGCGGAAATTCTCGTGCCCTCGGGTCCTTAGTTGTGCGCAGTTTTCCCCAGCTCCTTAGTTTTTCCTCAGTTTTACCCAAACGTTTGTCTGAAACCATCACACGTGATGTAACGGCCGGTTGCCCGACGGTTGACCGTTATCTTCTGACTAGTGGTGCCATGTAGAGCCTGCAAAGACACGTCAGACCATCCATCTTTGTTTGACCGTAAGCATCGCTGTATGACCAAAACGCGAACGAGTGGGGCTTCGGTATATCAAATGACAAGTGGGGCCATGACGCTGATACAAGGGGCAATACATGGGTAGGATTAGATTTTTAAACGGAGCTCTACAGCGATGGCACGGAGGAGGTGGCATGCGGGTTGCCGAGATGAGATCGACGTCCACAAAGAACTGCATGAGGCGAGACCAGACGCATTAGATAGATATGAACTAGACGCGTTTAACCATGCAAAGAAGAGAAGAAATGGTCGACGACATCGACGACCACCTCAAAACTTTGACTGACCGTGTCGGACACGAACGCGAGCAATGTAGAGAAAACTAGTGTCTCTCCTTTCTGGCGTGTATAGGTGGGTGCTAGGAGAGTGTGGTGGCGAAGGGAAAGACCTCGCGGCGGTGTGGCGTCCAGCATAGCGGCGTGGCCGTGCCCAAGCGGCGTGCATGCATGTTCGGCATTGGCATCATCATGTACGTTCGGCATTGGCCTCGGCGGTATCTCTGGTGTGGTGATCGAATGAGGGGATTGAGGGTGCATCCCGACGTTGACCTAGCAGTGGCGGCGAGCATAGCCGTTCGACCATGCCGATATCGGCATCGGCATCGTTTGGAGGCTGTGGTGCTCGAATCAAGTTGGGATTTGTTTCTTGTAGGCCAAAATGAATTTGAAACAAGTTTCATGTTGAAGGTTAGGTAACGAAAGTTTGTAACTATCCCAAAATTATACTAGCGCCATGGTGAGGTTCTTTTTGATAGAGCTATACGGTTGGGCAAACTTTTTTGACACTTTTTAGATAGAGTTCCTTGTTGTTACACGTATGGCATCATGTATGGAAAATTTGGGGTCATTTGGAGATGTTCGAAAAAATCACTTTGCTTAAGCGCATGCCGTTTCGTCTCGCTGAAATCAGCTTTTCTAACAAGGTGATTTTTTCTACCTTCTCTAAATAACCTCAAATTTCATACAGCTGATCTTCTATACATATCGTTTTTACATTTTTCGAACATTTTATTTCCCTTTATAATACCCAATTGATTTTCAGGTCAAAACCTCGAAAAACAGCATCATGTATGGCATCATTTTCACCCTAAATTTCAAATTTTCTGAAACTTTCCCTTTTAGATATTCCTTGTTGTTATAGGTATGCCATCATGTATGCCAAACTTGGTTAGGTCTCACTAAAACCAGCTTTTGTAACAAATTAGGTTTTTTCCCTTCTCTAAATGACCTCAAAAATCATACGTGATAGGTTTATCATTCTATACAAAGATAGATGGTTTATCATTTTTTGCGTGAAAAGTAATGGCTACAACAAATTGTTGATGGTTTATCATTTTTTGCGTGAAAAGTAATGGCAACAACAAATCGGTGATGCATGGTTTATCATATTTTTTGCGTGAAAAGTAATGGCAACAACAAATTGTTGATGGTTTATCATTTTTTGCGTGAAAAGTAATGGCTACAACAAATTGTTGATGGTTTATCATTTTTTGTGAAAAGTAATGGCAACAACAAATCGGTGATGGTTTATCATTTTTTGCGTGAAAAGTAATGGCAACAACAAATCGGTGATGGTTTATCATTTTTTTGCGTCAAAAGTAATGGCTACAACAAATTGTTGATGGTTTATCATTTTTTTGCGTGAAAAGTAATGGCTACAACAAGTTGTTGATGGTTTATCATTTTTTTTGCGTGAAAAGTAATGGCAACAACAAATCGGTGATGGTTTATCATTTTTTTGCGTGAAAAGTAATGGTAACAACAAATCGGTGATGGTTTATCATTTTTTGCGTGAAAAATAACGCCAACAGAGAGACAGAGAGGTTATCCTGCCCGTTCCTATATCATACGATCAACGGTCGGCGGGCACGATCCGCGTGACATGGGCTAGACCAATCAGGGCGATGATGCACGTCTGCGAGAATTTGTGAAGAGAGAGGGCAAAACGAGTACTATCAAGAAACCAAGGGCACCTGAGTAGTAAATAGACTAAGGGATTCAAATATGAGATTTAAAAAATGGAAAATGCTTGTTTTGTACAATAAAACCCATCTTGGCCTACCTCAAACTATTTGCAATACCAATATACATCAGTGTGAGAATTGTGGCCTCATTTAGACAAAGTATGATTTGGGGGAAGCTGTTTTGGGAAGGGCTTATTGTGGAAAACCATGCACCTTCATAGCTACTAGGTGATTTGAGAAGTGGCAATTTGTGGTAAAACTTGATTTATCTATGATTTATCTATGATTTGAGAAGTGGCAATTTGTGGTAAATACTCCATGAGTAAGTGCCACTCTTTTTAGGATTTTTTTGCACATTAAATGACTTATTTAACTAGTTAATCCCATTTGTTGACTCTCTGTTGACCAGCCACTTGAGGGTAAAACTGAGTATATTGCACTAGCCAGTATTAGCACTCGAGGGGAAAATTGAGCACACAAAAATGCTAGTATAAGACTCGAGGGTATACCTGAGTATATCTAAATTTCCAGGGTTAGACTCGAGGACACGTGCAATTGTTGACGCGTAGACGCGGGTCGCGGTGGAGAAGTTGAGACGTGCAATCGTGGACGCGTGTCGCGTTGCAGAAGTCCAAGACGTGCAGACGTGCACTGTGCACGCGTGGGCGAACCACCCCTCGCCTTTATAGACTCCTCGTCACTCTCACTCGCTCACGCATCTCTCCCATCATCTTCTCCAAAGCAAAAAACCCTCTCCCTCTCCCTCTTCCTCTTCCTCCGCCGGAGAGATGGACAAGGAGAATGCCAATCCCATCGTCGAGGTTGGCTCAAAGCGCGACGCCTCCATCTTCGGCGCCATCCCCTCTACGGACGACGACGCCGCCGCCGTCGCCGGTGCATCGGAGCTGCCGCCGGTGGCGATCCCGGCGGGATGGGACCCCTACGACCCCGTACGTCCCGCCCCCGAACCCCTACGACACCTCCCCGGAGGACCCATGGAACGAGGTAACTACGGTTTGCTTCTTTTTTTGTTCCCATTCCTTTTTGAACCCTATTTTTGCTGGTGTAGATGGATCTGTAGATGGATGAGTATTGGGCTAATATTTGCGCCGATTTTATTCCATTTTGTTTTGATCACTTCTTGATTTCGTTTAAGATTTGGGGTTCGGCTGTTCGGTTAATTTATGCAAGTAATATTGGATCTCAATCAGTTAATTTATGCAAGTAATCATGGGATCTCAATCAGTTATTTTATGCACTAATCAAAAGATATCAACCGTTTAATTTTGCAAATAATCTCGAATGTGTTCAAGTTTAGATCTAGTTCAGATCTAGAATCTGTTTCTTTGCCTATGATGAATGGTTGGGCACAAATTTTTACAGGGAGGGTTCAACCATTGCTGTGTACAAATCTGTTGTGCATGAGCTTTAGTTCGCTAACACCTTCCCTGTAGATATATAATCATGTCCACTCTAACTGAGGCTGACTCTGTTTTTCTTAACTTTGTTATCATGTACGTTAGTCATCGTTGCAACTCATTCACTAGTTTCTGTTTGATATGGATCGGATGTCTGGCAGCGACGTCGGCAGCGACGTCGGCAGCGACGTCGGCAGCGACGTCGGCAGCGGAGGAGGACGTCAAGACTCGCCAGGTCCTGCGGAGGCTGCAGGTCGGCCAGTACATCTCCTACTTCGCCAAGGAGGTGTACAGGTGCCCCTGCACCAGGAGACTCGGCGCCACGGACTTCAACGCCTCGTCACGCATGCTGAGAACATCAGCAACACCTTCCCCAAAGTCGGCACGACGGTGAACGTCCACTCCTTCCGCGCCAAGCACGGGCGCTCGGCATGCACCTCCGCAGCTGGCGGGTGGAGATCTCCGCCGGGCGCATGCCTCCGCTCAAGCCCAAGGCTCCCAAGGGGAGCAAGAGCAACAAGTGGAGGCAGAGCCAGATGGGGTAGGTGGAGTCCGGACGTGTGCTGCTGCCTCCTAGTTTGTTGTTGGGATCCCTTTGTTGTTAGCTAGGGATCCCTTGTTGTTATGTTAGTATGATGGTGCTTGAAGAACCTTACTATGTTGGCTGCTGTGTATGCAGCCTATTATCTATCCATATTATCTAGGGATTATCTATCCCTAGTCTACTATATTTTGTTGGCCGTACTTAGTTTTCTTGATTTACTATGACTGTGAATTTATCGTACATTATCCTGGAGATTTGCTTCTAGATTTAACTACATACATATGGAGCAGAGGGAGTACTAGATTTGCTGCCATATTGGGCAAATAACGAGGGCCAAAAGGCACAAATAATTGAAGAAAGTCAGAAATGCAAGCTTCTCTAGATTTTATACTAATTTGGTGAAAAGGACAGAGAGAAAGAGGGGAAAAGGTGCACTTAATAATGCCAATTTGGGGCCGAGAGAGACAAACCCAGCTCCTGCTCACGTGCAACCAAACGCTTCTCGTCCTGTCCCACGCGGTCCCTTTCTACCAGTCTCACGCGACGCGGGCCCACACGACGCGGCCCCACAAGACGCGGCCCCACACGTGACAGAACGGTCAACTAAACGGGAATCCTGCCCTCCTGCGGGTTTCAAACAAGGGCTTGGGGAAAACTGAGGAAAAACTAAGGAGCTGGGGAAAACTGAGTACAACTAAGGACCTGAGGGCACGAAAATAGAAATCCCTTAGAGAATTGCCTAAAAATAGGGGAAATTTTAGAAACGTAAACATAAATAGAAAAGGAGAACCAAACAAATGGTAAATTAAGTAAAGAGATTACAAGGGACTAGCCTTCAGCTGCAGTACCCGGAACATGATGGCGTCGCCCTCCTCACGCAGATGCCGTCGACTACCGGCTCACACCTTCCTCTCTGCCGGTAGCAGTGTAAGGCGAAGCACCTATAGGCCGAAACCGGTCGCCCGCAAGCTCGCAACGCCGCTTATGTTCCTGACCGTGCCCGCGTTTAAGCGGAACATCCGCACCATTGCACCAAGCAGAGCAGCCGTCCTGTGAAGAGAGCACATGATTATCTTTGCTTTTTCAGAAGAAGAGAGTGAATTAATAAGTTTGGGTCGCTTCCGGTCTATTCGGAGTAAAATTTGGGCCGAGGTGTCTCGAATCCGAATACCTTTGGAGTAAAAATATATTGGGGCTGGGGCAGATTTATCGTTTTTTGGGCTATTTTATAGCATTTTAAAAATACGGCAACCACACGGTACATTTGTTGGAGCCTCAACACAAGCAACCCTGAATGAAACAAAACAAAAAAAGCAATATCAACAATGACATGTCAACCAAAATGATGATGACCCGCAACAGATGAGCTCTTGGGAGAATTTCCACCACGCTCTTAACATTTCGAAGCGCCGCATATGAAGCGACACCTTTAAAAAGGGATGAGACAACAACGACGCCACTGCCTGGACTGGTCCTAATGGTTCTCCAGTACACGGAAGGGCGTGGGGAAGGCCCCCCCCTCGGCGCCGTACAGGAAGGAATGGCAGCGCCCGCAGGCGTCACCGGGTTGGTGTCGGCAATCGGTAGAGATTTCTCGCGACCCCCAAAAACCCCTCCATCGCGCTCCACCAACCTCGCCGCCTACCAACTTGCGCCACCATGATCTTGCAATCACCACCACTGTCTCATCATGGCCAAAGTAACGAGACCGACGAGATCGAGAAGACACAGCTGGGAACGAGGAGTGAATGAACACACTACCTCAACCACCATTAGCGATAGCCGACTAGATGCAACATCAGAAGCAGACCATGCCCCCAGGCCCAGCCGATCCCAAGCGGGCTCATGAATCTCCTGTCGCCGCGTCGCAGTAAGCGTGTCGCTGTCCAGGTCACTCCCATCTCGAGCCACTCCTCCGACAGTCTGAGATGGCATAGTCACGCTTGGCCCATGGTGAGGGCACTGCCACCAGCCAACGCACCACCCCGCTGCCAAGCGGCCATGTCATCTCCACCTCGCGACCCATGAAGGTGCGCTGCCGCTGGAACATCGTCAACCTGAGAGCACCACCACTGGCGGCCACCATGTGCTTCCCCTCCTAGCGCACGAGTATGGGCATGGGCACAGACACCGTGCGGGTTTCGCCCGGCAGCCTGAGCTGACGACGACGATGGGGAGAGGTGGAGGAGAGGGCTAGGAGCTAGGGTTGGAGATCACCCCAACGCAGCCCGCGGGTGATAAACATGACGAAGCGTGTAATAGAGATGCTAAGATGTCACTTTTCTTGGCTTCTAAGTTCTTAGCAGTAGTTTCATGTTCGATGTGAAGCTCTAGCAGGAGGCTGAAGCTGCTATATCGATGTCGTAAGAGGGAGGGCAGGAGGGGGATATTCACTTTGGCTCATAGTACCATTTACTCCTGTTTTGTGAATCTATATTTCAAAGTGTCAAAAAAATTTAAAATAAAATTTTTCATGTACATCTACACATTTTATGTTCGTACACAAGTTTTTAAAAAACTAAAAAAAGTTCTGGCTACTGTAAAAAAGATAAATTTTGATGCTATAACACGACTACATACATGCATTTTGTTGTCTTTTTTGTACATGCCACATAAAAAGTTGTTTCTCCACGGAAACTTGTGTACTAACATAGAATTTCAAAATGTACACAAAAAAAATTATGCAAGAATCTTTTGACATTTTTAAAATTATTTTTTAATTATTTTGTAAATGGAAGCATTTGCTCCTATGAGCTAAAATGCCGCCTCCGGTGGAAGGTTATTTTAGACTTTGATTATTGCACGAGCCAAATCCTACTGGATTGTATATAAATAGCAAGATCACAAATTTCCATTTCATTTTGTTGAACAGAAACTTCTTTATGGGATGTAGATATAAAATTATGAGATGTTCTTGTGTATGTGTGCATATGGGTACACTGTTTTTATTCTCAATCTCAACTTGTGGGTCCCATAGTATTATATTATTATTATTGATTAAAAGTAGAACACATCTTCTCATGTAAGCTTTGGCGTATAAACAGTTGTTCTTTAAAAGTTTATCCTGAAAATTAGATCCTTTTTCTAATTCCAACACGTCTCATTTGATTTGTTTAAATTCAGAAACTATGTAACTTTTTTTTACCATAATTTCTTTCAGTAAAACTTATGAGACAGTGGTGGAGATTTCTTTCAGTAAACCATAAGTTGGTAGCTACTTTTTATCACCGTTGTATAAAATAGATACTGACATAATCTTCACGGGATCGTGCGCCAAGGCGCACATCTAAATCTAGTGATGTAATGATTTCTGGGCAAGCAAACACCGGGGACTTTGCTTCACAACTAGTACAGCATAAGAATTATTTGCAATCAAACAAATTACACAACGTGAATTAGAGGTTGAATCACCTCGAACAACGTCTACGAAGTCATGTTTCCCAGATAAAAAAAAAAACCTGCTAGCAACCAATAACGCCTTTGATTCAAGGGAACAAATGCTCCAACCAGAGCTCCGGCCAAATGCCACCTTTGTTAAAATGGGGCAGACACGAAACACCTGGCAGGAGACCCATGAAACGAGACCAACGCAACCTCCGGAGCATAACCGGACCGACCAACAACGACATCACAACAAATTAAGCTGATCTTTCCCTTGTCAATGCTGTCCGTGCAAACATGGCAAATTAAGCGGTAGTGGTTGGCGCTTCATCTTCTTGGGGAACAAACACGAGGTACAAATGAGAAGCACAGTACCAGCACGAGGCCATGTGCAAACAGCGTACTGTAACATCAATTTACTATACACATATGATGGTGTCGTGTATCCACTTGTTATCCCGATCATCCTGGGCTTCCATTTTCAAGCTGCCGTGGCTGTCACCGGACGCGTCGATATTAGGCGTCCTTTGTTTGACTTAGCCGGGGCTCTTGCATTTGACTTGGCCAACTGTGAATTTACCCTTGGGTTCTAAAAGTCGCCCATTACGTTCTATTCATTCTTGAGATCATTTTTACTGTAAGAACTAAAACATGTCCAAAAAAGGCTACAGGAACTAAAAATCACTCATTATTTGATTTGTTTATTTATCCAATATTAGGCTCTATTTGAAGCACATATAAAATCATATGAATTTTTTAGCACATAATTATTACAAGAATATTTCCGAGGGTGCCCACTAGGGAAAATGAATAGCTTTCCAAGATTACTACGAAATTTATATGGAACAACGCACTTTATATGAATTTTCGTGAGAAAAACAAATATGAGATGGATGCCTTTTTGTCTAGAATTTACTTCTGTTTCTCTCTTTCGTATCCGAACAACACTGGTGAACTATCCGCATGGTTGGCCTTCCTTCAACACCTGGTATGTCAATTTGTGCGGTTTTTGACTCCTACATTCTTTGTTCATGTGTTCCAAACAAGATCTTAGAGTTGGACTATGCTTTTGATCGGAATAGTTGTTCTAAGAGCACGGTGGCGTTGCTATGTTGTGTCCGAATAGGGCTATGGCCCGCCCAACTCAGCTCAAAACACTGAATGACGAGGAAAAATTTGGCACAAAAGGAAAAAAGGAAGATCTCTTCTTTGGGTGGGCCCATCCAACAATCCGCCTGGAGCTCCGCTAGTGCACCTTTGTGACTTGCCATGTTTGTTTCACCCACTCTCGCCTTCTTTCACCCTCGTCCTTGTGGTCTCATTCTTGAGATCCCTCGTTGTCACTCTCCTCGACCTCATGTGTCCACCTCTACCACTGAACCATCCTCACTCTATTCTTCCACTATCATATTCCTCCTCTCATGTATCGACGACTGCAACAACTTTAGTCAGTTTGTTCGTCAAAGCCATCTAAGCTGCCAAAATGATTCACTGGTTAGCCTCTTTAAAGTTTGCATAAATTGGTTGGGCATATTACTTCGCAAACTTTTTCAACACTCGAAGATTGGAAGACCGTGGTGTGATTAAAAAGTAGGCTTAAGGAAAGTAAAGAAGCTCCGTAGGGACGATGAGATGAAATTGTTTTAATGAGTTTAAGTTCTATTGTAAAGAAGCTCTGCATTCTTTTCTTTTTTTTGCTTGGTCAGCCCTAAGCGAGTGATTCGAGAAAATCAGTATAAAACTGAAATTATCATATGATAGTATAGTACAAAAGTTGCGGTGCATGGACGGCACATTTGTAGTAGGGTCGCCGAAACAAATCTGATCCAATCCATACGATAAAGCGTGTGATGAAGCATGAAGATTTTTTAGTCCAATCTTTTAACGGAGGACCTCCAAATCATCCGACGACTAGCATGCACGGTGTCCGCGGACCGACGCAAACGGACACACGCTAACATTTTGGACGTCCGAAATGCATCGACCCATTAGAGATACCCTTAGGCTGGTGCCAATGCACCGCCCGCCTCCCGCCCCGCCACGTCAGCTTTTCTCCCACTCTCACCCCACTCTCACCCCACCTTGCCAATGCATGGGCTATAGTCCCCACTCTCACTTCTCTCTCCTCCACATCACCATTTCTTTTCCACATTAAGTTATTTCACCCGAATTTTTGTAGACATTCAAAATAATGCAAAAAAATTATTCAACTAAAAATGTTACCGATTACATAATAATTAATAAAAATACAAATTATGTTTCTTGTTTTTCTAAATAGCCTATATGACTAGTGTGTACTTGTGTTTGTATTTTGAACTGAAAGAGTAAAAAAAGTAAAGAAAATAAAAGAAGGAAAGAAAATAAAAAGGAAAGAAAATAAAATAAAAACTGACATTTAAAGAATAAAAGAAGGAAAGAAAAAAGAAAAAAGAAAAAAACCGCCTTCTACCTCTCGCCCGCGCCCCTCTCGCCCCTCCTCTCGCCCGCGTCGCCAACGCGCGCCCCGCCTCCGCCCGCTCCCGCCTCCATCTCGCCGCCAACGCGGCAGCGGCGGTAGCGGGCGCTACCGCGGCGAGCACCACCGCCCGCCGCTTCCCGCGCCCTCCGCCCCTCTCCCGCCCGTCGCCGCCGCTACCGCCTCCGCTACCGCCTGCGCTGGCACCGGCCTTAGTCTAAATTCGTAGCACAACCGGTGCTAAATCTCTAGGCAGCTCCAAACATAAACCATGTTTTCTACCAGTGCCAAGACGTTTAAAGCGCCCTACCAGGGCACCGGCCAAAGGCTTTGTGTCAAAACGGAGCAGGCACGAAACACATGGCACGAGAGGAACATATGACATGACCCAAACCAACGCAGTCTCCGGAGCTGAGCATAACCGGACCGACCAAGAAGACATCCCAGCAAATTAAGCAGAACTTTTCCGTTATCAACGCTGTCCATCCAAACATGGCAAATCAAGAGGTAGTGGTTGGCGCTTCATCGTCTTGGGGAACAGATGCGACGTACAAACAAGAAGCATGCAAAAGAGTACCAGCACGACACGAGGCCGGCCATGTGCAAACAGCGTAGCATCGATTTAGTAACTACACAGATTATGGCGTCGTGTATCCACACTTGCTATCCTGGTCTTCCAATTTTCGGGCTGCCGGTCCGTGCAGCGGTGGCTGTCACCGGACGCATACTATGTATTAGGCGTCGTTTGTTTGACTTAGCCGGGTGTCTTGTGTTTGACTTGACCGGTTTTTTTTTTTTGAACGGGTACGGGTCCGGAAGGACCCAGAGGCTGCTTCATTTATGAGCGGTGGCTGAACAAATTACAGGGGAGTCCGCAGAGAAAGTAGAAACTGCAGAAAAGACCCCAGGAATTACAACAAGGTCCTCAGAACAAAAAGATAAAAAGCAATCGGGTCCTCGAGATCCTTCTCCACCGTCAAGAGCTGAGCTCCGCCGCCGCGCCAGGAATACCGGCACCGGGGACGAACCACTTGGGCCAGCACCACTGAAGGTGCGCAGCAGCAGGAGCTAAAGATCCTCCGCGTCGGCTTGAAGCCTGGAGGAAGATAGACCATCGAAGCGTGGCCTTGGAGGGTCTCCTTTCGACCATGATGTGCAGAGGCAGGGCGGAGTTGACCGTCGGCTTCAGTCCTCTGCTGAGGAGCTCCAGAAACGAGAGCGCAGAAGCTCTCCGGCGCAGCAGATGTTCCCCGTCGTCTCCAAGCCACATCTCCCTGGACAGCCTCCACTCCCCATCCCCCCTCGCCTCCACGGCAAGCCAGGGATAGGAGGTAGACCATCCAGAGAAGCTTGAGCTTGGCAACAGATACAGGCCCTTTATTTGTGGAGTCGCCCGCCGACCAGATCTTCACCGCATCCAACTCCAACCGCCGGAGTTCGTCGGGGAAGAAGGTCACAGGCCAGCTACAGATCTCGGCCAAGAGATCTAGCAGCCTACTCCTGGCAAAGTGCCGAACACCGGCATAAAGCCAAGAAAACCTAGAACTACTAGAACTATACACTAACTTAACTCCGGCGTCTCTCCTAGGCCATCTCCGGCGGAGAGGCCATCAGATCGGCCCGGCCTCTGGTGGATAACTCTCAGTTACTGTAGCGAGAGGAGAGGGGGGGGGGAGGGGGGAAATGAGCTCGAGAACTGAGAGGTACTTGGCCGGGTTCTACCTGTGGGAACTTACAAAAGTCACTCATTGTTTGGCGTGTTTATTTATCCAATATTAGGCTCTATTTCAATCAAATAGAAAATCATAGGAATTTTTAGGATTGAATTACACAAGAATATTTCCGTGGCTGCCGACTAGAACAAATGAATAGCTTTTCAAGATTACTGCCGTACAAAATTAACATGGAGCAAGGCATTCTATATGAACTTTACGAGAAAAAAGGAGGTGCATGCTTTTTCTTCTTCTTCTAGAATCTTTCCATGTTATTCTTTGTGGTATCCAAACAACAGTCTTGAACTATTCGCATGGTTGGCCTTCTTTCAACAAGTGGTGTCTCAATTTGTGCGGGTTTCGACTCCTATATTTTTATTCATGTGTTCAAAACGAGATCTAGAGTTGGACTATGCTTATGACCGGAATAGTTGTTCCAATAGAACATCAATGCAGTGGCACGGCTATGTTGTGGCCGAATTGGGTTGTGGCCCTCCCAGCTTAGCTCAAAACTTGTAGTTCGAGATTTTTTTGGTTCATGAAAGAAAAAATGCCCTCTTTCTTTGGGTGGGCATGTCCAGCAATATTGTTGGAGCTCCGCTAGTGTGCCTATGTGACTTCTCTCATCCTTTCCACCACTCGGCCCCTGTTTCACCCTCGCCCTTGCGATGTCTCATTCTTGGGATCCCTCGCTGATCACTCTCTCCGTCCTCACGCGTCCACCTCTACCACTGATGCCGCCCATCCTCACCCCGTTCTTCCACTATCATATCCCTCCTCTTATGTATCGACGACTGCAACAACTATGGTCTTTTATCAGTGGCAAGTCATGATCATACTTGTTGAAGTACAAGTGCATTACATATGTATCTCCATCTGTTTGAGGTTTGCACAAATTGGTTGAGCCTTCTCACTTTATAATCATTCTCAACATTTGAAGAATTGAAGAGTATGTTTGAGATGAAAGGCAGACTTGAAGGAAAGTAGATAAGCTCCGCGACGACGCAACAAGTTAGCAAGATTTGTCACACTTGAACATAAAGCCAATAATTTTTTAGCTCGAACACATGAGCAAGCCCTCACGCGTGAGGGAAAATGTTGAAGTATAAGTTACCGATCAAGTTCCTCATTTCTCACATGCTAGAAATCGAACATTCATGATGTTTTTGTCTCATTCTTCCTCTTTCTATAGTCTCGCTTGTTCCTGCTTTCTTCCACGCTCAATTCTAGCATTTCATCTCCACCACTATAATCTGAACCTCGTTTCCTTTTCTGAATTTATCTCATGTTCTTCCTTGGTCAGTCCTCATAGATTCGAGAAAATCCGAATAAAATTAGAATTATGAGATGGTAGTACACAAAAGTTTTTTTTTTTTTTTTTTTTGAAACGAAGGCAAAAGCTTTGCCTCATCTATTAATTAAGCAGAAAGTGCACAGTTTTTAGGAGAAAACCGGGCGAAAACCATACAAGACACCACGGGTCAAGCCCACACTCGCCACGCCACGAGGACAAGCCCACTCTAACCCACCACTGATACAAGCGGACGACACACTCGCCAAGACAACCTTGCCTTCCAACCAAGCCGAAGAGAAGACGCCGAGCCTACTATGAGAGGAGCAGACACGGGACACTCCAACATAGCTGAAGAAGACAAACCTCTCAAGGAACTGCGCCAAATCGAACTTGTCGCCCTTGCGACACAAGGTCGATGTCCTCAACACTGCCAAGCTCTCGGGGCCGCCGCCCCGACATCCAACTAACCCACCACGCCCGGCGCAGAGACCACCAACACCACCTTCCGGGACCGCCATCCCGACATACCGCCGCTCACACTCGGAGCCACGACGCCGCACGACTCGGCAGCCCGCAGCCCAAGCTGCACAAAGCACACCGCTCGCAGACCACGGCCGCCGCACCAACATCCGGGGCCGCCGCCCCGACATAAACGTCAAACTGCCTCCTCTGAGGCACGTCGACCGAGCCGACAACCTCGCCGCCCTAGCGACACAAGATTGTCACCCAAGCGATGCAAGCAACTGCTCCACCCCATGAAGCTTCTGCCCGCAACGGATCCCGAGGCCGCCGCCTCGACGCACAACCACCGTCCAGGGCCGCTGCCCTGGCGTCCGCCAACCCCAAAGCAAGAGAAACCACAAAAGCGTGCGAGCCTCAACCGCGACAAGAGATCGGGTGTCCAAGGCAACGCCTCCAAGGAGGAAGCGGCGAGGGGACGTCGCCGTTGCCCGCTCTGGTGGATCCGGAGCTTGGGTTTTCACCCGGAGCACCCACGACCTCACGGTAGGATAGGCGGGGGCTTCACAGCAGCGCCTCCAACAAGGTATAGCAACACCACGGGTGTTGCCGCTGCCTGCCCCGACCGAGACCGAAGCAAGGTTTTCACCCGAAGCTCCCGCACCCACCGATCGTCGGCCGGACCAAAGTCCGGCAGGCCCGGCAGCCATGACCACCAGGCCTCCCCTCAAGCGGGTGAAACTGCACGCCAAGCAGAACCTCTTCTTCGACCACCAACAACAGCTCTTCAGCACCTCCAAGATCTGGACCGCATGGACGGCACAAAAGTTGCGGTGCATGGACGGCACATTTTGTTTGTGTAGGGTCGCAGAAACGAATCGGATCCGATCCGTACGATAAAGCGAGTGATGAAGCAGGAAGATTTTTGAGTCCAATCTTTTTAATAACATCAAAATCACCCGACGACTTGCTCAAACCCAGCCTGCCACCTCAGCAAATTCGCGACTCACCTTCCCCTTCCTCTTCCTCTTCCTAATCCCCATTCTTCCTCTTCCCTTTCCCACCAATCCATCTTCCTCCTCGCATCCGATCCGACCCGACCCCAGAGACAGGATGGCGGCGGCGCCGCCCGACGGGCAGGAGAAGGTGATCGCGGCGGCGCAGCACATCGTCAAGTCGCTCGCCAACTCCAAGAACGCCGCCGACGACATGATCCGCATCCTCTCCGGCTTCGACAACCGCTTCTCCCACATGACCGACCTCTTCCCGCCCGCCAACCCCAACGCCTCCTCCCTGCCCGACTCCGTCCCAGAGGGCCACGACGACGACGACCGGGAGAGGCCACTCGGCCCCGGCCCCGACGACGACGACCTGGACGAAGAGAGGGACGCGGCGGTGGAGGACGCGATGCGGGTCGTCGAGCAGTGGGACTCCCCCGCCGCGGGGGACAGGCTGGTGTTCGAGTCGTCTGACGACGCGGAGGAGTACCTGGCCGCGGCCGCCTGCCTCGTCGGCGAGGCCGGCCCGCGCGTCGAGTCGGCGCTGCAGGTCGCGATGTCCCGGCTCGAGGAGGAGTTCCGGCAGCTGCTGATCCGCGGCACCGTCTCGCTGGGCGCCGAGGACCTGCAGGCGTCCCTCCTGCGCCGCCTCTCGCTCACGGTGCCCGCCTTCAGCTCCGCGTCCTCCGTCGATCTCGACTGCCCCTCCTTCGCCAACCACGGCGGCGACGAGGGGCCGGACGAGCCCGCCACCCCCGCGGGCAGGTGGAGCTCGGTCTCGGACGGCGAGATCTCGCCCTACCTCATCTCCCCCGACACCGTCGGCACCCTCAAGGACATCGCCGACGTCATGCTGCGCGCCGGCTACGGGCCCGAGCTCTGCCAGGTCTACGGCGAGGTGCGCCGGGACACGCTCATGGAGTGCCTCTCCGTGCTCGGGGTCGACAAGATGAGCCTCGAGGAGGTGCAGCGCGTCGACTGGGGCGTCCTCGACGGCAAGATGAAGAAGTGGATCCAGGCGCTCAAGGTCGTCGTGCAGGGCCTTCTCGCCGAGGAGCGCCGCATCTGCAGCCAGATCCTCGCGCTCGACGCCGATGCCGAGGAGGAGTGCTTCACCGAGGCGGCCAAGGGGTGTGTCCTGCAGCTGCTCAACTTTGGTGATGCGATTGCGATTGGGAAGAGATCCTCAGAGAAGCTCTTCCGCATTCTCGGCATGTACGAGGCGCTAGCCGAGTTGCTGCCGGAGCTCGAGGCCTTGTTCTCAGGTGAGGCGAGGGATTTCATCAAGGAAGAGGCAGAGGGGATACTCGTGAGGCTAGGGGACGCAGTGCGTGGCACGATTGCCGAGTTCGCCAATGCGATACGCGGGGAGACTTCTCGCAAATCACTGCCAGGCGGCGAGATCCACCCGCTCACGCGCTACGTCATGAACTATGTACGGCTGCTTGCGGATTACAGCCGCTGGCTGAATGATCTTCTCGATGGCTGCGAGACTGAGCTGGAAACTGGGGGTGACAATGCGGATATTACTCCTCTGGGACACTGTGTGCTCATACTCATCACGCATCTATTGGACAAGATTGAGGATAAGTCCAAGCTGTATGATGATGAGGCACTGCAGAACATATTCTTGATGAACAATCTCTGGTACGTTGTGCAGAAGATAAAGGATTCAGAGCTTAAGTCTCTGCTTGGTGATAATTGGATCCGTAAGCGCCGTGGTCAGATAAGGAGGTACTCCACAGGGTATCTCCGATCCTCATGGACCAAGGTATTAGCTTGTCTGAGGGATGATGGGTTGCCGCAGGCGACAGGTTCATCGAGCGCACTCAAGGCTGCACTGAAGGAAAGGTTCAAGAGCTTCAACCTTACTTATGAGGAGCTTTACAGGACACAGACAGCTTGGAGGGTTGTGGATCCCCAGTTAAGAGAGGAGCTGAAAATTTCCATCCAAGAGAAGGTCCTTCCAGCATACCGCTCGTTCGTCGGAAGGTTTAGAGGCCAGCTAGAGGGAAGAAATTTCGCAAAGTATATAAAGTACAACCCTGAGGATGTGGAGAATCAGGTTTCTGATTTCTTTGAAGGGAAAAGATTGAATGCTTGATCAATCTGTCTACTTTTCAAGGTGAGTGCTACACCCAGATTCTGCTTTCATAGATGGTTCATATCGATTAATAGAAGGCTTTGCAGTTATTTTTTTTGCTAATTTGGTTGCTAAATTTGCAAGATTATAGTGATACCTTGCACTTCAATTGAGCATTTGGCATGATACTAAAAATTACTTAAGAACCCAACTATTGAGATATTACACAGACCGCACCACAATATTACCTTGCTAGCTGCCAATTTTAAAAGCACATGAAGAATGGGCTACATGTAGCTCGGCCTCCGTTTGCACTTTTCGCTTTAAGAATATGCATTTTTATTGAGTAATTTTCAGTGTTTGTATCTGATAGTGACTAACTGTGATTTTTTTTTTAAAATTAGGCTCTTAAACTGCTGCATATTTGAATCAGTAACATGGATTCTGTATAAACGACATATTTCCCCTGGTACAGCGATATGGTTTTTAGATGCATGTCTTTGTAAGACAATTATTAGCAAGTCAGTAAAATTGAAGGCTTATGACTATGAAGCGGGAAAATGTCCCAACAGATTATGACCTATTCCTTTTAATAATTTGAGTGTTATGGATGATACTAAAAATTACTTAAGAACCCAACTATTGAGATATTACAGAGATTTCACCCCTATATTACCTTGCGAACTGCCAATTGTACAAAAGCACATCAAGAATATATTTTTTTCTGGTGATTTTATAGTTTATCAATCAATATTCATAATGAACTCTTGAGTAATTTATAGTGTTTCTATCTATTGGTGACAAAATGTGATTTATCTAAAAACAAGGCTCTTAAACTACTGCATGTTTGAGAACCAGTAATATGCCCTGTTGAAGAAATCGTCCTATTAACCAGTTAATTGGCCGATTAATCCCTGCTCAGAGGGTCACCGAGTAGCCAATAAACTGATTTATCGGCCGATTAACTTGTTAACTGGCTAATTAGCCTATCAATCCCTACTCACCAACCATCAACATTGGTAATATGGATTCTGTATAAGCAACATAATTTCCCTTGTGCAGTGAACTGGTTTTTAGATGGTATATTGTATTTGTTAGACGAATTATTAGCAAGTCGGCTTATGAAGCAGGAAAAATCACAAACAAGTTACGATCTGTTGCTTGTCATGCCATAGTCATGAACTTACTTCAGCATGATCAACAAACTTAACAACCTTATCATTTATATGTTTAGGGATGTTCATATCAGTTTGGTGGTTACAAGTCCATGACAAAGTTCATTCAAGGCGTGCTCTAAGGAACTTGCCCTGCCAGCATGCTTTTGAAGTTCAACGAAGGAGAAATCAGTTTTGACTCATGAATGCAAACAACCTGAATCGAAGACTTTCGCTTGTCACCTTTGATTCTTTTCAAGGCAGGTTCTGGCATTGGGCTTCCACTTGGGCTTTAGGACACTGTGGTGAGCTGTGTAACTGTTATTCTTACAGTTTACACTTATACTGATGATTGTTGAATATTGTTGGATGGTCGGTGGTTGGCATTTTATGTACAATTTATACAGCAGTTCTGTTCACTTTTACTTTGTTGCAAGTTATGTTATCTGCCTTTTAGTTGGTTGCTGACAGAAAGTATAGTAACTTATTGATGATAATATAAGGTATAGTAGCTTGTCGGATGAGTAAAAAAAGCTGCAACTTATCCCACAGGATCCTATTTTATTCATTCTTCTACCTACGATCATAGGGCGGTATAGCAATTTCATGGTGCCTTCTACTGTTCTTAATCCCCCAGTTCATGGAATGGGCCTTTTGTTTTATGCAGCTTGCTTCCTTCTATATGCTACTCCGTATTAATTGTTGCACGATTAATTGTTGTGCTGCTACTTGATGGTGTTTTGCACCTTTTCTTATATCTCCTAGTTTTATGTGTGTGGGATATTTTTTGTTTATGTATTTGTTGCATGACCCAGAAGATAACATGCAGACATATATGATGTCAAAGTATTGGGGTGCCTATTTACAATTTCTTGTGTAATGTACAGTTACATGTGGTTAGTGATAGGTTTACAATTACAATCTACACACTTTTACTTCTGTGTAGACTCTTCTGATGACTGATAGTGCCACTCAACTGTTTGAGGACGCCCTGAGAAGTAAGAAAAGGCGATATAGTGATACTTTGTTTAGGTTTATACCACCGCATTCAGACGCAAATGTGTTATTCCTTAGCTTCGTATTATAAGTTCCTTATGATATCTCACATAACATCTTGCCTCATGCAAATGAACTCTAATTTATCTATCAATAACTCTAGGGTCCTTTCACTCTGGTACATGATGAACAATTAAACCTGGCATGGCTACATTCTAGTACTCCTTGTGTTGAACTTTGTCAGCCTAGAACATAAACATAGCCAGAGTGTTCATCCTTATGATAAGGTAGCTAGCTAGCAATGCAAGTGACAAGAATAAGGAGAGGTTTCTAAGGAGCCCAAACTAGAGAAAATGAGGAATTAGTGTTACTACACAAAAACAAAAATAAATAAACCTGAGAGAAATTGCTTATCCTGATCTTGCCTAGGAGGTACTAGGAAATTTGTCATTCAGACCCTGCTGTTCTGCGGCATGGGAATGACGCCGTTGAAGAAATCCCCGAAGTACCCTGGTGGCTCGTAGACGAGCTTGGCGATAATGTCCCTGAGCGTGATGAGCCCATCCAGGTTGCCTTCCTCGTTGACGACGTAGACCCTCTGCCTCTTCTCCGCGTCCAGCCTCAGGATGATGTCCTTCACCGTGTCCTCCTTGGTGCACGTGATGATGCTCATCTGCTTCTCCCCTGAGCTCTGCCTCGCGTTCGCGATGAACTCCTTGGCCGTCAGTGTCCTGCACTTGTCAAGCAGCCATGTCTGAATGAAATTGTTTCTGATGAAATGAAATTTCAGGGCAAGCCAAACTCTGGTGTGGTGTGATCACCTGTAGTCTCTGTCGGACTCTGACGCCGTGAGGAGATGCTTGACGTCCTTGATCATGATGCTGCCGACGGGCTTGTCGGCGCTGTTCACCACCGGGACGCCGCCGACGCCTCGCTTCCTCATGTGCCGGAACGCCTTGAGGGCCGACTCGTCCTCGCGAACCTGCATGCAGCAGATCATGTTGGGTGCCGATCGAGAAAGAATATATAAGCGTGAGCATGGCCATGCATGGATTTATGGGCACCTTGACGAGCCTGCTTGTCTTCATGATGGGTAGTCCGAGCTCGGAGAGCGTCTTGGTGCCCCAGTCCTCGAACCAGCTGAGTCCGACGCACTCGGAGAGCATGTGCACGACGGCGGCCTGCGTGATGATGTTGCTGATGGTGCCCTCGCCGATGTCCACGACGGGGAGGCTCTTCATCCGGTACTTGGAGAGCAGCAGCAGCATGGTGAGGAAGGTGTCTGAGCTCTGCAGCGCCAGGAACGGCGCCCACCGGAACGAGCCGGAGATGTCCTTCACCTTGGTCTTCCTGAACAGCTCCGACGACGGCAGCGAGCCGAACGCCTCAGCCACGGCCCCCTCCGCTTCCGACACCGGTGCTGTCTTGTTGTGTTCCTTGGCGCTACCAGGGCCGCCGCCTGGGCCGTCGAGGGTGACGGTGCCGAGCTTGGCGGCGAGCTCGTCGGCGCCGAGCGCGGCGGCGGAGGCCTCGGACTGGTGCAGCAGCCAGACGGCGATGCCAGCGAACTCGACGATGCCGATGTAGCGGTCGATCCAGCTGGCGTCGTCGGGCGCGTCCATGTTGCGTACGGGCGCGCCGTTGATGCGGTTCCGGGAGAGGATGTCGACGGCCTCGGCGAGGGTGGCGTCGGAGGGGATGTCGACGAGCTGCGCCCCGAAGGTGTTGGGGAAGGAGGAGACCGGGATGGCGTCGAAGCAGCTGTTGAGCTTGTCGCCCCGGCTGAGCTGCGGCTGGTCGAGGGTGTCCCAGATGTCCTCCACCCGCATCCCGATCTCCGCCTCCGGGCTCCACCGCGCGCTCCCCAGCGGCGTCTCCGCCGCGAACGCCGCCGTCGACGCATCGTCGCCTTCCCGCTGCTCCGGCCGCGTCCGGATCTCGCGCCTCCCCTGCATGGCTCTCTGTATGGCCTCTGCTCCGCTAGCTACCACTCTCTTCTTGGCTTGCTCGTCCACGAGTGGCCTCGCGCGCGCGCGTTGCTTGGTCGCGTCTTCCGGCCGAGAACGGTGGCGGGAGCGAGCGAGGTTTGCTCTGCCCGATTGTTTCGCGTCAGAATGACTGGGGACGATGACAAGTGGTTCGCAGCCCGGAAGTTGGGCTCTATCTGACTGACATTGGATAACATTGGCAGAAATGTTTTTTCCCCTCTGTGTAAGAAAAAAAAATAAGAACATGGGCCGCTTCCTTAAGGGGCGTTCATATGGGCCTAATATACCTGTGCCGGGCCGGGCCGGGCTCGAGATAGATATTTTTGTAGCTCCTTTCCCAAGTCATCCAGTACGGGACCGACCCTGACAGCACGTGCCACTGGCAGGTGGGGACGGGCCTCGCAGGCCCCACACGTCAGCGTCCGATTAAAGCGGTGCGATCCCCTCCTCGTCCTCTACAACAACAACTCCGGCTTCCCCACCTCCACCTCGAGCCTCCCCAAATCGCCGCCTAAAACCCTAAGCCCCGCACCGGATCTCGCCGCCGCACACCGGAGCCCCGCCCGCGCCGCCGCCGCCATGGACATGGGAGCGATGAACGACCCGGAGAGGCTCTTCTTCTTCGACCTCGCCTGCAAGACCGCCAAGACCGCCTACGACGAGAACCCCCTCGACGCCGACGTAACGCCCCCTCCCTCCCTCCCTCCCTCCCTCCATCCCCGTTCTAGCGGTTTGCTGTTCCAAGTGGACGCGGGTGCGATCCATCCGATCTGCTCTGATGTTGTTCTATTCTGCTATCTGCATCGCAGAACCTCACGCGATGGGGCGGAGCGCTGCTGGAGCTGTCGCAGATGCAGAACGGACCCGAGGGCCTCAAGTGCCTCGAAGGTATGCCTTCAGATTTCCGCACGTGCTTATGCAGATTGTTCTGTCGCTCTGGATTACTTGCTTCTGTGCGGATATGGGGTTGGCTTTAATTGCCTCCTTGCAGACATTGGAACTTGCAATAGATTGGGACTTTCCTTTCACTGTATAAAGCTATTTCTAAGGGCCTTGGTTGTGCCTTTTGTGCCCTGTAATACTTTAGCCTAAGGTGTTCCTGAGAAAAATAAGTTACTTTGATTTGTGAGAACATAGAACATGATTATGGTTAATTTTCTAAACGATGCAGTATTTAGATGTTTGGTATGATAGTAGCAACTACAGAAATAAAAAGGTACTATTGCTTGTGAATATATGTGCATTAGGTAGCAACTACTAGTTCGGCCTTCTTATATGGTTAGATGACTTCTTCGCGCACACCATGATGTAGTGTGTTTTTGTTCCAAGCAGGTGACAAAAAATCTCTCGTTGTATTTGTTGTATGATAGAGTGTAGTTTTGTTCCCAACATATAGGCCTATAGTTTCATTTGTTATATATGTGTGGATTAGAAAACTCATGTGCTGTTAGTGATTGCTTTACACATCTATACTGCAGATTTAGGGAGTAAGGTGTTCGTCCATGCTATGTCTAAGCTCGAAGAGCTTTATTCTTGCCACACTTTCTTTTTTCAGACACGTGTTTTGTGTTAAACAAGAAGAATATTGAGATTTATCAACAATTTTGACATTGTTTGTATTGTAATACCAGTCCAACCCTATGCTGACATACTCCAGTAACCTTCAAAATCATTTGGCGCAGATTTATTTTGTTTTAGTTTTCATATATCATGGTTAAAAAAGCTGTCAGTCGCTCAAGCGTGCCTAGGTGCTAGGCGGCACTAAAACACCCAGCTTCTGTTTATTTTGGTTAATTTTTATGCTGGAAAGTCCTAGTACTGGGTTCTAATTTCAAAGCAGGATTATATGCAGGCTTGTTTAGTGGAAGTTATAGTAGGCAAGTATTTGGACAAAATCCAGGGACCTTCCAAAATCATTTGGCAAAGATTAAAATGTGACTTCAATTTTGTTGTAGTTTCCGTATATATGGATGAGAACTGTTGTTTGCTTTGGTTTGATTATTTGTTGATCTGGAAAGACTTTGTTCTAATTTCATACTGAGAGCATTATTATGTTCAAGCTTGTTCAGTGGAAGTCATAGTAGTTGCTAGTATTTCGAAGTTTGTTGATAGCCCCATAGCTTTTCATGGCTGAGAGTTTCAAATACCTAGGCAAATTCTTGTCCTTCTAAATCAAATCTGAACCGGTCAGATGTGAATATATTCTGATCTAGTTTATTTCTTATAGATGCGGAGTCCAAGTTGGAAGAAGCACTGAGAATTGATTCCAACAAGGCTGATGCACTCTGGTGCTTGGGGAATGCCCTGACCTCCCGTGGATTCTTCACTTCAGACTCCATCCCGGCTAATGAATGCTTTGAAAAAGCAACTGGTTGTTTCCAGAAGGCAGTTGATGTGGTATGTGAAGTCTGCTTGAGTATTGTGGTGCATACGGACAGATTTTCAAATAAAATCATGCTGAAGACTGACACGTGGGCCTGAGATCATATGGTTTAAGTGCCATATGAGCTCAGTCCCACGCAGACGCTTCTGCAAGGATTTTTTTGTAAATATGCTTTATAAAGCATGTTCAGCTGGTATTTGAGGTATGTCCATGTTTCTTCTTTCTTGTAGGAACCAGCAAATGAGCTCTACAGGAAGTCATTGGAGCTGTCATCGAAGGTGCCTTTTGTTCTGTCATTATGCTCCGCAATATCTTTCCCCAGTTCTTATAATGCAATTATGAAATTCTACCATGTGATTCAACTATGTTAGTTACTCTGGGTGCAAGTTTCCGATCATGAGTGCATATCCTTTTTTTTTTGTTGTTGTCAGCATAGTTGAAGCTATGATAGTAACTAATGTGAACTTCCAATCTGGCTCGTTAACAACAGATGAATTTCTAACTATCTGAACTATACGGGGGGATTTGAATCCTCTCTACTCCGAACCTGTAGTTTTTTTTGAACCCAAATTAAACTCTGAAGTTTTCAGTTGTAGCATATTTGATTGTGCTTGCTTTTTTAATTGACTTCCTGTAACATTTCTCCTGACAACCTCAGGCACCTGAACTGCATATGGAGATCCATAGGCAAATCGCATCTCAAGCTGCACAAGCACCACCCTCGTCCTCAAATGCAAGGGTATTTTGTTTGCCATTGTTTTGCTTACCTCTTTTAAGCTGATTACAGTTTCTTCTCTATGAGTTCCTATGTTTCTTATTATACTGATTTTATTGCCAAAGCATCCATAAATTTGCATTTAAACTATGTCGTCTGCACATACACGCTGATCTGAATATATTCTTGTAGCCTTGTATTTGCCAACCGCCAATGTGCAGTGTTAACAAGAGGGTGAACATAAAATTTGTTACAATAGACAGGCAGTGTATCAATTTCGCTGAGAAATGAAATTGCGGCTCGATGAGCTCCTTTATTAAAAAAAAGGACAGGCAGTGAGTGAGTTAATGTATCTTTTTGTGTAGCTCTTGCTTCTTGGTTTGCTCATATACCATGTTATCTTTGTCATTTGTTGTGGCTAGTTGCCATTATTTTTGCATAACAATACTAGGTGTTAAGCATGCATATTCTGCCTGCAATATGACCTACTTGCTGTCATAGAATTAACAATAAAGAGTAATATTTTCTCATCCATACTGCTGACCTTATTGTTTGAAGTTATTTCTGTATGCTCTGCTCTGTACCTTGCTGTACCTAATATGAGAATATATATAACGTGGTTTGCAGCAATCGAAGAAAAAGAAGGACAATGACTTCTGGTATGATGTGGGTGGGTGGGCGATTCTGTGTGTTGGCTTCGCTGCTTGGATTGCAATGGCCAAAAACCAACCCCAACAGGCACCCCAGCCACCTCACATGTGATTTGGATCAACTCGGGAAAGAAGAAAACTGCAGATGGCATGCCTTTGTTGAAGTGCCTCAGACATGAATCTTTGTAGACTTAGCGAAGTTATGGAGAGGAAATGGTGTTTCCATGTTGCTGTTTGGTTAAATTACAGTCTTCCTTTGCGGCCTTGATGAGGTTTGTCTTGTCATGGATATATGCTGCTGGATGTTTGCTTGCATGTTTATCGAATTTAGCGAAAACCGTTGGTACGTTTTGATCATTTTGTCCCTGGCTATACGGCATGTATTCCTCTGATAATTGTAAACGACCTTTGATGGGCACATGCTTGTGGAACCTGTCAGCATTTCTATGGTGCAGCTGCTTTGTTGCATTTTTCAACATAAAAATGTGCCCCATGGAATTATCTGTTTGTGAGTTGGTTGGGACGCAACCGGCGCCGCTCTGTTGGTGTAGCAGGGTGCGATGCATCCGGGTCTCCGGACGGGGAGCTCGCACATGCGCAGCTGGTTGCTAGGCATATTTTCTTCCCCGTGTGGGGATGCTGCTTGAGAGGTGAGCATGGCTTGGGATTGATTGCTGCATGTTACTACTGGCATCTTGTTAATAATAGTCTCCATGTACCCTGTTCCTGCCAAATCAAGAAAAGCTCACCTCCCTGGCCTGCCCCACCCATCAACACGTCCACTCCATCATGGCTACTATGGAGATGATGATCCCTTCTCTCTTGCCTTGCCCAATCAGAGGGGTTGACAGCAGTGGCAATAACTGCAGGTACTGGTCTCCTCTCCTAGGACGAGATGCACAACAAGAAACTCAAGACTATCATGGCACGAGAACAAAAAAAACACTCAAAATTAAAGAATTATGTTGTAGAACTTTTTCTCCAACTTTGGCTTGTCGACAGGTAATGCAATTAACATAGTGGTGATGGACATAGCCACCTAGGAGCTAAACTCACGAAATCCATAGGATAGGAATGTAGGGTGTGGTTCCCTAGGAGCCAACTCATGTTGCACGCGGGAGGAGGCCTTGCTGGGAGGTGCATGTAAGAGCATCCCCACTCGTTGGCGCTCCCCACGCCCAAATCCGGCGAAATTTTCGTCCGGATTGGATGAAGATTTGGCGTGGGGAGCGCCGAAGTTCCAGCCGTCCCAGGAAACCCCCAACCTCGACCATTTGACATATTTCAAACAAATTCAACATAAAATTTAACAAGTTCGGCAAACAAGAGGACGAGAATTGCTGAAACAAATTCGGCGATAACAGTACAATGTTTAACAAGTGCTGAAACAAATGAAGCACACAATTTCACAATTTTTCAAACAAATTAAGACAGACTAGTTGGCGTCGCGTTGGCGTTGCCTCGGAGCCTCATATGTGCTCCACCGATCATCTTGCACTGTTGCATTGTAGAGTCTCGAATCTCCTGGCGCATAGCAATGAAGGCGGCCCATGATGGAGGCACCTGGTGATTAGGCTGTGCAAGAGGACCCTCTCTCTCATATGGTGCTTCTTGCTCGGCCAGAGGAACCGGATGCTTTCGCTCATCTTCAATAATCATGTTGTGTAGGCACACACAGCAGTTCATCACCTCCCACATCTGATCTTTGGACCAAGTCATAGCGGGGAACCGGACGACAGCAAATCTCTGCTGTAGGACACCAAATGCTCGACGTCTTTTCGGCAAGCTTCTTGTTTCTTGACAAACTCGCAAAGTTTGGGGGTGCTAGGATTGGAGATCGTCTTCACAAATGTTGCCCACTTTGGATAGATACCGTCTGCAAGGTAGTATCCTTTGTTGTAGTGCCGACCATTGATCACATACCGGGGAGCATGACCCTCAACAAGCTTGGAAAAGACCGGGGAGCAGTTTAGGACGTTGATGTCATTGTTCGATCCAGGCATACCAAAGAAAGAGTGCCAAATCCAAAGATCATGGGTAGCCACACTTCAAGTATCACAGTGCAGCCTTTTTGTGACCCTTGTACATTCCCGGCCACGCAAACGAGACAGTTCTTCCATTGCCAATGCATGCGTCAATGCTTCCAAGCATCCCGAAAACCTCTAGCTTCATTTGTTGCAAGGATCCTCTGAGTGTCTTCGACAGTGGGTGATCTCAAGTAATAGTCCCCGAACACTGCTATGACGGCCTAGAACCGGTAGAAACAATCAAGGGCGGTGGACTCCGCCATGCGAAGATAGTCATCTGCGGTCCAGAGCTCCATACGCCGGCATCCTCATAGCCACCGTGCACTTCGCGATGACGAATCCAACCAAACCGTGCAATCCGCCTTGCATCCGGTAGGGATCAAAGTGGCGGATGGCATACACAATTTCCAGAAATAGCTTTCTCATCCTGAAACGACGTCGGAAAACACTCTCACCGTGCAATGGATTGTCGGCGAAGTAGTCGGCGTACAACATGCGTAGCCCTCCATTCGCGTCTCGGCTTGCACTTCCGGCGACCTCGTGCCGACCCACCACGCCGACGAGTTGCCACCGCGTACATGCTTGCCAAGCAACCAAGGATCATCATGTGCTCCTCGTCTTGGGCGGCTGCCGCCATCTCTTCTTGCATAAGCTCGACGAACATCTGCTCCTCCTCTTCGTCCGAGTCCATGGCCGGCGAGGCAAATGGACGAACACGACGGCGTGGTCGAGGCGGCGAGCGACGACGAGCAAGCAGGCGAAGCGAGCGGCAAGAGCAGCCAGAAGAGCTGTCCAAACACGGCGGCATATGGAGGAGGAAGAACAAACAAGCCGGCGGGGTGGTGCCGCCGAGAGAGATACGAGGGTGGGGGAGATTTTGAGCGACGTGGCGGTGGGGTTCGTGGTGCAGGAAGGACTCGGGCCCTTCACCGTCCACTGGAGTGGGGCGGGGGATGGGATCGATGGATTTAGGCCCCAATCCGGACGAACGAGGAACCGGGGGCGCGACTGGGCCGAATTACGCCGTCCGGATGGAAAAAACGCTCGCCGGGGGCCTCGTCGGGGGGACGAGTGGAGATGCTCTAACAGGTGAGGGTGATGGATGTGGATCCAAGGCAACAGGAGGATGGATGCTTCCTTCTCACGCCTGCCTGCGACGAGCTGCAAGCTACTACGGCTACAGCTACAGGAGCTGCCGGCCGGCCGGCCGGCGGGGCCATGGCATACGTTCATACGGAGTACATGCTATGGGACCTCCTCCACGCCGTGCGCTGACAACTGGTCACGCCTCATCACCACCCCGTGTCGGCTCCATCATCGACTGTGTACGTTGCAAGCAGCAGCACCAACTTAACGCATCTCCCCCTCGTCGCCACTCTTCACACACAACACCACAAACACACGCTTCCACTAGAGAGTTTGTCCATTAGAGCATCCCCACTCGTTGGCGCTCCCCACGCCCAAATCCGGCGAAATTTTCGTCCGGATTGGAGGAAGGCGTGGGAGTAGCAGTTTCCCACCGCGTGCCCAGCGAAGTCGACGAGGCGAATTTAAAAACGGAAACTTGACAAACTACGGCTAAAAACGGGTGAATATAGACTAAATTTAATGATATTTACTACATAACGGGCGGAGTTCATACATAGAGGCCGAATTCGACTATATTTCGAATTCGGCTAGGGAAATTCAAATGCTAATTTTAAAACACGGCGCTCTACATGCCGAAATGGCGGTAGAACCGTGTAGTCGCCGCCGTCGTCGTCGCCGTGCGCGCGCGGCGGCGCCCTTCTTCCCTGGCGCGTCTCCCTCGAGGCGCTTGTAAGGCGCCACGCGTCGACGACGCCGGCGGACGCGCGGAGGCGGCGGGGAGCGGCGGCGCGGCCGCGCGGGCGGCAGTCGGCGCGGCGGGGTCCAGCGGCCTACTCGCTCGCCGCGCTCCTGGCGCGTCCGGTGCGGCGTCGTCCGCGCGCTTCTCCTCCTCCATGTCCTGGCGATCGCTCCCTCGCCGCTCCTCTCCGCGCTTCGCCTCCTCCTCGCGCGAGCTGGTTTGCGGCGGCGGCCTCTTTCTTCGTCCTCTTCCGGCCGCCCTGCGCGCGGAAGGCTCGTCGCGGATGACGAGGCGCGCTGCCGCCTCGGTCGGCGGCGGAGACGCGCTCCTCCCTTCGGCGCCAAGGACGACCTCGGCGCCGATCCGGAAGACGACGAGCGGCAGCCATGCGCCGTGGCTGCCGACGTTTCCGGCGGCGGCTCGTCGACGCCCTCGATGCGGGGCATCGTGAGCACCGAAAGTTTCCGCCTCGATGTGATCGAGGACGTTCGCCAGCGATCTATCCGGCGCGCTCCACCACCGTCGTCGTCCGCGGCGTTGTTGCGCGCGCAGCGGAGGTGGCGGGCCGTCAGGCCGCCAACTCCCGCTCCACCGCCGAAGGAAGTACGAGTTCCACCGCGTGTAGTTTCGGGGTGGTGGCGCGCGGCGCGCTCGTCCGTCATCGTCGCCGCGCCTCCGATGGCGGCGTCGAGGGCGCGCCCGAGCGGCGGCGGGATTGGTACGCCGCCACGGCTGAGTCGCCACCCGCCGCCGGGAGGCCTCGTGGGCGGGCGGGTACCCTTTGGTGGAGGAGGTGCCCCTCCCATTGACGGAGCGTCTGGCGGGGGAAGCCATTGGAGGCTGCGCCGTCGTCGTCGGAGAACGCCATCTTCGTTGGAGGTGGCCGGTGAGTGGAGGGGGAAAATGGAGGAAGAGTGGAGCAGGGGCGTCGCGGCGAGCGGCCTCGCCTTAAATAGGAGCGGCGGGCGCGGCGAGCGCCGGCGATTAATGCCGCGCGGAAGACGATGCGTGCGCGAATGACGAAGCGACGGCATTAATTCGCCGCGTGGACTGCGGCCGCGAATCCGACCGGGCGAGCTTTACGGCGCGCGGAAGACGATGCGATGAGGACGACGATCGGTTCTCTCGCCGACAAGTTGGGGCCACCGATGCGCGGGAAGTTGCCTCGCCGTTCGCGCGCTTTCGTTTCGTCCGAGTCCGCTCCCCGGGGGCCGGGGATGGCGGGGATCGCCGGATGGTTTAGGCCCAAATCCGGACGACGAACCGGCGGCGAGCCGAATTACGCCGTCCGGATGAAAAAAACGCTCGCCGGGGGCCTCGTCGGGGGGACGAGTGGAGATGCTCTAACAGATGAGGGTGATGGATGTGGATCCAAGGCAACAGGAGGATCGATCTGATACATGTTTGTTTATACTCCCTCCGGCTCTAAATACTTGTGGCAAACGCAGAGTATTTAGGGCCTCAGGAAGTATCATATTTTTCTTTTGTAGTTTCCGACAACCTGCTAACGTCGACTGAGTAAGTGTTCGGTTCATCGAAGAGGGTCACGTGACTCATAGCTTGAGCTTGAGTCTTGATAATCATTTATAGTAGAGCACAAATAACGCAAAAGGTAATAAAAATTACAAACTAGTCTTTAGACCACTTAGTGATAATTACAAACACTCGTGCGAGCCGAAGGTGTGTCGCCGTCCTTGCCCCTCCATCTCCGGAGCTAGGCAAAACTTACCATAGTAGAGGTTGTAGTAAATAAATAGAAAGTCGACATGCCAAGCCAACAAAAGACCAACGGACCAGAGGAGCAACCATCGTAAAAGATGAGATCCGTAGATCGAAAAAGTCAGACATAAAACCACACCAACAACAAAAATCGATGGATATGAGGAGATCCACATGACACATGCCTCCACTCGCCCTCCACTTACGAATTACGATAGACGCATCACCAGAGCGAGGATTAAAAGGATGACCGTATTATGACTTCACGATATAGCCGCCGCCTCAACATCTCGAAAAAGAAACCGAAAACAAGAAAGTAAAAAAATAACGGGAATCCTCTCGTCGGCGAGGGGTCACGGTCCGCCACACCTCCAAGAACCCAAGGCCACCGAAGATGGAGCAGATTAGCGCCGTCGCCACCGAGAGAGATGGAACCCTACACCCATGGCTTTTAGAGCATCTCCAGTCGCGTCCCTCAAAAAGCGTCCGGCACAAATGATTTGGGGCACGTTTGGGACCGCGCCGGACAAAAAGAGACCAAAAATCTGTACAAAAAAGAGACCCTTCCCAGCCGCGTCCCTCAAACAGCGTCCGGATGCATGCATTTTAATAGAGGCCACCCCATGTGGGAAAAGTAGTGAGAGAGGGGAAAGTAGCATGTGGGGATCTGCGTTGCATATGAGATTTTTGTGTCCCGTCGGATCATAGCCTCAGGGGCGCTGACACAAAAATGGCGTTAGCTTTGGGGACGCGGACGCTCTCTGGGACGCGGACACAAAATGAGATGCTCTTAGGATTGCTTCACGATCGTCTGTCTCCTGCCCGTAAGTACCGGCTGGGTGTGCCTCTGCCAGCCATGTGAGTCATAGCTTCAGACATACAAGATGCTACTGGTCAGTGAATGTAAACGGGCGCACCCATTGGTCCTGACTCCTGAGATATTCTTCATCAGACGTAAGATTCGTCAACACATTTTAATCTAAACTCTAATCAAGAACATGGTCGCTCTATCGAGAGAGGTCCCTCACACAGTTTGCACCTGACGTAACGCTTGGGGTATTACGACGGAGAGGTCCAGGGTCCCTGTTTGTGAGCATGACACTTGATTTTCCTCTTGGTTGACCCGGGGAATACACGGGAGAGATCGATCAACCCACCCAAGACTTTAGACTTGTGTGGGTACGCACAGAGAGAGAGTGTGTGGCCGTGTGGGCGGCTGGTCGACAGCAACGCCGTCGTACCTTGGTGAGCCGTAATTCAAACCGGGGTGGTGGCCGTCGCGGCCACGGTGCAGTACATCCTCACCAAATTAGGCATCCGTAGTGTACGTCAACTACATGTCATATAGGCAGGCGCACTGTGTTAGAAGTCGACAGGGTGTAGATTGATCGAGAAATTCCAACCTTTCCCAAGAATTAATCCGGGCCATATGCCATATACATGATGAACACGCTGCTGGTGTCTGGTAGGAGAGAGATAGAGAGTAGGGGTGAAAACGGAGTGTATACGGCGGAACATTAGTTAAACCATGCATGTAACTATATTTTTTTCGAAAATGCTGGACTTACGGAATGCTTCCTACGGACTGAACCTACGGGATGATGTGTTGATCGTGGACTGGTGCAAAACTACCCACCTTCCGTGATTTCAGGTCCGGGATTGCTCCACCACTCTCCACGTCAGTCTGTAGGAAGGAATCCGTACAAATCACTATTTTTTTCTCAGATTTGGAATCGAAGCATATGGAGCCTGGATATGAATACAAAATCGAAACTTACCAGTCATGAATATGGAGCAAATACGGTGGCGAATACAGTCCGTTTTTTTTTTGCGGGGGCGAATACAGTCCGTTAGCGATGTAGCTTTAAGAATGAGATAACATATAGTAGCACATGCTTGGACCAACTTCTCCTGGTAACCCAATCACATATTTGCGACAGTACACACTCAACGGTACGGTGTTTGCTCGAAACTAACATTGTCCTCAGATTGTCGTGCACGACAAGGATGTGGATCTATGTGTTCGAATGCCTTTTCATAGGTTAGTGTGGCTATGACTCGGGGGTTACGTTGTTTTGATATTTTGGGGTCTATGAAAGCACAAGCCCTCGACGTATTAGGTGTTAGATAGTTCTCGCACGGTATATCTTCAGATGTCGACCAATAGTAAAACCACTTTCTTTTCAGTATCGGCAAATTAATATCCGTAACCGTATCTATCAACTATTCAACCGAATCTGTATTTGCCTTTCGTGAGCGTCCAGTTGTACGGCCCCAATAGAGAGGATGAGCATGCGTGCATGCATGCATGAACAGCTTAACAAGCTACACTGCATGATGTGCTGCTGGTTGGCCCCATTGCCATCTGATGGCACGCCGGCCGGTCAGCCGATGCATGTGACCTGACCTCACATCATTGCAATGCACACTGGCTTGCATGAGATGTGAAGCTATCTAATTAACCTAGCTGACTGAGGTTGTGACACTTTTCAGGATCATCACCTGCGTGTGTCTCCCTGATAGATGGACCGATCATCATTGCTCCATTAATTTCATTGTGTATTTTGCACTTGTAAGTAAGCAGTTAAGGCATGTTGGTGGCCTGGCCAGCATGAGGTGCCTTGCTCCCTTTGCCCACACACCAACACCAGCTTTCCCTGTGCCTTCTTTTGCCCCAAGCTAGCTACGTACCTAGATGCTGCTTTGGCTGAGTTAGCAAGGAAGATGAGTAATTCGACAGCAACAGGTACACATACATGTTCTTCATCACTTGATCTGATTGAGGGGCCCTTCCTCTCTCTTCCTAGGACTACGTTTGTTGTTAGTTGGTGATATTAGAGTACAAAGCGCAACCAACCCCTCACCACTTTTGGACTTCATGCATGTCCTTGGCCTCACATGCATCCACCATGCACGCAGGCAGGCTGAGACCCCATGTAGAGTCTGGTGCCTTGGCACCTTGCTGCCCCAGGTTAATAAGCTTTCGTTGAATGTATTAGCTTTTCGGTACTACTTATGTCCAGCTTTTAGAAGAAGAAAATGCTTAAAGGGAACATGAGCAAATCTCACACTACTTACTTTGCTAATGGTTTATTCTTTATTGGTTGGTAATGTTGGTACGTTTTTTTTTCAGAGCTAGTGGTATGCTTTAGGATCAGCGCAAGTCTTGTTTTTTTCAGCCGTGAAGAAATGTGTAGGAGTGTAGGCCTTGTTTGCAAACGCTTGTGTTTAAACTTAAGGTCACCTCACTTGATTCTCCAAAAATATCATAATAGTTTGGTCCCTTAGAAATTCAAGGAAGCTAAAGGCACTTCTCGGGTATATAACTGGGAATTTCCTTTCATATTTTATTGGCTGAAAACCGTCTATGTATCTACACTCTTTATTATAGGAGCAGCTTCATTACGACAATCCCGCAAAACGATCTACAACAAGATCAATCTACCCTACAATTTGTTGTGAGAGTAGTTTCATAACGACAGACAGGCAAGACGATCTACGGCAAGATCTAACCTACAACTTAAGCAATCTGCGCCAGTGAGAGTGCTTTCGTGCATTCTAATCCATCATTGGCGATCGGTTTGTGTGATTGATCATGCCCTGCCATGCATGTCTTGGTAACCCCACGTTCATGTGTGCCATGTCAGGGAAGATGAAGATCTAGTGGCTATTGGCTGCCTCAGACATTTTGATGGATGGACTGAACTGATTCGATCGCTAGCTAGCGGTGTAGTGCGGCAGCAGCAGCTGCTGCCAGCAGCCGGTGTGGCGTGGTTAAAGGCGTTGCAGCCTTTTGGCCTTTCACACCTACTAATAACTGGAGTACTACCAGAAGCTTGTTATTGATGTGATCTGGTGCGATAGCACGCAGCACTAGAGTTACTACCAGTACTGTTTAAGCTACCCATTGTTTAGCCCAGAAGCAAAACCAAACGCTTTACATTTGTTGTGTCCACTACTTCATGTTTCATGCATGAGTGAGCTTACAAAGTTGCAATGCACATGAACTAGGTTAGGTGATTGTTAGTAGTTGTTTCCGAATTGCAAACATATGATCTGCATGAAGAAGTTAGTTGGTTGAGCCACTCCCCTCAATTTCCTTGCACCATTTCAGAAGGAATTTAGCAAAACCGTAACAATCATGCTCTAGCCAATTCTGGAGAAAATGAGCACCTTATCCGTTTGGTTGGCCTTACTATTCACCAAACACCTTAAGCTCCTAGGGCAACAAATTTCCTTCTCCCTCCCTTTTGAAATCCATTTCCCCTTCATTAAGTAAGCTCATTTTCTTCTCATGCACTGGCACTGTACATGCAAAACATAAACCGAGAACAGTAGCAGCCAGGCACTCATGTTCAGGTACTGCCTAGAAACCTCCACACACTGTCCTGGCCTCCCCCTTAACGTTGTGTCGTCATAACAAAAGTAGCATGCATGAAATCTGCTTTGGCCGTGACAAGGATTATCGGCATTATATTGATTCTGTCATGTTGCTTTCGAACTCCCTGATTAATCCTGTGATTTCCTTGCATGCAACAAAAGTACGGATCATGACATCTACCCAAGTTTTTTCGAATGCTATGCTTTCTCGTTCACTGTTGCTAATTAGGTCTATCCGGCAAACTGCTGGTAAGTCGATAAGTGGTCCTAGGCCAAGGATACAACGGAGTAAACGCCCACTTACACACTTTAGTCCCATATGGCTTTGGCAACACGCTTGGTGGTACTTTAGAGGGGCATCTCTTTCCATGAATGAAAATAGCTATAGATCCATCGGCAGCACGGATGGATGTAAAACTACAAATAACAATGTTGGCTATTTTCTTAGATAATTCTAGAGCAAAGGTGTCTCCTCAAGAGCGTCGTTTGTGGTTTGTTCTTCTTTAAGAGCATCGTTTAGGGTTGCAATTTCATTGTCATAGTCATGTCATGCTCTTCCTTTTTCTCAATAATTTTTTTGCTCTCAGTAGCAACAGCCAAGATTTCAAAGAAGTTAGAGCAAGCAATTTTAGTTTTACGATGAGCATAAAATACTATCTCACCCTTCTTATTTAAATAGGCAACATTATCCTCTTCGTTAACTTTATCCTCACAATCACAAGTTGGATTGGGTTCCAAAGTAGGAGTTGCATTTGAAGCCCTAGCCATAAGGCATAGTTGGGAACCGTGAGATGATGAGGATGAAGAATTACTTGAAGCTCCATTAAAGACCTTGTCTTAGCACATAGAATCTTCGGTTTCGTCTACATTGTTAACCGTAGAAAGAATAGAGGAAATAGAATAAATTTTTATCATGACAACAAGAAATATCAAGCATATCATCATGAGATTTAGATAAGAAATTTACACATGACATACAAGGAGTACAAACACAAGCATGTAAATAATTTATGGTGCTAGAATTTTTTGAAGTCCAACGATGAAGCATTGCAATGAAGTAGAGATGAAATATCATCAAAAGTAAGCTCACTATCAACATTGAAATGTTCATCACCACTCACCTTAGCATTTTCGTTTGTCTTGCCATACGTTGGTGAAGTGGATGAAGATGAGACTCGTCACGGACAAATTTGGAAGGAATACAATCATCCTCAATAATCATGGACTCGTCATATATTTCTTGAAGCTTTGTTCATAACTCATGAACGCTTTTGAATGGAATGATTGAAAAAGTAACTATATTGTTGAAAGCATTAACAACAACATCAGAACCTTGAGCATTGAGATATTCATTTTTCCTACCGCCTAAAGATAGATTTTTGGAAACCATTGGAGGAGAAAACCCTACATCTACAATTAGCTCCATATTTGGGTCCATGGCCCGAAAATGATTAAGCATATGAAATTTCCAAACACCATAATTTGTGACATAGAATATAAAAGTGCCATTCTTCACTAATCCCCTAGAAAACATATCTACTCTCAAGGCAGTCAAACATAACAGAGATGCCAATATCTTATACCAATTTAAAGGACACAGATGCCTCCTAGCTAGAGGGGTTGAATATGCTATTTAATACTTCTATAAGATGGGCTTGAACAAATGCAAAATGAAAGTAGCTTTTAATTTTTGTATCGCAAAACCTATATTAAATAGGGTTCATCTATGCGCACCTATGACTTCAGCTAATCTAGACAAGCAACAAAGTGATAACAAGATATATAACTTCAAACACGAAAGATATCAGAAATTAAGTGCATAAGAAAAGAGCTCGAGTAAAGGAATAATGGAGCGGATGTGGAGATGATGATGTATCCTAAGTTCACACCCTTCATTGTGATATTCCCTGTTGAGCAGCGCAGAAGCACAAGGCTCATCAAGCGCAACAGAGGCTCGCTGTATTCTCCCATAGCCTTCCCACCAAAAGGGAAAATGTTGACCGACTTTGGGACCCTTGAGGGTGGTCACCGAACATGTACAAGCTTTGGGTAATCTCCACAACAATTGGAGAATCTTAAGTAATCCGCCACAAAAAGCCTCAAACTTGAGGCAAACTCCACAACAATTGGAGGCTCCCAAGTAATCATCACTAAGGTCACCAAGCTGTTCTAGAGTCCAAGGACTCAAGAGGTACAAGCTCCTAAGACTAATTAGCTCACGAATTTCCGCTTCCACATATCACCGTGGAGAACTCAAACTAATGCACCAAATGCAATGGCAAGAACACAAGTGCTCATGTCCTTCACTCCCACATTCCACCAAAACTACAAAAGCTATTCCGTGAATAAGAGAGGAAGAACAAATAAGCAGAACACCGCCAATTCTGGATCCATTATGTTCCCCTCATTAAGAGAAGATTTTGATTGTTCGAAATGTAGATCTAGATCTCCTTTGTCTTTTTCCTCAAAAAGATTCAAGATGTATAGGAGGAATAGAGAAAAAGGGAAAACTCTTCAACTTCAACAATGGAGGGGAGATAGTGGGAAGAAGAAGCCATGAAATGGAGAAGAATGGAGCTTTTTATATGACCCCAACAAAATATGACTAGTGCCACCATTGTAACCTAGAAATTGCGCCCCCCAGAGACTACCACGCATGGTGCAACTCTCTGTACACCCCCGCAGATTTGGGTCAAAATTTTCTATGGGGCCAGAATTACCGCGATTGGAGAATCCGGAGGCGGAGACAAGAATTTCTACCCTTGGAGATTCCATGGGAGGAGATCGGAATTTTCCATCCCTAAAAACTAGCAGAAACAACGAAACAAAGGAGCATAACATAAGCATGTGGACTCCATTTTCGGTGAACTTGGGATCATTTAGAAGATAATAGCAAGAAATAAAATATAATGAAGAGAAATATCATAGTCCAACAAAGGAGGAAAAATCCACATAGTGAAATATTCCACTATTAAAACCTCTAAAACCAAAAATGGAATAAGTTTTTCATCCAAAGTCCGCTGTCTGTAAGTTTGATATTGTCTTGAAGATATCCCGGAAATATAAAACCTCGCATAGATAAAATCTAAATAATAATAATAATAATAATACTAATAATAATAATAATAATGAAATATGATGCAAATGATTGCTTTTTTCTTTCCGAACAATATAATCAAGTTACTCACTCGAGAGCTCCTCTAGATGTTGGAGATAATGCTCTAGAGGCAAATAATAAGTAGTATTTATTATTGTATCTCAATATTTCATAATAGTTTATTGCCATGCTATAATTGTATTAAAAGGAAACGTTGATACACGTATGGTATTGTAAACAAACCAGGGTGCCTAGTGATCATACGCAAACTAGTTCATTGAGGTCAATCGATGATCGAGGTTTCACAATCATGGTCACACACGTCATTGACAATGGAGTCATATCACTTGGTGAATGATATGATGGAATTACCTAACATATAAGTATTGAACGCGTTCAAGTCACTAAGTTCAAGGTTACGATGTTAATGAAAGCGTAGAGACCTAAATCCTTAGATCGTGAGATCATATCTAATCGCCGGAGGCTAGTCTGATTGCATTAAACGTCATTCCTTGGCAGGGTGATCATAAAGGTTTTCTCAGGTATACCAATGGGATAGGCCGAGGATTATGTGTCAAGAGAAAGATTTGTTCATCCGCGTGACGGATAAATACTCTGGGCCCACTCGTGAGATTACTTCCATAAAACTACGCAGCGTATGACTAGATCATGGGGATGGAATCACACGGGAATGAGTTAAATGACCTTGTTGGTAACGAGATCAACTAGGTATCGTGATACCGGTGATCATACCTCGGACGAGTGCCTGTATCGAAGAACAAATGGAATGGGACTTGACGCAATGGTTCAAACGACGATCACATCTTTGTAGAATACATGAGGATCATTATTGTTCTCTAGAACACCTTGGTGATCATTGATGGGAGAGGTGTCTCGATCATGTCTGTGTTGTTCTCGAACCATAGGGTAACAAACTTAACGGTTCATAGAAACTAAAGATATTTTTGGATTCATCGGAAACAGAGAGGCAAATCCAGAAAGGGTTCTGGGAGTATCCGAAAGATGTCCGGAGTGTTTCGGGAGGTGCCTGGGATCATCGAAATAGTATGTTTAATATGTTAATTAAATGAATTAATATATTAAAATATCATTTATTTAATGAAAAAGGCTCCCTACAACTAAATGGGTCCCTCCCGGAAGGGGAGCCCATTAGAGAAGGGTGGCCGACCAACCCCATGGGCTAAGGGGTGGCTGGCCAGGCCAGGTGGGTGGGGGCACATGGCAACCCATGGAGGGGCTGGCTGGTGCACCACCCCTCCCTTTTGTACACCTTGATAACCCTAGCCCTCTAGTACCCCCTTGCCCTATATATAGTGGCCAGGGTGGAGGGAGGAAAACACATCGTTAAATATAGAAATCTCTCACTCTCTAGCTTTTCTCTCCGCGTGGTTCCCCGAGGAACTGCGCAGTGACGGAGACAACCCATCCAGTACGCGAGAAACTATACTTCCCCAAATTTGCTGGATCGTAGCCGGGACCGTAATTGAGCACCGTACGTGTGTGAAACTATGAGGTGCTGCCACTTGTAGCACTCGACGTCATACGAGAGGACTTCATCTCGACCCTAAGGTCGGCAACGAGTACGACTACATCATCCATCATCCATGTTCTAGCGTTACGTTAACCGATTTCGGTCTAGAAGGGTATGTCACCAAAACTTTCTCTGTTACAACATTACTCTTAGATAGATCTTGGCAATCGGGATACCCTACTTTGATTTTTTTGTTTTCTTCTACGAACCCCTGTACTTTATAGTATGGCTATCGTTCCTAAAACCAGATCTCCCAATACACAACAAGAGACCGGTAAACGAAAAAACCTATCAATACCAAACCTTATGCTTGCACATTTCACTTGAGCAAAATGATGACGATCTTGAGCATTTCAAGATGGAAATCCTTTCTTGATTCTGCTTCCTTCGTAAATTTTTATGGATTGCTCCCTCATACTCCACCATGGGATATCCTCTTATTTCGACATGTTTTCACATACCCATGATCACTATATGTATGACAAGATTCAAGCATATGATCTCTTCGATATGGCCCATCACTTTCACTCCATTTATTCTTTGTTCATTATGTTGATGTCTTGAAGATACACACGAGATCAAGCTCACCCCTTATTCTTATTCAAGACTGAAAGAACATCTCTCTAATTAAAGTTTTGTGTGTTTGATGACAATATGTGTGATACACTAATGTGTGTTGATATAGTGCAGAAAGTATTTGTGGTTGAATTTGTATTGAGAAACAAAAAGAATGAAGCAGGAAATTAGCTCCAGGCCGGATAAATACCCCTTCTTCCTCATGGATGTTTCCATCAACTTGAGATCTTCCATGGAGGCCGGCTTTGCGGCTCCTTCCGAAGTCTCATCATCCGACATACTCTTAGGCGGTTAAGCCCAAAATAAGAGCCGAGGCTCTGATACCAATTGAAAGGATCGTATGCCGCACCTAGAGGGGGGTGATACGTCTCCGACGTATCGATAATTTCTTATGTTCCATGCCACATTATTGATGATATCTACATGTTTTATGCATACTTTATGTCATTATTATGCGTTTTCAACTAACCTATTGACGAGATGCCGAAGGGCCGTTCTTTTCTTTTTTTGGTTCTAGAAATCCTAGTAAGGAAATATTCTGACGAAATCAATGCCCAGCATCCTATTTTTCCACGAAGCTTCCAGAACACCCGAGAGCCGCCAGAGGAGGGCCCTGTGGGCACCAGATGACAGGGTGGCGTGGCCCAGGCCTTGGCCGCGCCCCCCTAGTGTGTCGTGGCCTCGTCGACCCCCCGACTCCGCCTCTTCGCCTATATAAAGGTTCCTGACCTAAAAACCTCGACACGTTCGACTAAACCAGAGAAAACCTTCCAGAGCCGCCGCCATCGCGAAGCAAGATCGGGGCACGGAGTCTCTCTGCACGCCGGACGGGGAAGTGCCCCGGAAGGCTCCTCCATCGAAACCACCGCCATCTTCATCAACGTGTGTCTCCCATGAGGAGGAGTAGTTCTCCATCGAGGCTCGAGGCTGGGTAGCTATGTGGTTAATCTCTCTATTATGTGCTTCAATACAATAATCTCATGAGCTGCCTTACATGATTGAGATTCATATGATGATGCTTGTAATCTAGATGTCATTATGCTAGTCAAGTGGGTTTTACTTATGTGATCTACGGAGACTCCTTGTCCCACGTGTGTAAAGGTGACATTGTGTGCACCGTGTGGGTCTCTTAGGCTATATTTCACAGAATACTTATTCACTGTTATGAATGGCATAGTGAAGTGCTTATTTATATCTCTTTATGATTGAAATGTGTTTTATATCACAATTTATCTGTGTGCTACTCTAGTGATGTTATTAAAGTAGTTTATTCCTCCCACACGGTGTAATGGTGACAGTGTGTGCATCGTGTAGTACTTGGCGTAGGCTATGATTGTGATCTCTTGTAGATTATGAAGTTAACTATTGCTATGATAGTATTTATGTGATCTATTCCTCCTTTCGGTGTGAAGGTGACAGTGTGCATGCTATGTTAGTACTTGGTTTGGTTATGTTGATCTGTTATGCACTCTAAGGTTATTTAAATATGAACATTGAATATTGTGGAGCTTGTTAACTCCGGCATTGAGGGTTCGTGTAATCCTACACAGTTAGTGGTGTTCATCATCCAACAAGAGGGTGTAGAGTCTAGCATCTATCTATTTATTCTGTTATGTGATCAATGTTGAGAGTGTCCACTAGTGAAAGTATGATCCCTAGGCCTTGTTCCTAAACTATCGCTTGTTTGTTTGTTTTCTTGCATCTTTACTTCCTGCAATATTACTACCATCAAGCCACGCCAAGCACTTTTCTGGCACCGTTACTACTGCTCATATTCATTCATACCACTTGTATTTCACTATCTCTTCGCCGAACTAGTGCACCTATTAGGTGTGTTGGGGACACAAGAGACTTCTTGCTTTGTGGTTGCAGGGTTGCATGAGAGGGATATCTTTGACCTCTTCCTCCCTGAGTTCGATAAACCTTGGGTGATCCACTTAAGGGAAACTTGCTGTTCTACAAACCTCGCTCTTGGAGACCCAACACTGTCTACAAGAATAGAAGCACCGTAGACATCAAGCTATTTTCTGGCCGTTGCCGGGAGGAAAGGTAAAAGGTACTCACACTCCGGATCTCGGCTACTAAGCTATTTTCGCCGTTGTAAGTACTCGAAGCTATTTCCTTTAGATCCTGCAATTGCATTTTTTTGTTTCTTGTTTACACTAGTGTGGCATAATGGACAACAATGAGCTTCTTATTCTATTTCCTGATTTAAGACATGGATGGTTTGATGCGAAAATTAAAAAAACCATGGAACATATTAGTATGAACACTTTGAATACCATTGTTGCTAATGATATAGAAAGTTCTAAGCTTGGGGAAGCTGGTTTTCATGATCTTTTTAGTCCCCCAAGCATTGAGAAGAAAATTTTCTTTGATGATACTTTGCCTCCTATTTATGATGATTATAATGATAGTAGTCTTTTAGTACCGCCTGTTATGGAGGATAAATTTGATTATGATTACAATAGGCCTCCTATATTTGATGATGAGAATAATAATGATAGCTACTTTGTTGAATTTGCTCCCACTACAACTAATAAAATTGATTATGCCTATGTGGAGAGTAATAATTTTATGCATGAGACTCATGATAAGAATGCTTTATGTGATAGTTATATTGTTGAGTTTGCTCATGTTGCTACTGAAAGTTATTATGAGAGAGGAAAATATGGTTGTAAAAATTTTCATGTTACTAAAACACCTCTCTATATGCTGAAATTTTTGAAGTTACACTTGTTTTATCTTTCTATGCTTGTTGCATTATGCTTCTTGAATTTGGTTATTTACAAAACTCCTATGCATAGGAAGCATGTTAGACTTAAATTTGTTTTGAATTTGCCTTTTGATGCTCTTTTTTGCTTCAACTACTATTTCTTGCGAGTGCATCATTAAAACTGCTGAGCCCATCTTAATGGCTATAAAGAAAGCACTTCTTGGGAGATAACCCATGTGTTTATTTTGCTACAGTACCTCTATTTTATATTAGTGTCTTGGAAGTTGTTACTACTGTAGCAACCTCTCCTTATCTTAGTTTTGTTGCATTGTTGCGCCAAGTAAAGTCTTTGATAGTAAGGTTCATACTAGATTTGGATTACTGCGCAGAAACAGATTTCTTGCTGTCACGAATCTGGGCCTAATTCCCCGTAGGTAACTCAGAAAATTATGCCAATTTACGTGAGTGATCCTCAGATATGTACGCAACTTTCATTCAATTTGAGCATTTTCATTTGAGCAAGTCTGGTGCCTCAATAAAATTCGTCTTTACGGACTGTTCTGTTTTGACAGATTCTGCCTTTTATTTCGCATTGCCTCTTTTGCTATTTTGGATGGATTTCTTTGTTTCATTAATGTCCAGTAGGTTTGGGCAATGTCCAGAAGTGTTAAGAATGATTGTGTCACCTCTGAACATGTGAATTTTTGATTATGCACTAACCCTCTAATGAGTTTGTTTTGAGTTTGGTGTGGAGAAAGTTTTCAAGGGTCAAGAGAGGAGGATGATATACTATGATCAAGAAGAGTGAAGAGTCTAAGCTTGGGGATGCCCCATGGTTCATCCCTGCATATTTCAAGAAGACTCAAGCATCTAAGCTTGGGGATGCCCAAGGCACCCCTTCTTCATCGACAAATTTATCAGTTCCTCCTTGAAACTATATTTTTATTCGGTCACATCTTATGTACTTTACTTGGAGCGTCTGTTTGTTTTTGTTTTTGTTTTTGTTTGAATAAATGCTTGTGTGGGAGAGAGACACGCTCCGCTGGTTCGTATGAACACATGTGTTCTTAGCTTTTAATGGCGAAGGTTGAAACTGCTTCGTTCATTGTTATATGGTTGGAAACGGGAAATGCTACATGTAGTAATTGATAAAATGTCTTGGATAATTTGATACTTGGAAATTGTTGTGCTCATGTTTAAGCTCTTGCATCATATACTTTGCACCCATTAATGAAGAAATACATAGAGCTTGCTAAAATTTGGTTTGCATAATTGGTCTCTCTAAAGTCTAGATAATTTCTAGTATTGAGTTTTGAACAACAAGGAAGACGGTGTAGAGTCTTATAATGTTTACAATATGTCTTTTATGTGAGTTTTGCTGCACCGGTTCATCCTTGTGTTTGTTTCAAATAACCTTGCTAGCCTAAACCTTGTATCGAGAGGGATTACTTCTCATGCATCCAAAATCCTTTAGCCAACCACTATGCCATTTGTGTCCACCATACCTACCTACTACATGGTATTTCTCCGCCATTCCAAAGTAAATTGCTTGAGTGCTACCTTTAAAATTTCCATTCTTTACCTTTGCAATATATAGCTCATGGGACAAATAGCCTAAAAACTATTGTGGTATTGAATATGTACTTATGCACTTTATCTCTTATTAAGTTGCTTGTTGTGCGATAACCATGTTCCTGGGGACGCCATCAACTACTCTTTGTTGAATATCATGTGAGTTGCTATGCATGTCCGTCTTGTCTGAAGTAAGGGAGATTTACCGCTCATTTAATGGTTAGAGCATGCATATTGTTAGAGAAGAACATTGGGCAACTAACTAAAGCCATGAATCATGGTGGAAGTTTCAGTTTTGGACATATATCCTCAATCTCATATGAGAACATTAATTGTTGCTAATTGCTTATGCATTAAAGAGGAGTCCATTATCTGTTGTCTACGTTGTCCCGGTATGGATGTCTAAGTTGAGAATAATCAAAAGCGAGAAATCCAAATGCAAGCTTTCTCCTTAGACCTTTGTACAGGCGGCATAGAGGTACCCCTTTGTGACACTTGGTTAAAACATGTGTATTGCGATGATAATCCGGTAATCCGAGCTAATTAGGACAAGGTGCGGGCACTATTAGTATACTATGCATGAGGCTTGCAACTTGTAAGATATAATTTACATGATACATATGCTTTATTACTACCGTTGACAAAATTGTTTCATGTTTTTAAAATAAAACCTCTAGCACAAATATAGCAATCGATGCTTTCCTCTTTGAAGGACCATTCTTTTACTTTTATGTTGAGTCAGTTCACCTATTTCTCTCCACCTCAAGAAGCAAACACTTGTGTGAACTGTGCATTGATTCTTACATACTTGCATATTGCATTTGTTATATTACTCTATGTTGACAATTATCCATGAGATATACATGTTACAAGTTGAAAGCAACCGCTGAAACTTAATCTTCCTTTGTGTTGCTTCAATACCTTTACTTTGATTTATTGCTTTATGAGTTAACTCTTATGCAAGACTTATTGATGATTGTCTTGAAAGTACTATTCATGAAAAGTCTTTGCTTTATGATTCATTTGTTTACTCATGTCATTACCATTGTTTTGATCGCTGCATTCATTACATATGCTTACAATAGTATGATCAAGGTTATGATGGCATGTCACTCCAGAAATTATCTTTGTTATCGTTTACCTGCTCGGGACGAGCAGAAACTAAGCTTGGGGATGCTGATACGTCTCCGACGTATCGATAATTTCTTATGTTCCATGCCACATTATTGATGATATCTACATGTTTTATGCATACTTTATGTCATTATTATGCGTTTTCCGGAACTAACCTATTGACGAGATGCCGAAGGTTCTGTTTTGCTGTTTTTGGTTCCGAAATCCTAGTAAGGAAATATTCTCGGAATCGGACGAAATCAACGCCCAACATCCTATTTTTCCACGAAGCTTCAGAACACCCGAGAGCGCCAGAGGAGGGCCTGTGGGCCCAGACACAGTGGCGCGGCCCGAGCCTTGGCCGCACCCCTAGTGTGTCGTGGCCTCGTCGCCCCCGACTCCGCCTCTTCGCCTATATAAAGGTCCCTAACCTAAAAACCTCGACACGTTCGACGAAACCAGAGAAAACTTCCGAGCCGCCGCCATCGCGAAGCCAAGATCCGGGGGACAGGAGTCTCGTTCGGCACGCGCGGACGGGGAAGTGCCCGGAAGAGGCTCCTCCATCGACACCACCGCCATCTTCATCAACGCTGCTGTCTCCCATGAGGAGGGTAGTTCTCCATCGAGGCTCGGGGTTGTAGGTAGCTATGTGGTTAATCTCTCTCCTATGTGCTTCAATACAATAATCTCATGAGCTGCCTTACATGATTGAGATTCATATGATGATGCTTGTAATCTAGATGTCATTATGCTAGTCAAGTGGGTTTTACTTATGTGATCTCCGGAGACTCCTTGTCCCACATGTGTAAAGGTGACAGTGTGTGCACCGTGTGGGTCTCTTAGGCTATATTTCACAGAATACTTATTCACCGTTATGAATGGCATAGTGAAGTGCTTATTTATATCTCTTTATGATTGCAATGTGTTTTGTATCACAATTATCTGTGTGCTACTCTAGTGATGTTATTAAAGTAGTTTATTCCTCCTGCACGGTGTAATGGTGACAGTGTGTGCATCGTGTAGTACTTGGCGTAGGCTATGATTGTGATCTCTTGTAGATTATGAAGTTAACTATTGCTATGATAGTATTGATGTGATCTATTCCTCCTTTCGTAGTGTGAAGGTGACAGTGTGCATGCTATGTTAGTACTTGGTTTGGTTATGTTGATCTGTTATGCACTCTAAGGTTATTTAAATATGAACATTGAATATTGTGGAGCTTGTTAACTCCGGCATTGAGGGTTCGTGTAATCCTACACAGTTAGTGATGTTCATCATCCAACAAGAGGGTGTAGAGTCTAGCATCTATCTATTTATTCTGTTATGTGATCAATGTTGAGAGTGTCCACTAGTGAAAGTATGATCCCTAGGCCTTGTTCCTTAATACTGCTATCGCTGTTTGTTTAATGTTTTACTGCATCTTTACTTCCTGCAATATTACTACCATCAACTGCACGCCAGCAAGCACTTTTCTGGCGCCGTTACTACTGCTCATATTCATTCATACCACTTGTATTTCACTATCTCTTCGCAACTAGTGCACCTATTAGGTGTGTTGGGGACACAAGAGACTTCTTGCTTTGTGGTTGCAGGGTTGCATGAGAGGGATATCTTTGACCTCTTCCTCCCTGAGTTCGATAAACTTTGGGTGATCCACTTAAGGGAAACTTGATGCTGTTCTACAAACCTCTGCTCTTGGAGGCCCAACACTGTCTACAAGAATAGAAGCACCCGTAGACATCAGGGGGGGGGGTGATTAGGTGCTACCCAAATTTTAGTTCTTTTTCAATTTAAGCTTGACACAAATGTAAATTCTCTAGATATGCAACTATGTGAATTTACCTAGATGAAAAGGTATACAACTATACAAGATATGTCTATACAAGATATAATAGAGCAATCAAGGATATATAGAGGTAACTGAGAGTGGAGCACACGGAGACACACAGATGATTCCCATAGTTCCTTCCTTTTGAGGGGAAGTACGTCTACATTTGGAGGAGTGTAGTCGCCACAAAGGCCGGACCAACACCATGGGCCTCACTCGGGTCTCCTATGAGAAACGCCACAAAGGCCTAGCCCACTTCCACTAAGGGATTTCCTCGTGGCGGAAACCGGGCATTTACAAGGTTCTTGGGGCACACATCCACAACTGAATCGGAGGCTCCCAATAGCTGTAACAACACAACAACAATAACAAGAACAAATCAACCACAAGAAACTAGGGTTTCCAAAAGGAACACTAGCAAAGGGGCCCTCAAGCAAAGGAGGGGGAAATGTAAATCGCTTTGGTGAAGATGTAGATCGGGGTCTTCATTCTCCTTCGATTCTCCAAAGATCAAGAGCTTTCGATGGTTGGAGGAGGAGATCTAGTGAATCTTGTGTTTTGTTTGTGTGGCTCCAATGGTGGATGAACTTTAGATGAAATGAGCAGCTTGAGCTTGAGGAAGAAGGGGTTATTTATACCCCTCTCCAAATTGAGCCGTTGCAGGAAATACCCCCTTCTAATTTGGAAGAAGGGGGTATTTATCCAGGCCTCACTAATTTGTATTTCGTGCAACGGCTCGATTTGGTAATCACTTAGACAAAATAAAAACATCCAATGGTTATCCTAATTCTTCTCCTAAAGCGGGTGTCGATGAGAGCTATAATGCCGTTCCTCCTCCTTTCTGCTCTCCCTATATCCCGGTTCCCCACCCTCATATAAACAATAGGGGTGATCCACCCAAGTTTAATGTTGAAGATTTTAATAAGTGGCAATTTGAGTTTCGCTCTCATGTATGCAGTGCCTCCAATGAGCTATGGAGAATCATTGTTGAAGGGTTCAAGCCTTACAACCCTGACAAGTTGAATAGAACAGAAGAGGTTGATCACCAACTCAACTCTATTGCCTTGAACATGATTCAGCAAGGTGTGGGGTCAAAGGACTTGGCTTATATTTGGAACTTCACCACCGCCAAGGAAGCTTGGGATGGTTTATCCGAAATATTTGTGGGAAGTGAAAGCACGAAGAGAAACAAGTATAGTGCTCTTCGGAACCAAGCCGAAGGGTTCATGAGGTTGCCAGATGAAGATCATCGTGAGATGTATAGAAGGCTTATCACCATTGCTGATGCCTTTCGGAATGTGGGTGCCCAACATATTGATGACTTTTGGATCAATGACAAGTATATTGATTGCATGATGCCTTATGAACCCATTGATGTCAAGAGTCTCCTTGGAAGAAAAAGCTATTCTAAGATAACCTCCTATCAAGTGGTGCATGAGATGCAAGCTCTCAAGGTGGCAGAACAAAACTCTCAATATTCTCGGAATCGTGCTATAGGGATGGCAAGAGGTACAAATCTTGCTTTGAAGGTCAATACGGTGGAAGAGGTGGACACTCAAGAACCATATAGAACCTCTTGGACCATGTCCTATTCGGAGGATTTGGAATACCACTACCATGACCATATGGCATTCCATAAAAGAACCTTTTGGGTTGATCCATCCAAAGCAAAGGAAGAAAACATCAACAGAAACAAAGCAAGTGGGCTCAAGAGCTCGGGCCCAAGATCAAGATCTTGCTTCAATTGTGGTGATAAGTTTCATTTCATCGCCGAGTACCCTTATGAGAATAGAGAAACTCGTGGTGGAAGACTCATTCTCAAGTACAAGAGCAAAGATTCAAGAGGCCATCAAGAATTGTGCTAATGACTAAAGAGCAGTATTCTTCCGATGACAATGATAGTGATAATGATGAAGAAGAGACCTCAAAGGAAGTGGCCGTCATTGCCACTACCAATATTCCTTCTTCATCCCTCTTTGAAACCCCCAATGAGAACCCTCACAGCAAGAATGCACATTGCTTCATGGCAAGGTCCTCTTTGGATACATCTATTGTGCTCTCAACTCAAGAAGAATACACATCCAGGGATGATGATGATGATGATGATGATGATGATGATGATGATGATGATGAAACCTCCAATGGGTTGGTGGCTCTTGCTTCCATCTCCACCACCTCTTCATCACCAATTTAATTCACATGGAGGAAGAAAATTGCTTCATGGCTAAATCTTCCAAGGTATCATCCCCAAACCCCTCTATGCCTAACATGCCAAATGCTCTAGCGGTTGATCATGCTAGCTTAAAAATTAAACAAGAAATGCTTGAGTTCGATGAGTTCATGCTTAACTTGAAAGGTGACACCAAAAAGCATGGTGGGGCTCTCATGTGTCGTCTAGCACAACTAGAAGATATCCTTGATAAAAATTTGTCAAACAGAAAGAGAGGATTCTCTTGAAATTTCCTCGTTAAAAATTGCTCTTGAGGAAGAACAAGAGACTAGAGCCTCTCTTGAAGAGAAACTAGAAACTTTTTGAAGAGCTTCAAGATGAAATTGCTAAACTCACCAAAGAAAGAGATCTCGCTAGGGCTAAGGTAAAAGTGCTTTAAAGGAAAAAGGCCAAATTTGGTGTTGATCATGAGAAACTTGTGAAGGATCTAGATGATCTAGATAGGGCTCACAAAGCCTTGAAGAGTGAGCACTCTCTCCTCCCCAAGTCTAATGAGCAACTTAAAATTAGGCTTGCTAAATATTATGTGCCTAGCTCTTCTACCTCTACTTGTGATCATGCAAATATTGTTGAGGAAAATGCTAGGTTGAAGAATGAAGTTGCTAAGGCCTCCTCCCCCCAAAGGAAGCTATCTTTGGATGACCTCTTGAGTAACACTGCAAGAAAAGTTCTAATACTAAACGTCCAATTTTCATCAGGTATGGCCACTTTTTCGTCGCCTATGGGCCTAAGCCGACGATATGGGTTATGTGGTTCTAACTGCGTCAGGCAAAGGCCTACCACGGATTTTTCGGTGCATCGCGTTTGGGCGCCCTTCCGCCACAGAAAATCAGACCGTTGCAGAAATGTTTTCGGGAGGCCATTGACTGCTGACGTCATGCAAACTGATATGTGGCACACACCGTTAACTGTCAGTTAACGTCGTTAACCTGCTGAAACCCCGTGGTAGATGGTAGGCCCACACAAGGCGTGCCACGCCTTAAGCGGGCCGGCCCATTTAGTTTGCGGGAGGCAGTGACTTAGTTTGACCGGTCAACTATATAACTGGGCTGGTCTATTAGGTACGTGGGCCGGGCCTAACCTCTAAGGTTGATGGTCAAAACTTAAATGGATCGGCCCGAGGCACGTGGGCCGGACCGAATTCGTTTGACCGGTCAAAGGATGGGCGGCCCACAAGTGGGTCGGGCCGAATGTCTTTGTTTGACCGGTCAACACGATAAATGGCCCGACCCAGTAAGCATGTGGGCCGGGCCAAATGCCTTTGTTTGACCGGTCAACAGGCAAATGGGCCGGCCCAGTAAGCATGTGGGACCCACTTTCCTGTTATCGGGCCGGCCTAGTTAGTAAGTGGGGTCCACCATAAAGCAAGTGGGCTGGCCCAATAAGTTAGTGGGTTGGCCCAATAAGCATGTGGGGCCCACTTTCCTATTATCGGACCGGCCCAGTTAGTAAGTGGGGTCCACCATAAAGCAATTGGGCTGGCCCAATAAGTTTGTGGGCCAGCCCAAAAAAAAGTGGGGCCCACTATCCTGTTATCGGTTCGGCCCAATTAGCAAGTGGGGTCCACCTTAAAGCAATTGGACTAGCCCAATAAGCACGTGGGCCCACTTTCCTGTTATCGGGCCCGGCCTAGTAAGTAAGTGGGGTCCACCTTAAATTAGGGGTAAAAAATAAATTCAACAAAGGAAACTTTTATTGTTCATAGATGATGACGTGCGGGACCCACGAGCCAGCATTTTCCTCAACGTTTTAAAGGCGGCATGAGATCGAAAGAAAAATGCAAGTGACCAAATATAAGGAGCCAAAAATAATCCAAGAAAAGAAACTTTATTGTACATACAGGATGACATGCGGGTCCCATTTTGCAGCAGCGGTCTCAATGTTTCAAATGCGGCTTGAGATTAAAAGAAAATGAAAGTAGCCAGAAATTAGGGAGTCAAAAAAACTCCAAGAAAATAAAGTTGATTGTACATAGGCACCGTGACCTTGTTCTGACAGTTCTCTCCTTTTCATTTTCCATTCATTGACCGCTCTCCATATCGGGGTGCCCAAAAAAATCACCTACCTCTAAAACATATGCTAATGATTTGCATGAGGCAATTCTTTATTTCATTTACGTGAAAAAGAGGCACTTCACGGGTGGTGCACTACAATTGAAGTATCCATGCAAACCGAAGGCAGTGCAACACGAAAAAGAATGCATTGCACACCAGTGAGCTGCGACTGAAGGCCGCAGAACACGATAGAGTAGACAATGCATGGGTGATGCACTACAATTGAAATGCCTCGTGCACTGTGACCGAAGTCAGTGCAATCTGATAGAGAAGACAGTGCATGGGAGGTGCTCTAAAATTGAACATCCCCATGGATTGCGACTGAAGACAGTGAAATACAGAACGGAGAGCTATGCACAAGTGCGCACTACAATTGAACCGCCCATGCATAATAGAACATAAATGCGGTGAAACGGAGGGGCCGAAGGCAGTGCATAGGAGGTTCGTCGAAACCTATCAACATGAGAACTAATTTTCTAGATATTTATTTGGACACTTAGTTTCAAAAGATATTTTGTTTTTGTTTTTTGTATTTAAATCTACAAAAAGGGGGAATGAGATGAAGCAATGTCCTCCAAAGTTGACATGTGGGACGCAATAAAGGCTGGACGGAAGTCGTAGGATTAACCAGGGCGCGCCATTTGTCAGCACGAGGAGCCCTCCTATGGAGGGCACCCTTTCTTAGTGTTTTAGTTCATGACTTCATTGAATTACGAGGATATTTTCTCAGTAAATCTCCTCTATGTGATGTGAACCACTTAAATATGTGGTTATGTCCAAGCACATGAATACCATTACCACTTGCTCTTGGATACATGCGTGGATGCTATGTTTGAGCAACCCCTAACCCTCGGTGTGTTTTCAAGGTGGTTAAAATAGGCTATTTTCATCCTAATCATGTTAGTATCCTCTACATCATTGTAGATGTAGATGTAGTTCAGATTTCACGTCCTCTCTCTGTCATGTCTAAACATGGGAAGCATATGTGATGGAGGCGTTGTAATTGCGATGTATTGCTCTTTGTTGGATCAAAAGCATCTATGCCTGAATCATGGCTGCAAGGGAAGCTACTTGAATGAAAATATTCACCATTTAATCCTAATTAAATCGATGTTGCATATAAGTAACCATGAAATCAACCATAAGTTGAAACTAACAAGCTAAGTAGCTAACAACGGGGACATGATGGGGTTATAGATGCTTGCACCCATGGTTGAAGACGGTGATGACCTGCTGGAGCCAGATCCAGGGACGACGCAGAAAAGAGGGTGATGGAGACGAGAAGAGCATGTCGGTGATGCATATCTGAGAGCCTTGCCGTTGTTGGTGCTAGAGACGAGATGGTGATGGATCTGATGTCGGAGATCTGAAAAGTTGGAGAAGCCGGTTGCTGCAGATCTAAACCGCCACCGCCGTTGTTACCTTGCGAGAGGAAAAGCGAGGATGAATTTGTTCTCCACTTGTGGTGACCGAGGTTTCATTTTGCGCCAATCCACGAAGCCAATTTTTCGTCTCCCTCCATCACCCGCATGTTCGCCCACCAAAATTCCTCTCTTTGGCCCGCCAGCGCCTGTCGGAGTAGAAATGCTCGATTCGGGCGTTCCTCATGAGCCAGTCCTGGAGTCGCTTTAAGGTTCATGCCAACCCAGAAAGCAAAACCCGGTTGGCAACCAAACTAATGATTTTTGACTCAGTGGAGACAAGAAGTGGGTTCACGAGAAACCAGATTGGCTCTTATGGCATCCATAATCCTATTCAATAGTGAAAAAAAATCAAATAAGGATCTCACCAACAATTCAAGTAAACCACTAGAAGTTTCTATTTGTGTGATTATCTACTCATAGAGAAAAAACATCCAATAAGATATTTGTATAACATGTGATGTCGATATGTCTTCCATAAATATGTGTAGAGATATATAGTTAATGCAATTATGAAAAATGAATAAAATGATGTTGCATAATCAATCTGATTACGAATTTGTCAAAAAATGAAACAAATAATGCTACAAAATTTGTTTTAAATATAGAACAATTTAAATGTGGTGTTCCACGATATTCATTACGACTGTATAACAAAAATTAATTTAATTAATATTTAACAAATTACTTATGTGGTTAACTATTTGAAATAAATAATAATAAAATTATTTGCAAAGACCATATATTGCTAAAAATATGTCCGAAATATAAAAGTTCAGTACAAAAGGCTATTATGAATTCAATTTTCCCTCGCCTGCCATGGCCCTAGCTTTCTGGAAGCTAAGAATGGGGAGAAAACCGCACCGCACTCGCCCAAGCCCACCAACAAAATCATGTCAATCCCACTCGAACCCAAGCCAATAATTAATCTCTAACATCTAGCCCGCGATGCAAAAGCCCCCAAACCGCACCAATCCACTTCACTTCTGCGGTTCGAAACCATTTACAACCCACGACTAGAAACCATGGAGCAAAAAAAGTTGTACTAACAAAAATAAGGCTACCGTTAGGGTGATAATCGCACAGGAGGAGCCACTCCTCCCTATTCAAGACATACCCCTAGAGAGCAAGACTCCATGGTTGGCTGGCGTTGCAAGAAGAGAGACGAGAGCACACTACGGGGTGAGCCCACTGGTTCAGCCAATTCCAAGGTATTTAGTCCGATTTCATACCACACCGCTTCAGCTTGCTCTGCTAGTCAACCCGCACCGCTCCAGTTCACTCTGTGTTACCATCCATTTCAGCCCACATGTCCACAACAATAACCACATGAAAAAACTCATTTGAAGCCGCCACATCCCCTGAAGCTTTCTCGCGTGTTATGCGGTGGCTTGCCCTAGATAATGGAATTTAGGTTTCTGAGTTGGAATATAATATAAGCTTGGAAGAAACCAAGGCATGAAGCGCAACAAAAGTTAAAATGTGGTTGGTGATGAAAATATAGGGTTCTCATCAGTTATTGTTCATAGGCCCTGATTTAGGATGTGTGTCATTTTTCATATTTTTTACGTCAAATAATTAAAAAAAAATTAATATATGGTATGTCTTTCCTGTTATGTTATTATATCCATTAATGTATAATTAATAGTATTGGTTCTTTAAGTGGGAGGCTGTCTTCTTTTCGCTTAATTTCGTTTCTTGGTAACCATGGAGAGAGACTTGTATTATAAGTTTTCATTGTAAATGAATAATTGGGAGTGTGGGCTGTTGAATAACTAGATGGTGCCCCGCGCGTTGCGGCGGCGGAACATTCTTGGAAGTTAAACAAAGATATATTGTGAGGCGGGAAAGCACCGACCTGAGATGGTCACCTGTATATAAACCTGGTTAAGGTTACCTTCAACTCACACATCAAATTCAGCATGTTTGCAATGGTTCAATTGCGTCTTTTGTATAGCTGATTTTTATTTTTTTTACCATTTGCATTCTGTAGGCAAAATATAGAGGATGTTGATCTGTGTAATTTATTTTGTTAGTACCGGTGCACTTTCACTTATAAACATGAAATGAAAAAAAAAAATATGGTTTCCGGTATAAAACTCTTTTCACTTTCACCAAAAGCAAAAAAAAATCAGGGTCGTTGTGTTATCCTTTTTGATCCAAATGAATAGATGGTCTATATGCGAGTGCAAATGGGTGATCGAGTGTGTAGAACATTAACAACGAATGAACAATTAATCTTGTGAAATGTGTACTCAAATTATTGATACTGGTTATGCAACTGTTAACATATACAATACAAAGATGGCAGCAAAAAAATAATGTTAACGTCAAGATAAAGTGATAGACTGATAGATCTTGACAGGCCAAGTGATTAACAAAGAATTAACAAATCATTGTAACATCTATGTGGCAGCTGCGACGTCAATTCAAAGAAAGGCAGCTTCAAGCGATACTTGTACACTATTCCGGCCATCAGTGGAGGACGACATAGTTGGATAATCGGTATACCTTCGCTGGAGCCTGCCATGAGGGCAGAAAAAATTAGCGATGATGCTGGATTAACATGCCACACTCTTAGGTAAAATACTGATTTTGATCACTCGTTGCTTGCTCACCCGGACTGAACCAACCTTAATCGATGCATGTGCCCATACACGTTTTATGAAACATGTGGCAGACGAACTATGAAGACCCGCTAGATCATAGAAACATACTTCTGCTCCATGGCACTGAGAAGATGCTGCCAACTCCTCGGGCTCCAAGGCAGTGACGTGGGGGAGGCATTCCATCGTGGAGAACCTAGTAGGTCATCGCCAGAAGCCAGCTCTCTCCAAGAGCTGACCTGAAGACTGAAGTACGGGAGGTGGATGTGCTCCTCCTGATGGGATCATCGCGGCCGGCCACCGGCATTTGGCTTGCTTCCTTGCATATCCTGGTTGCACGATCTGGACGGCGGAGCTAGACTACGCCCATCCCTGCAAGCTAGCGACTGGTCCATGGTATGCTGAGAATTTATAAACTGCAAGCTAGCTTGCTAATGCATAAATGAGGAATGTGAAGCTCAAGAGATGCTTAGCCGTTTAATACCAACTTAATAGTCGAATGGTGCACTGTTACCCTGCGGTGGTGGTGGCTATAATTGATTGCCCATCCAATCAATAGTCCAATCATGCATTCGGTTACCAGCTAGAAAAAATGAATCAACAAAGACAAACAGAATCGCAAGCAAAAGTTAATAACTGCTTCTGCTTTTTTTTGCGGGTGGATATATAACTTCATGTGCTAGCTCTGATAGAAGATTACTCGGTACGATGGGCCAGAAAAAAGAGCTGAGGTGGCATGACATTTTTTTATTTTTCATTAGGTGGCTGATTTTCTTAGGTGGCATGCTAGGATTGCTCAAGGATGATTGATGAGGTGGATAGGCAGTGAAGAGAAATGGGATCACCTTAAGAATAGAAAAATCACTTAGGTTCATTCCCACGCTAACATGTGTGTCCCACCACCAAATGCCATATGATTGGCACGCTATGGCCCCTTTGAGTAATCGAGGCCCATAGAGTTATGCTACACTTATCGAGATCCTAGAAAATAAACCTAATCTTCACCCATGCACGCCCCACTCACTTTTTTTAATTAATACGTGGAACCATTTCTTCTCTCCCTCACTTATCACGTTGTTGTACTCCCATATCTCCACTCCGAACCCTAGATCATGACACTAAACCTCTCTCCACTCTGAGCCGTAAATGGCAACACTCCCGCCCCATATCTCTGTGATATATGGTTTGAGAGCTTAATACTTGGAGTTGTCCTCGGGCGGCACAGACTGATATTCTTAAGCCGCATTGGAGTCCTCGGTGTTTTCTGACCCACCCATATGTTCATCATCCCTTCTACAAATTGTGTTTCATGTTGTTCTTCTTCCTCTTCTTTAAACACATTTATCTCTCTTTCATATCTGCAACATGGAGGATGGTTGGAAGATCCGTAGCAAGGTTGTCAGCGTCACGTGCCACGAAACGTTGTACCTAACACAACAAATAAATGTGCCACAACTTAAATGTCCACTTCATCAATTTTGGGTTTGCTTTTGATCTATCAGCGCAGCGTGTAAATACCGGTGAACAAGTCGCGCGGTGGTTTGCTATCCGCTGAGCTAAAAAGGCCGCATATGTGCTTTCCACGTCGCATTTTTTTATAATAGCTTTTTAAAGTGCCTCCTAACAATTTATGTGTTGTTTAGGCATGTGGATGGGCAAACACTTCCGTTGTAGTAGTGGAAACGCATCTCATGTTGACCTCCAGTAGTAAAATAGTTTGGAAGGCTTGAAGACATCCAAAAATCAAATTATTTGCCTGTATAGCCATCCATAGTAGGGTTTTAAACTACATACCCCTTAGAGGAACATAGTCGCCAAGTTGTTGGCTTTGCTCCCTTTGCAAGATAACACATGAATCTTCCGGCTGATGTATTTCTTGGTTATTTTTTCACATGGAGGTTGTGGAACACCATTCGTTCAGTCAAATCTTTGTTGATCAACATGTCGAGCATTGACATTTGAAACCACAAGGCCTTGACCTTCCTCACCTTGATTTTTTTCTTGGGTAATTTGAAGTGCGAAAGAAGCACTAGAGTATTCCACAAAAGTTTGCTACATCACATGCTCGTCTCGCTACAATTAAATGGCAAGCCAAACTATGACCTATTGCAAGAGCATATGTGTCGACGATTCATGTTCTACAAGAAATAAGGGTACTCGCAAAAAACCCAAAGAGGTGTTGAACTCTAGGGGCTGAACACGCTCTCAAGCTCATAGAGACCTCGACGACGATGACATTGCAATGAGCGAGCGATCAATTAGGAAAGAAAGGGACACCGCGATCTTACCCAGGTTCAGGGTCGTGAGGAGGTAACTGATACGTCCAAAACGTATCTACTTTCCCGAACACTTTTGCTATTGTTTTATCTCTAATTTGTGTATTTTGGATACAACTAACACGGACTAACGCTGTTTTCAGCAGAATTGCTCTGGTGTCTTGTTTTTGTGCAGAAATCCAACTTTCGGAAAATCCTCGGAATTTATACGAAAGGTCCTATTTTCCCAGAATGCGGAGCCGAAGGGCAAGCCAGGTGGGAGCACGAGGGCCCCACACACGGCGCGGCCCAGGGGGCCCGCGCGGCCCTAGTGTGTGGCGGCCTCGGCTGGCCCCGACGCCCTCCTTCGGACTACTTATTGCCTTCGACCTAAAAACACACGGGAGGAAGTCGAAGTCGCCGAAACCCTCCGAACGCCGCCACATCGCGAAACTCCGTCTCGGGAACCAGAAGTCTCCGTTCTGGCACTCCGCCGGGACGGGAATTGGAGGAGATCATCGCCATCATCACCACCGACGCCTCTCCATTGACCAGCCATGTTTCCCCCATCCATGTGTGAGTAATTCCCCCGCTGTAGGCTGAAGGGGATGGTAGGGATTGGATAAGATTGGTCATGTAATAGTCATAAGATTGTTAGGGCATAGTGCCTAGTATCCGTAGATGTTACTTTTATGATATTGTTGCAACTTGTTATGCTTAATGCTTGTCACTAGGGCCCGAGCCATGATCTCAGATCTGAACATGTTATTGATTCATGAAGATATTCGTTGTTTATGATTTTACCTGCAAGTTGTATACACATGTCGCTGTCCGGAACCAATGGCCCCGAGTGACAGAAATCGGAGGGGATGGTAGTGATGTGAGGATCACATGTGTTCACAGTGTTAATGCTTTGCTCGTCATTATCACGAATTTGACCGGATCGAGGTGGGCCGCGATTGAAGAATATACATAGAAGAAGTACATGAATCGGCCTTCTATACCAAGTTTGGGCTAATTTGCCCGTGTATCTGTATTATAGTAGATCGCATCTTAGTTTAGAAGTTAGAGTTTTACCCGTGCACGGTTTGGTGCACGCCTGAATTAGAAAGTCCCCCGGACTATAAATATGTATCTAGGGTCTATGAAATAAACAACAATCACGTTCACCCGGGTAAGCACCATGCTGCCTAGATCGCATCTTGCGATCTAGGCAGCACACGTTTATTCGTCGTCCATGCGTTGCTCGTACTGAAGCCTTTTTGATGGCGAGCAACATAGTTATCATAGATGTTTTAGGGTTAGCATTGTTCATCGTATCATATGCTATCGTCGTGCAACCCTTAGGCATCTAGCCGCCCTTACACCTATCTTGGGTGTAAGGGCGGCACCGCTTGTCATTGTTTAGTAGATCCGATCCGTTATGATTGCTCCTTGTTCTTCAAGGATTAGTTTAATATCTGCATTGTTAGGCCTTACAAAGGGTTGGAGGATCCAGTGGCGTAGGGTGTAGTTTGCTAGCCCTAGACAGGATGTTCCGGGGATCAACCTCGTGTTGGTTTTTAGGCCCTGTCTAGGATGGCTTACGATCACCGTACGCGGCGAGGCAATCACGAGTAGGACGTCCGATTATGCGGTGAAAACCCCAAATCGTAGTAGGTCGCTTTAGCTTTATCTTGAAGCAGGACCACCATCTGATCGTATGCCTCGTACGCATCATGGGTGGATCGGCTCCTTGAGCCGATTCACAGGATAACCTGAGAGCCGATCGAGGCTCGTATTTAATGTTTACGTGTATGCCATGCGAAACTAAGCGAGGCATTCTCCAACACCTTCTGACCAGGTATAGGTCAGGTGGCACATGGCATCGGCCGGACGTGCGTGCCGAAGGCTTTGCGGGCCGTCGCTCGGAGGGACCAGGGCCATCCGTCCTGGGAGATTCCCGGCTCTACGGTGTTGCCCGTCGCTGCCCGCCGGTGGGTTTCGACCGCAACACATTCGCACGCCGGTGGGACAATCTTCGACATCAACCGCATCGCCATCTACATCGAGATGGCGGAAGGCACTCCGGTCAAGTACGAGATCGTCGATGAGCTCAGAAGCAGCATGACGAGATCAAAGCAGTCCTCGAGGCCGACCTCATAGGCTCTTTCCACGAACCCGCTCACATGGCATCGGGTGGAAAGGGTTCTCACCTGAACGCGCTCGATGGGGTGGACCTGTCCACCCCGTCGGAAGAACGCACCAGGTCGCTGCGTCAGAAGATCAACTTCATGGTGGCTCATTCGCTGCACCGCCATTCTGAGAGCCTGGTGAGCACTCTCGAGCGTGTTGCTCTTCGGGTGATCCAGGAGATCATGAGCCATCAGTACTCTCCGTCAGGACCAGCTGGGGACTCACCAAGGAGAGATGCCACTCCATCCGTCCACCGCTGCCATTGCGTTGGCAGCACCGAAGTGCCGAATTCGGCATCCGCCGTTAACATGGTGAACTCACTCACCCTGGAGGTGCCAGCCAAGATTCTCGTTCAACATCAACATGATAGGGCTCGGGTACCACCCTGGTGAGGAGAGAGACAGCTGCTCTCACAACGAAGACAAGGAGGAAGCTGTTCCACGCGATCGGCCCCGACACCTCCAAAAAATCCTGGTTACAATTAAGATGAAGGCCGATTCCAGCGACCGGCCCGCATTATCCGTACCACACGCCGTCCCTGTGTTTGGTGTCGACCTCACAGGTGACTGATGGCGTGTATTTCACACGTTCGTTGGGCAACCCCAACAGGAAGGTATGATGCGCACAGCAGCAAGTTTTCCCTCAGAAAGAAACCAAGGTTTATCGAACCAGGAGGAGCCAAGAAGCACGTTGAAGGTTGATGGCGGGATGTAGTGCGGCGCAACACCGGAGATTCCGGCGCCAACGTGGAACCTACAACACAACAAAGTACTTTGCTAGCAAACGATGAGGTTGTCAATCTCAGCTTTGTAACAAAAAGATTAACCGTATTGTGTGGAAGATGATTGTTTGCGAGAAACAGTAAAACAAGTATTGCAGCAGATTTGTATTATAGTATTAAAAGAATGGACCGGGGTCCACGTTCACTAGAGGTGTCTCTCCCATAAGATAAAAGCATGTTGGGTGAACAAATTACGGTCGGGCAATTGACAAATAGAGAGGGCATAACAATGCACATACATGACATGATAAGTATAGTGAGATTTAATTGGGCATTACGACAAAGTACATAGACCGCCATCCAACTGCATCTATGCCTAAAAAGTCCACCTTCAGGTTATCATCCGAACCCCCTCCGTATTAAGTTGCAAAGCAACAGACAATTGCATTAAGTATGGTGCGTAATGTAATCAACAACTACATCCTCGGACATAGCGCCAATGTTTTATCCCTAGTGGCAACAGACAACACAACCTTAGAACTTTATGTCAATGTCCCAGTCAATGCAGGCATGAACCCACTATCGAGCATAAATACTCCCTCTTGAGTTAAAAGTAAAAACTTGGCCAGAGCCTCTACTAGTAACGGAGAGCATGCAAGATCATAAACAACACATATGTAATAACTTGATAATTAACATGACATGGTATTCTCTATCCATCGGACAAACACAACATATAGAATTACGGATAGATGATCTTGATCATGTTAGGCAGCTCACAAGATCCAACAATGAAGCACAATGAGAGAAGACAACCATCTAGCTACGCTATGGACCCATAGTCCAGGGGTGAACTACTCACTCATCACTCGGAGCGACCATGGCGGTGTAGAGTCCTCCAGAGATGAATCCCCTAGGCGTGCCGGAGGAGATCTCGAGAATCCCCGAGATGGGATCGGCGGCGGCGGCGTCTGGAAGGTTTTCCGTATCGTGGTTTTTCGCCTCGGGGTTTCGCGACGGAGGCTTTAAGTAGGCGGAAGGCGAGTCGGGGCGACAGGGGGCCACACCATGGGCGGCGCGGGCCCCAGGCCGCGCCGCCTTGTGTGTGGCCACCTCGTGGCCCCACTTCGTGTTCTTCGGTCTTGGAGCTCCGTGGAAAAATAGGCCCCTGGTTTCGTCAATTAAGAATATTTTGTTACTAGGATTTCTGAAACCAAAAACAGAAAACAGACCGCCGGCATCTTGTTAATAGGTTAGTTCCAGAAAATGCACGAATATGACATAAAGTGTGCATAAAACATGTAGGTATCATCAATAATATGGCATAGAACATAAGAAATTATCGATACGTCGGAGACGTATCAGCATCCCCAAGCTTAGTTCTGCTCGTCCCGAGCAGGTAAAACGATAACAAAGATAATTTCTGAAGTGATATGCCATGATAACCTTGATCATACTATTTGTAAACATATGTAGTGGATGCAGCGATCAAAACAATGGTAATGACATGAGTAAACAAGTGAATCATATAGCAAAGACTTTTCATGAATAGTACTTCAAGACAAGTATTAATAACTCTTGCATAAGAGTTAACTCATAAAGCAATAAATCAAAGTAAAGGTATTGAAGCAACACAAAGGAAGATTAAGTTTCAGCGGTTGCTTTCAACTTGTAACATGTATATCTCATGGATAATTGTCAACATAGAGTAATATAACAAGTACAATATGCAAGTATGTAGGAATCAATGCACAGTTCACACAAGTGTTTGCTTCTTGAGGTGGAGAGAGATAGGTGAACTGACTCAACATAAAAGTAAAAAGAAAGGTCCTTCAAAGGAAAGCATCGATTGCTATATTTGTGCTAGAGCTTTTATTGAAAACATGAAACAATTTTGTCAACGGTAGTAATAAAGCATATGAGTTATGAAAGTTATATCTTACAAGTTGCAAGTCTCATGCATAGTATACTAATAGTGCCGCACCTTGTCCTAATTAACTTGGACTACCGGATCTTTGCAATGCACATGTTTTAACCAAGTGTCACAATGGGGTACCTCCATGCCGCCTGTACAAAGGTCTAAGGAGAAAGCTCGCATTTTGGATTTCTCGCTTTTGATTATTCTCAACTTAGACATCCATACGGGACAACATGGACAACAGATAATGGACTCCTCTTTAATGCATAAGCATGTGGCAACAATTATTATTCTCATATGAGATTGAGGATGTGTGTCCAAACTGAAACTTCCACCATGAATCATGGCTTTAGTTAGCGGCCCAAAGTTCTTCTCTAACAACATGCATGCTCCAACCATGAAGGTGGTAGATCTCTCTTACTTCAGACAAGACGGACATGCATAGCAACTCACATGATATTCAACAAAGAATAGTTGATGGCGTCCCCGAAGCATGGTTATCGCACAACAAGCAACTTAATAAGAGATAAAGTGCATAAGTACATATTCAATACCACAATAGTTTTTAAGCTATTTGTCCCATGAGCTATATATTGTAAAGGTGAATGATGAAATTTTAAAGGTAGCACTCAAGGAATTTACTTTGGAATGGCGGATAAATACCATGTAGTAGGTAGATATGGTGGACACAAATGGCATAGTGGTTGGCTCAAGTATTTTGGATGCATGAAGTATTCCCTCTCGATACAAGGTTTAGGCTAGCAAGGTTATTTGAAACAAACACAAGGATGAACGGTGCAACAAAACTCACATAAAAGACATATGGTAAACATTATAAGACTCCATACCGTCTTCCTTGTTGTTCAAAACTCAATACTAGATGTTATCTAGACTCTAGAGAAACCAAATATGCAAACCAAATTAGCAAGCTCTAAGTATTTCTTCATTAATGGGTGCAAAGTATATGATGCAAGAGCTTAAACAAGAGCACAACAATTGCCAAGTATCACATTATCCAAGACATTATAGCATTTTACTACATGTATCATTTTCCAATTCCAACCATATAACAATTTAACGAAGAAGAACTTCGCCATGAATACTATGAGTAGAACCTAAGGACATATTTGTCCATATGCTACAGCGGAGCGTGTCTCTCTCCCATAAAGTGAATGCTAGGATCCATTTTATTCAAACAAAACAAAAAAAAACAAAAACAAACCGACGCTCCAAGCAAAGTACATAAGATGTGACGGAATAAAAATATAGTTTCAGGGAGAAGATAATTTTGTCGATGAAGAAGGGGATGCCTTGGGCATCCCCAAGCTTAGACGCTTGAGTCTTCTTAGAATATGCAGGGGTGAACCACCGGGGCATCCCCAAGCTTAGAGCTTTCACTCTCCTTGATCATATTGCATCATACTTCTCTCTTGATCCTTGAAAACTTCCTCCACACCAAACTCGAAACAACTCATTAGAGGGTTAGTGCATAATAAAAATTCACATGTTCAGAGGTGACACAATCATTCTTAACACCTCTGTACATTGCATAAAGCTACTGGACATTAATGGATCAAAGAAATTCATCCAACATAGCAAAAGAGGCAATGCGAAATAAAAGACAGAATCTGTCAAAACAGAACAGTCCGTAAAGATGGATTTTATTAGGCCACCAGACTTGCTCAAACGAAAATTCTCAAATTGAATGAAAGTTGCGTACATATCTGAGGATCATGCTCGTAAATTGGCTTAATTTTCTGAGCTACCTACAGGGAGATAGACCCAGATTCGTGACAGCAAAGAAATCTGGAACTGCGCAGTAATCCAAATCTAGTACTTACTTTTCTATCAAAGACTTTACTTGGCACAACAAAACATAAAACTAAGATAAGGAGAGGTTGATACAGTAGTAAACAACTTCCAAGACACAAATATAAAACAAAAATACTGGAGTAAAAACATGGGTTGTCTCCCATAAGCGCTTTTCTTTAACGCCTTTCAGCTAGGCGCAGAAAGTGTATCTCAAGTAACATCGAAGGGTGGTGCACCTACAGCGGGGTTTGGAGTTTTCTCAACCATGCATAGTATATTGGATACATAAGTTTCATCGTCTCCTTTTCATTAGTCTTGGGCTTGCTACTCTCATCGAACAAATTTTCAGGAATAAGCCAAGCATAGTTATTTTCTAGTGCATCATTCATAGCTAGGAGTTTACATGGTATTGGTGCTTTGATCTCCCCACCATCATTAGTATTTTTAGTGTACCTTATTCTATCCATGTCCATCTTTTCAAGGATACTAACAAAATTAGTATGAGAACCAAGCATATTAAATTTAGCAAAGACCTTTCTAGCCTCTCTTGCTAGACCACCAAATTCTCTAAGAAGGGTTTCTAAAACAAAATCTTTCTTTTCCCCCTCTTCCAAATCACCAAGTGTAAGAAACATGTGTTGGATTATAGGATTGAGATTAACAAATTTAGTTTCCAACATGCGAACTAAGGCAGCAGCAGCAATTTCATAAGTGGGAGCAAGTTCTACCAAGTGTCTATCTTCAAAATCTTCAGTGGTACTGACATGAGTGAAAAATTCTTCTATATTGTTTCTCCCAATTATAGATCCTTGTCCTACCGGTATGTTCTTTGTGGTAAAATTAAAAGGAAACATGATGAATCAAGTAAAGTAAATGCAAGTAAACTAATTTTTTTGTGTGTTTTTTATATAGCAAACAAGACAGTAAATAAAGTAAAACTAGCAACTAATTTTTTTGTGTTTTGATATAATGCAGCAAACAAAGTAGTAAATAAAATAAAGCAAGACAAAAACAAAGTAAAGAGATTGAGAAGTGGAGACTCCCCTTGCAGCGTGTCTTGATCTCCAAACACGCGCCAGAAAATGTGCTTGATGGCGTGTATTTCACACGTTCGTTGGGCAACCCCAAGAGGAAGGTATGATGCGCACAGCAATTTTCCTCGAGAAAGAAACCAAGGTTTATCGAACCGGGAGGAGCCAAGAAGCACGTTGAAGGTTGATGGCGGTGGGATGTAGTGCGGCGCAACACCAGAGATTCGGCGCCAACGTGGAACTGCACAACACAACCAAAGTACTTTGCCCCAACGAAACAGTGAGGTTGTCAATCTCACCGGCTTTGTAACAAAGGATTAACCGTATTGTGTGGAAGATGATTGTTTGCGGAAAACAATAAAACAAGTATTGCAGCAGATTTGTATTTCAGTATTAAAAGAATGGACCGGGGTCCACAGTTCACTAGAGGTTTCTCTCCCATAAGATAAAAGCATGTTGGGTGAACAAATTACAGTCGGGCAATTGACAAATAGAGAGGGCATAACAATGCACATACATGACATGATAAGTATAGTGAGATTTAATTGGGCATTACAGATAGATGATCTTGATCATGTTAGGCAGCTCACAAGATCCAACAATGAAGCACATAAGGAGAAGACGACCATCTAGCTACTGCTATGGACCCATAGTCCAGGGGTGAACTACTCACTCATCACTCCGGAGCGACCATGGCGGTGTAGAGTCCTCCGGGAGATGAATCCCTCTCCGGCGGGGTGCCGAGGAGATCTCCGAATCCCCGAGATGGGATCGGCGGCGGCGCGTCTGGGAAGGTTTCCGTATCGTGGTTTTCGCCTCGGGGGTTTCGCGACGGAGGCTTTAAGTAGGCGGAAGGGCGGTCGGGGCCGAACGAGGGGCCACACCATGGGGCGGCGCGGGCCCCACAGGGCCGCGCCGCCTTGTGGTGTCGCCACCTCGTGGCCCCACTTCGTATGTTCTTCGGTCTTCGAGCTCCGTGGAAAAATAGGCCCTGGGTCTTCGTTTCAATTCCGAGAATATTTCGTTACTAGGATTTCTGAAACCAAAAACAGCGAAAACAGCGCACTTCGGCATCTTGTTAATAGGTTAGTTCCAGTAAATGCATGAATATGACATAAAGTGTGCATAAAACATGTAGGTATCATCAATAATATGGCATAGAACATAAGAAATTATCGATACGTCGGAGACGTATCAGCGACGGGAAGCTGGGATATGGGTTTACATCGGCTGATGAGCTAGAAGAAGTCGACATCGGTCCTCGGGATAAGCCGCGACCAACTTTTATCAGCAAGAAGTTAGATCCACATCTCAGGGGTCAGATGATAGCTCGCTAAAAGAATACCCAGTTGCTTTGCATGGGATTACACAGAGATGCAGGTTGGACAGGAGCATCATTGAACATCGGCTTCCCCTTAAGAAAGGGTTTTGGCCGTTTCAACAATGAGCACGTCAGATGAAGGCCGAAATTCTGGAAGAGGTCAAGAAAGAGATCGAGAAGATGTTGGCTGCCGGGTGATGTCTACGTTCCCCCTCCTTTCCTGTAGACAGTGTTGGGCCTCCAAGTGCAGAGGTTTGTAGAACAGCAGCAAGTTTCCCTTAAGTGGATACCCAAGGTTTATCGAACTCAGGGAGGAAGAGGTCAAAGATATCCCTCTCATGCAAACCTGCAACCACAAAGCAAGAAGTCTCTTGTGTCCCCAACACACCTAATAGGTGCACTAGTTCGGCGAAGAGATAGTGAAATACGGTGGTATAAATATATATGAGCAGTAGCAACGGTGCAAAATAGCTTGTTGGCGTGTAGTTGATGGTGGTAGTATTGCGGCAGTAGTAACACAGTAAAACAATAAACAAGCGAGTAACTCAGCGGTATTTAGGAACAAGGCCTAGGGATTACACTTTCACTAGTGGACACTCTCATCATTGATCACATAACGAATGGATAAATGCATACTCTACACTTTTGTTGGATGATGAACACATTGCGTAGGATTACACGAACCCTCAATGCCGGAGTTAACAAGCTCCACAATAATGCTCATGTTTTAGTAACCTTTAGTGTAAGATAGATCAACAGACTAAACCAAGTACTAGCATAGCATGCACACCGTAACCTTCATGCATATGTAGGAGGAATAGATCACATCAATATTATCATAGCAATAGTTAACTTCATAATCTACAAGAGATCATAATCATAGCATAAACCAAGTACTAACACGGTGCACCCACTGTCCCTTTACACACGTGCGGGAGGAATAGAACTACTTTAATAACATCACTAGAGTAGCACATAGATAGTAGTGATACAAACTCATATGAATCTCAATGAGATCATTGTATTGAAGTACATGGAAGAGAGATGAACCACATAGCTACCGGTACAGCCCCGAGCCTCGATGGAGAACTACTCCCTCCTCATGGGAGCAGCAGCGGTGATGAAGATGGCGGTGGAGATGGCAGCGGTTGACAAGGGATTAACTTATCAATGCCTATGGATTGTAGGCTAGGGTTTAGTTAGAAGTAGAGGGCAAGTAGATCTCGAAGGTTTCAGCCGAAAAGTACTCGACGAATATGAAAACTAAGGTTTGCAGACAATGATTCGATGATCTCTTCGTCCCTCGACTCCCCTTTATATAAGAGGTGGAGCCGAGGGTTTCGTACAAGTTACAGATTTCGGGACGGTTTCTAACTCATCCCGCGATTACAAATAACACTTCCTATTACAACTCTATCTTTTCCTTAAATATAACTTGGGCTTCCGAATCTTCTTATTCTTCGAGTAGTGGGCCTTCAGTAAACCCGGGTACTATCTCGGCAGGCCCATTTGGGATGCCTATGTCGGCGGTGTCGATGGAGAAGCCTTCGGGGCACTTCCCCGTCCGGCAGGGTGCCGGAACAGAGTTCTGTCCCCGAGAGGTTTCGCGACGGTGGCGGCGCCCCTGGAGTCTTTCTGGAGTTTCGTCAATTGGTACTGTGTTTTTAGGTCGAAAGGGGTTATATAGGCGAAGAGGCGGCGCAGGGGGGTCACCAGGGTGCCCTCACCACCAGGTGGCGCGGCCAGGGCCTGGCCCGCGCCCAGTGTGGTGTGGGGCCCCCTGGTCCATCTCTGGCAGCTCTCGAGGTGTTCCGAATGGTTCGGGAAAAATAGGAACACAGGCGTTGATTTCGTCCGATTCGAGAATATTTCGTTACTAGGATTTCTAACCAAAAACAGCAAAAACAGGAACCGGCACTTCGGCATCTTGTTAATAGGTTAGTTCCAGAAAATGCACGAATATGACATAAAGTGTGCATAAAACATGTAGATAACATCAATAATGTGGCATGGAACACAAGAAATTATCGATACGTTGGAGACGTATCACCGGGTTCATCAGGCCATGTAGGTATGCTGAATGGATCTCCAGTATCGTTCCTGTAGAAAAGAAGGACGGCCGATGGCGTGTGGCCATCGATTTCCGAGACCTCAACAGAGCCACTCCAAAAGATGAATATCCGATGCCTGTGGCGAAACGTTGATCAATGCAGCTGCCGCCATAAGGTGTTGAGCTTCATGGATGGCAACGCCGGCTATAACCAAATTTTCATGGCCCCAGAAGATATACACAAGACCGAGTGCCAGGCAGGTAGGCTTGTTTGAATATGTAGTCATGACCTTCGGGTTGAAGAATGCTGGTGCAACGTACCAAAGAGCCATGAATTATATATTTCACGATCTGATCGGCAAGTTGGTGGAAATCTACATCGATGACGTGGTAGTCAAGTCTGTCTCCATGGAGAGACACTTGGATGATTTGCGACGCATCCTAGACCGAACTCGGAAGTTCGGACTGAGAATGAATCTGAAGAAGTGTGCCTTTGGTGTGACGGCCGGTCAGTTCCTAGGTTTTCTGGTTCATGAACGGGGAATTGAGATCGGCCTAAAAGTCAGGAGGCGGTGCGTACCATGCAGCCACCCACCACGAAGAAAGAGCTCCAACGTCTTATCGGCAAGATCAACTTCGTCCGACGATTCATCTCTAACCTGTCAGGACGAATCGAGTCGTTCATGGCGCTGGTGAAGATTAAATCTGATGACGAGTTTCACCAGGGGGCAGAACGACGCGGGCGTTTGCGAGATTAAGCGGTATCGACAACGCCGCGTGCTAGTTCCGCCTCAACAAGACAGGCCGTTCTATATCTACTTGTCGGTAGCTGACACGTCCATCGCTTCGGTAGTGGTGCAACTCTATGAGGGTGTTGAAAGGTCGTTTTCTACCTCGGCAGAAGGATGTTGGACGCGGAGACACGGTATCCGAAGTCGAGAAGCTTGGCCTCTGCTGTTCTTCACCTGCACCAAGCTTCATCACATCCTTTTGACGGCAGAGATCATCGTCATCTGCAAGTCAGACGTTGTCAAGCACATGCTGTCGGCCCCTGTTTTGAAAGGCCGGCTTGGTAAGTGGATGTTCGCGTTGACGGAGTTCGATCTTCGGTATCAGCCTGCGAAAGCATTCAAGGGACAAGCGTTGGACGATCTTATAGATGAACGGATTAATACTAATATAGCGGCACTATCCGTACGTGCGTGGGCTATGTTCTTCGATGGATCGGCTTGTGACGATGGTTGTGGCATCGGCATTCTGCTCGTGTCGCCTCGGGGGGCAACATATTTTTCGCCATCAGGGTATCTACCCCTTGCACCAACAATGTTGCTGAGTATGAAGCGAGTGCGCAAGGGAATGGAGTTGCTTTTGGGCCGGGGCGAGGCGGTGGAGCTTTTGGAGACTCGAAGTTGGTGATCTCTCAACTCACGGACGAATACAAGTGCGAGAGCGAGTCACTTTTTCCATATTGGGTGGAGTGTCGTGAGCTGATGACACATTTTCGGTACAGCAATTTCAATTGGGTCCCAAGGTCTCAGAATACCGACCAATGATCTCGTGGATGGCGTCAGGATACAAGGACATACCCGACGGGTCAGAAGTTCAGGTGCAATTCCTGGAACATGATGATTGGAGAACCGATATCTTCAATTATTTGAAGGATTCGGCTCGGGGGGCACCCAAAAGGATAAGATACAAGGCTATGAAATATGTCCTTATAGGAGATGACATGTTCTACATGACGTTGGAAGGGTTACTACTCAAATGCCTGGGACCAACTGAGTCTAATCGGCTCTTACATGAGGTGCATGAAGGCGCCTGTGGAACTCACCAATCGGCCCATAAGATGAAGTGGTTAATTAGGTCAGTTTTATTGGCCTACCATGCTGGAAGACTGCTTCAACTACTACAAGGGATGCCAAGCGTGTCAAATGTTCGGAAAAATCCAGATGGTACCCGCATCAGCGATGAACCCCATCATCAAACCTTGGCCATTTCGAGGTTGGGGCATGGATATGATCGGCAAAATACATCCTCCGTCAAGCAAGAACCATGAGTGGATTCTGGCCATTACAGATTATTTCACCAAGTGGGTGGAGGCCGTTCCCATGAAGAAAGTAAAATCGGAAGATGTTATCCAATTTGTCAAAGAACATGTCATTCATAGGTTCGGGATTCCCCAAACCATCACGACCGACGGAGGTTTGGTCTTTGTCTCTAAAGAATTCAGAAAGTTCTGCGATGACATGGGGATTAAGCTAATCCGATCATCTCCGTACTACGCTCAAGCCAACGGGCAAGCCGAAGCATCCAATCAAAGCCTGATCAAGCTGATTAAGAGGAAGATTGAGGAGAACCCCAGGGTGTGGCATGAGACGTTGTCAGAGGCTTTGTGGGCCTATCGCATGTCATGCCATGGAGCTATAAAGACTTGGCGTACCAGCTTGTCTATGGGCGGAGGCCGTATTACCTTGGGAAATTACGGCCGGATCGAGCGTGTCACGTTTCAAATGACGACACACTGAGGAATATGCAACCCTGATGAGTGACACTGTTGAGGATGCAACGGAACTTAGACTTTGGTCGTTAGAGAAGATTAAAGAGAACAAAGCCAGGGTAGCTCGGGCATACCAAAGGAGTTTCAAGTTGGTGATCTAGTATGGGAAGCCGTATTGCCACTAGGAACCAGGGATAAAGCATACAGCAAATGGTCTCCTAATTGGCACGGTCCTTACAAAGTCATCCAGGTTCTGAAGGGCAATGCCTACATGCTTGAACAGTTGGATGGTGTGAAGTTCCCAGTGGCCGTCAACGGCCAACATCTCAAGAAGTATTTCCCAAGCATGTGGGAGGATGGGCAGTAAGATATGGAGGCCGATTTTAGATCGGCCAGTAAAAAGGATGGGCACTAAGATATGGAGGCCGATTTTAAATCGGCTAGTAGAAAAAAAATCAAAACAGAAATCACAGCCGATGTACAGACATCGACTTGAGAAAACATGTGGAGACAACAGTATGCGTACAGCCGATGCACGGGCATCGACTTCAGAATAATAAAAGCCGATGCATTGCCATCGACTCTAGAGGAATAAGCTCAATTAAGCAGGTTAACAGATCGGTTTTCAAACCAGATATTTGGGATAAATCTCCTAGTGGTTTGTTGAGGAGTTCGATCTGCACGTTTAAGATGGTTTGGATGGGAGCTAGACCTGCTGGACCGTGTGGATAGGCAACGACTTGGCCTCAAATCGCGTTTATAGTACAAGCCGATGCCTTGTCATCGGCTCTTTGTACAGCGACTTCGTTCGACGATCGGCAAAGTTGACAAGAAAGCAAGACTAATCAAGGAATACTCTCTTCATTAATAGTGGGATTTCTTACAAAGAAAGAGCCGATTGCTCGGGGAAGAAAGAACAAAAGCCGACTACTACTACTAGTCCCTAATCTAAGGGCCATTGCTGCCCTCGTCGTCGTCATCGCTGCCGGCGCAGCTGCACGAAGCTCCTCATCGCTGCTCCCATAGCCTTCTACGGGAGCCTCGTCTTCCTCATCGTCGTCATCACTATCGTCGTCCCACCAGGCGCGGAGGCGCTTCACGTGGTTAACCGAGGAGTCATCGTCGTCATCCTCCGCCTCCTCGGAGGAGGTGAAGTCGTCCCAGGAGAAGCGGTCGTCCTCGCTCTCCGCCTCCTCCTCCCCGTCGACGAGGAATCGAAGGTCGTCCTCTCCATCGGTCAGGGATTTGTCATCTTCGGACCAGATGGAGGAATCGTGTTCCTCCTTGTCCCACGTCATTGGGGCGAGGATGTCGTGCGCCGCCAACGAGCCCGACTCTGGCGTCGGCTCACGGAAGGGAGATGATACATAGGAGAGGTTTGAGGAGGCAGAAGAGGAGGAGAAGGAAGAATACATGGCTACGGAGGAACGGGGGTTTTTGCCGATGGCTAGTACGGAGCAGGAGGATGAAGGGGCGAACTGCTCGACGCGGTTAAATAATGGGATATTGGGGAGAGTTAATGCTACAACAGTTTCCGAGGAAATGGTGCCGAAGAATTGACGAATCACGCGTAGAAGTCAAGAAGGTAAGGCATCATGATGAAGGATACTGCGATGGTTCTGCTCTGCCACGACATGACCCGACGAAGGAGAGGCATAATGATTTTGGAAATGTCATTTCCAAAACCAGGGGGGCATGTGTTATCACCAGAATTTGACTGGATCAGAGGTGGGCCGCGATTGAAGAATATACATAGAAGAAGTACATGAATCGGCCTTCTATACCAAGTTTGGGCTGATTTGCCCGTGTATCTGTATTATAGTAGATCGCATCTTAGTTTAGAAGTTAGAGTTTTACCCGTGCACGGTTCGGTGCACTTCAATTAGAAAGTCCCCGGACTATAAATATGTATCTAGGGTTTATGAAATAAACAACAATCACGTTCACCACAAACCAATCTCGGCGCATCGCCAACTCCCCCGTCTCGAGGGTTTTTTCCGGGTAAGCATCATGCTGCCTAGATCGCATCTTGCGATCTAGGCAGCTATTCGTTGTTCATGCGTTGCTCGTCTTGAAGCCTTTTTGATGGCGAGCAACGTAGTTATCATAGATGTTTTAGGGTTAGCTTTGTTCATCGTATCATATGCTATCGTCGTGCAACCCTTAGGCATCTAGCCGCCCTTACACCTATCTTGGGTGTAAGGGCGGCACCCCGCTTGGTCATTGTTTAGTAGATCCGATCCGTTATGATTGCTCCTTGTTCTTCAAGGATTAGTTTAATATCTGCATTGTTAGGCCTTACAAAGGGTTGGAGGATCCCGGCGGCGCGTAGGGTGTAGTTTGCTAGCCCTAGACAGGATGTTCCGGGATCAACCTCGTGTTGGTTTTTAGGCCTGTCTAGGACGGCTTACGATCACCGTCTGGCCGCGAGCTTAATCACGAGTAGGACGTTCCGATTATGCGGTGAAAACCCCAAATCGTAGTAGGTCGCTTTAGCTTTATCTTGATCAAGCAGGACCACCATCTGATCGTACGCCTCGTACGCATCATGGGTGGATCGGCTCCTTGAGCCGATTCACAGGATAACCTGAGAGCCGATCGAGGCTCGTATTTAATGTTTACGTGTATGCCATGCAGGAACTAAGCGAGGCATTCTCCAACACCTTCCTGACCACGTATAGGTCAGGTGGCACGCCATCAGCATCGGACGTGCGTGCGGGAGGCTTTGCGGGCCGTCGCTCGGAGGGACCGGGCCAGCCGCAGTCTGGGAGATTCCCGGCTCTACGGTGTTGCCCGTCGCTGCCCGCGGTGGGTTTTGGCATCAACGGGTACTCTATTAAAAGGAGTACCTTAATATCCAGTAGTTTCCCTAGAGGGCCGCCACCGGCTGGTAGGACAAAAGATGTTGTGCAAGTTTCTCATTGCGAGCACGTACGACTATATATGGAACACATGCCTATTGATTGATTAGTACTTGGATACCGTTTTATTATTATTTGCAAATGCCCCTGCTTTGTTGTTACATGAGTTTCTCTCATCCATGCAACGCCCGTTCATCCGTCCTGTACTACAGTATTTTAACTCTCTTTTTACTATAATCATATGCTGCCTTTGTTACTCTTCTTCACATTATTTCGCTATTGCCCCTTTACTATAAAGCTGTTACTCTTGATAAACTCTTGCAAGCAAGTCTGTTTCCAGGTGCAGCTGAATTGACAACTCAGCTGTTAAGGCTTTCAAGTATTCTTTGTCTCCCCTTGTGTCGAATCAATAAATTGGGTTTTACTTCCCGCGAAGACTGTTGCGATCCCCTATACTTGTGGGTCATCAGTAACACCCATGCTCGTACCTTCTCTGTATTGCACTGCAAATGCTCGCGAGGTACAAGAGGGTTTTACAAGGTGCTAGCTTGAAGAAGTTGTAGCCTAGATCTAGATACAATCAGGAGTCTAAGAGAAGAACCGAGGGAGGGTCCGAAAAATATCCCTTCTAAGGAGTAGTTGCCCTCCCTTTTATAGAGCCGCCGCTCCTCCTCTTCAAGAAAACGTGGGAGAGGGGTTACCACAACCGCGCTGCAGGAGAGGAATAGATGTCCACCTACTTTTACAAAAGGACATGGTCCATGGTGATAAAGTGCTAGTCCACGTGAGTGGTTGGCTCCCGCTGACGTCTTCCTCTGCTGCACCACACCGTCCACGACGCTCTTTGCATAAAGTAAAACCGGTCGGATCGATTTATACAGGGGTGTGTGGGATATCTTCTTATCTCTAGGGACATAGGTGTGGTCCTTGCGCCAGCTCTACCGCTCATCACTGCTTCCTTCAACATCGTCATCCCTTTGTGCACCTTATCTCCTGGCACGGCAACGTGCTTCGGGAATGCTCCTTGCCAGCTCCTCGCGAGGAAGGCCCCACGAGGGGTTTTCTCTTCCGCAGAAACTGATGAGTGTTGATCTCCTCGTGAGGGGATCTTCGAGAGGGTCTTCTCCTCGTGAGGCGTCAGGCCTCGTGAGGCCATTTCCTCGTGAGGCGTAAAGTCCTCTTGAGGGAACTTCTCCTTGTCGTTGTAGATAGGCCGTTGCTTGCGCCCAGGAGCGGTGGGCCTTGGTACTCCAAAACCACCACACCAACAATATGACTTGAGAAACATCATGCCCGGTGTGTACTTGTAATCTTTTACTCTTGCCTCACAAAAACTTGGTTACCTTCAGCATAAATAATGGATAGATGCATATAGTTTGCCTGCACCCCTCAACAAAAAAATGTTTCAATCAAAATATGTTTATATAGTTGAGAAAAGGTTGAGTTTGTTGGCTGAATTTGTGAAATGGTAAAATCTTACACGAATGCTAATGTCGAATGAACATTTCGCGATATCGACTAGGAAGAAACAGGCAATTCATCAAAAAATTGCCAACAAACTGTTCTTGCACAGAGAGTATTCTGCCGCGTATGCATTACACACTCATGGGTGGGCCTATTTGGGTTCGTGATAGGCTAGTAAGAGCATCTCCAGTCGCGTCCCCCAAACCGTACCTGTCGTCGTGGTGAACGAGCAGATGCCATAGGATGGCTTAAGTTGGGGCCGAATGGACGTATGAGGATTCGGGGGAGGGTTTGCGATTAGATGGGAAGAACTTCCGGATGCTTTCCTCAAGAACACAACCAAAGGCCGGTATGCAAGAAGAGAGACAAGAGGAAGAACTCTTTACTAGATCGCTTGCTTCATTAATCTCAACATAGTTACAAGCTCATGTACACTGATCTCTCTCTGGTCATGCTATGGATCGCGCCTGTAGGAGGCAGTACCCCCTCTCCTTATATAGGGGAGAGGATGGCTTACACTGGAAGAAACCCTAATGGCATCTTTGACTAGACAAACTACTTTACAAAGCTACTTTAATCATAGATGATGCCGGAGTCCTGTTTAATCGGGGGCGCCGACGTCCTCCGGCTTCTTTGACCGTCACCCTTCTCTTTATCGTCAGGGCTTCGTACAAAGTTGCTTTGCTTAGCTCATCTTTGTCTTCTAGCTCTGGGGAGAATCTTTGACCAGTCCTGCCGACAGGCTCTCCTTTCCGGTATCTTCTTTACCGGGTTCCGGCATCTTGGGGATACCGGCCTAGCTTTGCTTTCCCAAATTCCTACCAGGCTTCCGGTAAGAACATTAAACCGTATCTCGATGGCTCAAACCATCCGGTTTGGCATGCCTTTGGCATACCGGGGGTTATCCCCCCAACATTAGTCCCCGAAGCTGGTATAGCCTGGAGGATCCTATCCTACAGACCATGCCAGGTTCTCATTTCCTTAGGATACCGGTTTAACTACTCATGTCTTGAGCTTAGTTCTGGCACCTTTACCCTTGCTCTTTCTCTTCTCTTTGCAAGGCTCGTTCCGGCATCTCTTTTTTCCGGTATCATGTGTCTTTACTGCTTCCTCGGCGAAGTCGAGAATATCTCGGGCCCCGCGCCTGACAGAGACATGCGCACTGTGACTGTCGCGCCAGTGTCAGTTGTCATATCGCTTCGACTCCCGCGCGCTCATTTAATGCAACGCAGCGGATCCCACTACCTCTTCGGGATCCCGTGTGCGCATCCGTGTGGCTCCCATTTTCTCGCGTGTATCCTCTCGCCACGTGGCGGCCCAAGGCGCGAACCGTCGTGGGCCGCGAGGCGAACCGTCGCGGCCCAGCGGTTTCCTGCCCACCTTCTCTCTCCTTTATAAACAGAACCACCCCTTCTTCTTCGTCTTCTTCGCATTCTCCCCCTTCGCGCACAGAGTTTCACGCTTCTGCGCCTCCGCCGCTCTCCGCCCGCCGTCGCTCCTTCAAGCTCCGGCGCCCGGCGAATTCACGCCGTGCCTCCGCCGGACTTCGCTGCGCGGAGATCTTCGGCCGCGACTCCGTTGCTCCCGCCGCATTCGTGCTTCTTCGCAGGCCTCTCCGCCTCGTCGTCGACGGCGCTCCCCGGCGACCGCAGGTCTGCTCCGCCGCCAGCAAACACTTCCCACTGCGACTCCGCTGCTTAAGGTTGGTACCAATCTCGTTTTACTCGTCCTCTGCTTGCTTTCCAGATCTGGGGTTTTTAGTGTTCTTATTTCCTCTTTTCCTTTGGTTTTCTTCTTACTCGTAGATCTTCACGCGGGGTTCAAGTCTGGGATTCTTGTTTTTTCGCCTCCCCTTGCAATGTCTGACGAGGAATCCTCCTCTGCATCTTCTTCTTCCCTTTCTCTCAAGCGCCGTAGACCATCTCCCGGCGAGTCCACGGCTTCTGATCCGATGGAGATCGATTCCGGCAATCAACAGGAATCCGGTAGCCATCAAGAGTCCGGTGGCCACCTAGAGTCCGGTAGCTTTAGCCAAGCATCCGGTAGCCCATCCCTCTAGCAGCTCTAGCCAATCTTCCCGAGGAGCCTTCCCCAATCACCGCGCCCTGGATGGGCTCAATGTTCTCGACTTGAGATCGATTGGTTGTCTCGGTCTCGCCCGATTAGGAAGGTGTCACTGCTTCGGATTCCAGGCTCGAACAGGATCTGAAGATGGCAATATGCCGTCTTTCTTGCTCACTTCGAGCGTGGCTTCGGCCTTCCTGCCTCCTCTTTCTTTCGTTCGTTCTTAGACTTTTACAAACTCCAACCTCACCACCTTCCTGGCAACGCCATCTTCTACCTCTCTTGCTACGCCACCTTTATGGAGGCTTACATCGGCATTCGTCCCACTCGTGAGACGTTTGCCCGCTTTTTTGCTCTTCGGATCAATTCCGTTCAGGGCAAGGATATCCCCAAGCCCAAGCCGCCCGTGGAGTGCGGTTCTTGCATAGTTGGCTCCCGGCAAGGGAGCCCTTTTCTTAAGTTTTCCGGCCTCGAATCTTGCCGGTTGTGGCAAGGGACCTTCTTCTACGTGAAGAACAGCGGCCGTGCCAACCTCATCGACCTTCCTCCTTTTCAAGCGGGGCCTCCTAGCAGGACCAACTGGGGCTACAACCCGATAAGCGATCATGTCGAAACCAGCCGGGTGGTGCGCTTCTTGGCCTCCTTGAAGAAGGAGACCAACATCTGCTCGGATGATATCATCCGCACGTTTATTTCGCGCCGGGTGCTTCCTCTGCAACGCCGCATGCATAGGATGAGCGAGATGTACGGCCCAGGCGATCCCACCAAGATCACAGGTCGTCCGCTTAGCAAGAGGGATGTCGTTCGCAAGGCTAAGCAGATCTGCCGAACTGCTATGCCATCTGACTGGGCGTGGGGCCTCCTTCCTCTCAGCACTGATAATCCTCCGACCCAAGAAGTAAGGGATTATGCGGCTGGGGCTGCTCTTGGCCGGTAGCTTTTTGTTCTTGCTAATCTTACTTTTTTCTTGTCTCAGGCCAAGGACCGCTTCCCCCTTATCGAAGCAGAGCGGCGTGGACCTTGCCAGCCCCGCGCCCTCGACTCCTTTGACCCGGATCCCTATATTTTCTGGAAGGACTTGAAGATGGGCAAGACCCCGGCAGCGCACCTTGGCCGGTCTCCGCCAAAGCCAACCGGCTCCGCTGACGACTTGACCACGCTTGAGGTATTTTCTTTTCGGTTTTCCTTTACCTTTCGTTACTGCTTTCTGTGAATTGCTTCTTAGCGGACTTAGCTCATAGATCCATGAGCACGTGCCGCCTGCCGCGAGGCCGGCTGAGTTTGTGGACAAGCTCATGGCCCAGGGCCAGACAAGCAGCAGGATCGACGCGGTGCCGCCGGGCCGTCCCTCCAAGCGCTTCGGACGGAGCCTCTGGGAAAGCAGGTGGGCATGCGTCGCTACGGGCGCAAGCGATGCCAACCTCTTTCGGGTAAGTTACTCATTTCCGGTTGGCCTCTTTTTCGCCAAGTTCTTTTTTCCGTTTTTCCAACCGTTTTTCTTTCTTTTTCTCGCCCTAGCCCAAGCTTGGCCCAAGGCCATCGGGCTCGGAAGATTCCGCAAAGACTTCAACCCCTCCTCCTCGTTCAAAGCCCGGCACCACCTGGTGCCGGGCATCTGCCTCCCTTTCGGGGGGCACAACAAGTTCGGGCGTGCGGCCCCTTCATCGGTCACCGCACGCACGGAGGAGGATCCTTCCTTCCTCTAGAACACCCACCGGCGCCCGCAACATCGGCGCCGGAGAAAAAGAAGTTACGGACGGGCGGGCCTCAGCTCCTCCCGTCCTTGAAAAGACAACAACTTCCGTGCCGGAATCTTCCGCGCCGGAAGGCTCAGGTGACGCGCCCGGCGCTCCCGATCTCCCCGCACCCTCCGATGCGCCGGAGTGCTCTCGCGCCAAGCCCCTCGGGGCCGCTTCTATTGCGCCGCCGCCCAAGACCACCAAGCTTATCAAGGGGAAGGCGACGGCCTCCAGCGGCCCTTCGGCGCCAGAAGTTGGAGCTGAAGTTGCGTGACGGGGCCCGCGAGGCCGCACCTTGGCGACGAACGGGGACGGGGTCGTGGCGTCCCTGATGGAACGCCGCGGACATAACCCCGGCGACCCGCGGCTTGGGCAAGGACCGGCTGCCGGCTCCTGATCCGGCTGGGGACCGGTCGTCTGAGGAGCACTTCATGCGGCTCCGCAACGCCGTGAAAGAGCTTGATAGTGCGTGGTACGATGCCACGACCAACTTGATGGTATGGTTTTCTAATTTGTTTCAATCTTTATCGGTTTCTTCGTTTCCGGCTTTGTTTATCTTTTCTTTGATTTCATGCAGTTCTCTCTGTCCATCTTCCCAGTCCGAGTTTTGTGGTGAGGCGCAGCTCTTGGTGCAAAAATTAACCTGAAATTTTAGCGTGAAACCGGCCTTCTTCTTAGCACACCATCTAGCTTAAAAACTTAGCGCGAAACCGCACTTTGCCCCCAGTTTCGGGTTAAGAACTTTTGTTCTTAGCAAAAACTCATCTTAAAAACTTAGCGCCAAAACCGGCATTGCCCCCGAGTTTCGGGTTAGAACCTTGTTCTTAGCGCAAAACTCATCTTAAAATTTAGCGCAAAACCGGCACTGAGTGTTGGGTTAAGAACCTTGTTCTTAGCGCGAAACTTATCTTAAAAACAGCGCGCACCTGCCAGTCCCCGAGTTTGGTTAAGAACTTTGTTCTTAGCAAAACTTATCTTAAAACTTAGCGCAAAGGCACTTTGAGTCCCGAGTTTGGGTTAAGAACTTTGTTCTTAGCGCCAAAACTTATCTTAAAAATTTAGCGCAAAACCGGCATTGCAGTCCCGAGTTTCGGTTAGAACCTTGTTCTTAGCGCGAAACTTATCTTAAAACGCGCAAAACGGCCTTGCGATCCCGAGTTCGGGTTAGAACTGTTCTTAGCGCAAAACTTATCTTAAAAACTTAGCGCAAAACCGGCATTCCCCGAGTTTCGGGTTAAGAACTTTGTTCTTAGCGCAAAACTTATCTTAAAAACTTAGCGCAAAACCGGCACGGCCCCAGTTTCGGGTTAAGAACTTTGTTCTTAGCGCAAAACTTATCTTAAAAACTTAGCGCAAAACCGGCACTGCCAGTCCCCGAGTTTCGGGTTAAGAACTTTGTTCTTAGCACAAAATTTTACTAACCTCTTTTTCTTGAACAGCTCACGGCTGACGCTCGGAAGGCTCTCTTCGAGGAGCTTCTATGGGAGCATCTGGAGCTCTCTGAGGCACACGACAAGTGCCAAGGTAAATCTTTGTCTTGCCGGCATCTTTCTAACCGGAAACCTTTCCCTTTCTAACACTCTTAATTTCTGCTTGACAGCGATCCCGGAAGCTTCCATCGATGCTCTCAAGGAGCAGCTGGCCACCGCCCAACGTATGATTCTCTCCTTTTTCCTTTAAACTTGATTTTCTTCTCATGTTTATTAGCATGATCTTGTTAACATCTTCTGTTCCGGATTGCAGTGGAGAAGGATCAGCTCGTCCGGCAGCACAAGGAGGAGCTGGACGCCCTCAAGGCCAGCCACCGAGAGCTCAAGGCCCAGCTCATCCAGCGGGGCTTGACCATGCCAATGCCCTCAAGCGCTGAAGGCCGACGCGGTGGCCAAGATGGAGGAGGGCCACGGAGGGCGCCGACAACGCCACCGTGGTCTTGCGGGCGGAGGCGGAGGAGGGGCCAAGGCGGAAGGGTGCTGAGGAAAAGCTGCGGTGGAGGAGGAGCATAAAAGAATGCGACCAGCTGATCCTGAGACCAGCGCTTGCCTCTGTGAGTCCCTTTCTTTGATTCACCATGACGAGCCTTTTTCCTCCGTTCCCATTTTCCTTTTGTTATCTTTCCTTCCGGTCTTTTTTCTTTCGGACTCTTTTTCTTCCGGTCTCTTTTCTTTCCGGTCTCTCTCCCTTGACCTTTTTCTTTCTTTACACAGGCCTCTTTCCGGACTCCCAGGGGTATGCTGTCAAGAAGGTGGACGCGCGCCGCAAGGACCAAGGCCGGGCGGATCTTACCGTGCCGTGGACGCCAACGACCATCTGGTCGCGCTTAACGCGCGGGTGTCCCATATGCGCGCCATAGACCGCAACTTATCGGACATCCCTGATGTAGCTACCCAGCTCTTCAGGACTTTGTGGCCTGGTGAGGAGGTGCCGGACACCTTCTCACTCATCAGCGATCGTCTTAAGGGCGCCGGCAGGAGGATCCGCGAGTGGCAGTGCTCTGCTGCCCGTGCTGGCGCGGACTCCGCTCCGTGTTGCCTGCTCCTGGTACCCGAGCTCGATCTGGACGCCCTCACGGTGTGCGTGAAGACGCAGAAACCGATCTGGACCCGATCCTCTCCGCTAAGCGGCAGGATCGCGCGTACCGCATTGCGGAGTATGCCGATATGCGCACCTTCATCCCTCCCCCTCCTGGCGTCACGGACTATCTCGACGAGGAGGAGGATGAAGCCGAAGAAGAGCTCCTGGGCGACGCTGATGCCGGCGATGCTCCTCCAGAAGCCCCCGCTGCGTGATGATCCTCTATGATATGTGTGCCTGCTATGTCTATTTGTCCTGCTTACTTTGAAACAATGTTTGTTAAATTCTGCCCCGGAATGCCGGGGTCTATGATGTAAGACTTTAAATTCGCTTTTGGTTGTGGTACAACATTTTCTGCCGGTAAGTTATACCGGTAGCTAATTATCTTAAGTTTGCTTTAGCACATTTGCTTTTGGTTCTGCTTTTATCCTGCACTGCAAAGATTTCCCAATTGTTTCCGCATCCAATTTGATGCATACTTGGTTCTTTTGCCTTGGCTCTGCCTGCCTTCTCTGGGCGTTCTTTGGCGTATGAGCACAAGGTTCTTTCACCAAACAAGCATTTTCTTGAACTTGGAAATAACTTTGAAATTTTGCAAAAAACCGGTTTAACCGGGGTTAGTTAAATTTTCCGGATTGTTCTTTCCTCCTCTCTCCCTTTTCGCAGTTCATGTGCTTATCTCCTCCCGGTTTATCTTGCGAAGCCGGTTGTGGACAACAGCAGAGTCGAAGACTCCGGTAAAGTTAGCACACTACTAAACCGGAAAGAAAACGTTCAATAAGCAACCGGTGAAGAAAAAAAATAGACAAGTTGCATGCAATCTTATTGGGATAGTCCCGAGATTCATTCAAGGTTACGCATCTTTTATTCATAGCATATAAGGTACAAAAAGGAACTTCTTACACCACCACTTCAGAAGTAGAAAGGACGCATGAGCTACGTTCCATGGACGCTTGCTCTCCTCCCGGACTTGTCCGCCTTTCCTTTCCACTCCTGAGCATCAATTAGATAGTATGCATCATTGTGAAGCACCTGCTTACAATGAAGGGACCTTCCAAGGTGGCAAGAGCTTATGGCCTTCGATCGCAACACTAGGCGGCTTCAGAATCTCCTTCCGGAAAACTCTTGGATTAACTTTCCGGTCATGATAGCGTCTGAGGTTTTGTTGGTAAATGGCTGTTCTTGCCAAAGCTAGCTCCCTTGCTTCTTCTAGCAAGTCCACATCATTTTCTCTGGCCTCCTTGACCTCTTGCTCTCGTTATAGAGCTGCACTCTTGGTGAATCATGGATGATGTCGGTTGGTATGACCGCTTCGCTCCATAAACCATGAAGAACGGAGTGTATCCGGTAGACCGGTTTGGAGTTGTTCTTATACTCCACAGCACTGATGGTATCTCATCAAGCCAACACCCTGGTGATTTTTCCACTGCGTCAATGAGTCTGGGTTTGATACCGGAGAGTACCAAGGCATTCATTCTTTCCACCTGGCCGTTGCCTTGTGGGTGTGCCACCGAGCACAAATCCAACCGTATGTTCTTATCCTCACAGAACCTTTTGAACTCACCTTGAGCAAAGTTGGTTCCATTGTCAGTAATAATGCTGTGCGGGTATCCATACCGCAAGATGACATCTTTTAAGAACTTCACAGCTGTATGCCCATCACACTTTGCGATGGGTTTTACCTCTAGCCATTTGGTGAACTTATCCACCATGACCAAGATGTGAGTCATGCTGCTCCTTGCAGTTTTGAATGGCCCAACCATGTCAAGGCACCAAACGGCGAATGGCCATGTCAATGGTATTGTCTTTAAACCAGACGCTGGGGTATGATTTTGCTTGGCGTACCTCTGGCACCCATTGCATTTTCTTACCAAATCCTGGCGTTCTCCAAAGCAATGGGCCAGTAAAACCCATGCCGAAACACTTTTGCTACCAGTGCCCTTGATGAGGCATGATGCCCACATTCTCCTTGGTGAATTTCCTCAAGCATTTCTTTCCCTTCTTCCGGTTCCACACATCTTTGAAGGACACCGGTAACGCTTCTCTTGTACACTTCACCATTAATGAACGTATAGGCCTTGGACCTTCTTTGGATTCTCCTTGATTCATTTTCGTCAGCCGGCAAGGTGCCGTTGATCAGGAATTCCTTAATAGGTTTAACCCAGACGGAGTCTCCCAACTAGGAATACCGGCCGTCTATGTCCATGCTATCTACCACATTGTTTCTTCCGATCGAGCGCGGCAGCGTTCGATCTTACCGTAACAGTCCCCGAGCTTACCGGAATAGTCCCCGGGTTTCCTTCGTCGATGTCCATTGGCACAATGTGTGACTCCGGTACAAAAATTGATTCCATCTTCATCTTGAGATACGCCGTGTGGGTTGAGGCCATGAAGGCCGCCAGCGCTGGTCTCCCCAGCAGAGCATGGTACGGACTATCTAAGTCCACCACCTCAAACTCCGAGGTTCTCAACACGGCAATTGTCACGTCCTCCAAACGACACATCCACCGGACTTTTCAATTGGTGCACAGGACAAACCCGGAACGATTCCATGGAAAGTCGTGTGCGTTGGCTGAACATGTTTTCTGTTATGCCCAGGGTATGCATAGTGTGCTTGTACATGATCACTGCTGCCATTGTCTATCAGCACCTTGCTGAACTCGAGTTTGCGGCCCTTTCCATGATTGGGTCCACCACAAGAGCATAGCCACCGGGTTTGGCATGATTTTAGGATGATCTGGTATGACCATGAGAGTTCCTGCTCTGACCACGGCATGTATTTTGGCACCGCCGGCATCACCGCGTTCACCTCCATGGAACGACGGCGCAGGCTTTGCTTGTCTGTCGGCTCAGTGACAAAGACAACACAGCACTGATGTGGGTCTTCGTAAATATTCCGGCCTAAAGGTGTCGGTGGAGGTGGCTGATTATCATCTTGCTCCACCCGGTTAACTTGTTGGTACTGTTGCCGAATTGGCTGCACCGGTAAAGCGTTTGGCCCGGTAAGCGGTGGTGGCGGCGGTAGCTGTTGCTGCCGCGGCATGTCCGGTGGTGGCATCATTGCATTGCCTCCTCGCCCTTGGGCATCTTTTACCGCCCCTTTTTCCATCAAGTACTTGGTCCAGGTACAATCCTTCGTCGGATGGTTTGACGGGTGTGCGGATTCGGTGTGCCACCGGCATGGTTGGTCCATAGCTTCCATGGTGTACTTTGCGGGTTCTTGCAGTTTCTTTTCTGGACCCAGGGGTTTCTTTTCCATCGATTGTTTCTTTGGACCCGCCCATGGCTGCGATCCGGTTTCTCGCCTCGGCTGCGGCTGGCATCGAGAGTTTTCTGCACAGCAGCAACTTGCTGCGAGCCATATCTTCGATCCGGAAATCTTCCCTCCTCTTGTTGTTCCGATTGTCCCGGTGTTGCTCTTGGCGTAGCTGTTCCGGTTCAGGTTGCCGGCTGCGTTGGGTCTCCCAGCGCAGTTATCCGCCCACACGTATCATCTCTTAACGTTGTCGGCATGTTCGCCGCGCACTTTGCCACAGCGAACCTCTTTGCACCTTTGCAACCAAGCAATGGCCTGTGCCTCGATTACACCTTCACAAGAGTTCTGTGGTGTTCCACGGGCCGGATAATCCGGTCTGTTTAATTCGGTCGTTACACGCAAGCGGTGCTGCGCTGTTGGGCCTACGATAAGCTGCTGAAATTGCTCACAAAAGCCTCCTCAAAGTCCAGCCAGCCATTTATGCTTCCGCGGCAAGTTGTTTAGCGGATTCTTGCGGTCCAACCAGAAATGATGGTATGGTCTCACGGCCCAACGCCGGTTTCCTCCTCTGCCACGGTTCCTCCGCCGCCCGCGCGTATACGCGGTCACGTAATCGCGAGCCAATCTTAAAGCCGTAGTGCCATCGTATGTTTTGTGTCACGGGGCAGCGTAAAGTTGCGAACTGGTGGTTTTTCTCTCATGATTCTTGGGCCAAAGCTTTGGGCGGACCTTCCTCCTCGATCATTTCTGACAAGTACACCCTGTCCAGACGGTGCCTCGCATCCCGTTCCGGTGAGGTATCTCTCCCAAGCTTTCCCGGGTTCCGGTATCTGCGGTCTTGTCGAATCAGCTTCATCGTAACGCCTGCGGTGCGCGGCCCTTTGCCCGGTACCTTGGTGGAGGCATCTCCTCCTCGTCATCATCATACGCTGCCCTTGCAGGATAAGTTTTGCCCGGTTTCATGTCTACCGGCATGATTGTTTCCGGCATAGCCTTCCTTGGCGTAGCCTCGCTCTGCCCCTTGGCTTTTCTGCACATCGTGTTGCCCGGCTTTTTGTTTACCGGCAAGGACCGGATCATACACGGTCATCTGCCGTGCGTTTTCTTTTTCTTTTCTTCTGTCCGACGGGGACGAGCCTGCCCATGGGACTTGCTTCGGCATTCTTTGTTGAACGCGCGGATTTTGAGGCTATAGCCTTGTTCAGCAACTTGCCTCGGCTCTGCGCTCTACGATATCTAGCAGCTCTCGACCGCTCTTGTTGTTTTGCAGGCCTCTCCGGTAGCGAGTCACACGGATCTACAAAGAGCCTTAGCAGCTTTTATGGTTTTTCCGGGCTGTTGTACTTAGGTTTTTCTACAATGCTAACGGATGCGAAGGTACTCTTGCCGGTAAGAACTTCCTTACGCCAATCCCGATCTAGATTGCGAGGCCTTAAGCTGGTTTCTATCCTAGCAGCATGAGCGCTAACAGAAGCAAGGCCATGGGTAGCGTTATACTCCACGTACGTTAGGTTCAGCTCGCGCGCCTTGCAGCGACGTCTTTGCCGCTCTCAGTATCCTCGGGCGCTGCGCCTCCCGCCCCGCCGGCGCTGCCGAGTCGATGTTCACGCGATGGGGTTGCCGGCGCCGCTCGTCGTTGCTTGGAGAGGCGTTGCCGGGTGGTACGGAGGATGCTCCCGGCACTTGAGTCGCGCTCCGGCGGAGCTTGGCACGGGTCGAAACCGCGCGACCAGCACCTTCAACGCAGCCTCCTTTCCTGCACCAGCCACACCGGTCATCATTACCTCGACGCTGCCCGGCGGCGCGGCCAACGAGCCATCTTGGCGGGTCGGTGCCACCAGCACAGCGAGAGGCGGCGCGCACAGGGGACGGTGCCCGAAGTGAGCGCGGTGGCTGCGGCTCGATGATGCGGCCGTTCTGCAGGGAAGATGCCGCCGTTGGCGAAGCAGCCGCGTTGTCGTTGATGAAGTCGATGGGTAGAAGCTCTGGACGAGCGCAGACACTGTCCGCTCGCCGGCGAACTCGAGGAGACCCGCCCGAATGTGTATCACATGCGCCACTTCATGCCCCACGGTGGGCGCCAACTGTCATCGTGGTGAAGCAGATGCCATGGGATGGCTGGTTGGGGCCGAATGGACGCTAGAGGATTCGGGGGAGGGTTTGCGATTAGATGGGAAGAACTTCCGGATGCTTTCCTCAAGAACACAACCAAAGGCCGGTATGCAAGAAGAGAGACAAGAGGAAGAACTCTTTACTAGATCGCTTGCTTCATTAATCTCAACATAGTTACAAGCTCATGTACACTGATCTCTCTCTGGTCTCTATCGATCGCGCCGTGAAGGAGGTTACCCCCTCTCCTTATATAGGGGAGAGGATGGCTTATGGAAGAAACCTAATTGCATCTTTGACTAGACAAACTACTTTACAAAGCTACTTTAATCATAGATGACGCCGAGGTCCTCTTTAATCGGAGGCTGACGTCCTCCGGCCTCTTTGACCGTCACCCTTCTCTTTATCGTCAGCGCCCGTCTAAAGTTACTTTGCTTAGCTCATCTTTGTCTTCTAGCTCTGGGGAGAATCTTTGACCAGTCTATCGAGGCTCTCCTTTCCGGTATCTTCTTTAAGGTTCCGGCACCCCCTGGGGATACCGGCCTAGCTTTCTTTCCCAAATTCCTACAGGCTTCCGGTAAGAACATTAAACCGGTATCACTCAAACCATCCGGTTTGGCATGCCTTTGGCATACCGGGGGTTATCCCCCCAACAGTACCCCAAAGGGATTTGAGGTGCGCCGGACAGAAAAACGTTCCCATTCGCGTCCCACAAAGCCGCCTTTTGTCCGGCGCGCCCCGATACGATGTTCGGTGCCCTGAGCCCATCCCCGCCCCATAGGGGTCGCTCCGGGCACGCCGGACACAACGAGCGAGGCAGGCTCCCACATGTCGGCTATTTCCATAAACCGTTGGTTGCGCCTTTTCGTCACTCCTTCCTTCCGTGCCTCACCCTCACTTCGCCGCTGGATTCATTGTTTCGACGATCGATCTCTTGAAGAGCGATGTCTTTAACCTCTCGTCGGTTGTTCAGCCGCCTCGGCGCCGCGTCCCGACAACGGCATCAAATCGCCCACTTCCGCACACAAGGTGCTCGACGACTTGCCAGGTAGGCGCGATTGGCCGCTGGTGCCTCGTCTGCGCGGCGCAATTTTAACCAGATTTTGCTTCCCATGGATAACGATGACGATATGCTTGTCCTACTGTGGAGAGGACAAGGCAAGCTTTGTTCTGACCTCAGGAGCATTTTACGATCATTGTGTCCCTCCGGACATGCTTGGCCTTGAGCAGAGAAAGAGGAAGAGGCGCGCCGCTGAGGATCAAGGCCGGGAAAGAAGTGGCCCGATAGAGGATGGAGGGGCATACCATCTTTGCTAACGACTACTTGAGATGGCGCAACACATGCAAACAATTTTCAGCGGTATAGGATGAAGGAGTCGTTCATGAATATCCTCCATGGCATTGAGAGTTCGACCCCGTCACGTCTCAACGTATCCACTTATGTTCCATGCTAGTTTTATGACAATACCTACATGTTTTATTCATACTTTATATCATTTTGATGCATTTTCCGCACCTATTAATAAGATACCAGCGTAGGTTCTGTTTTACCCTTGTTTGGTTTCAGAAATCCTACAAAGAAATATAATTACGAAACAAAAGCCACGGCCCTATTTTCCACGGAGGATTCCAGAACATCGGAGGGTCCGCAGCCGCCTCCTCGGAGGCTGGGAAAAACAGAAGAAAGAGCTCTCGGCGGAGCAAGAATCTGCCGGAAATTCCCCCTCCCGAGGAGAGAGGAAGGAAATCGTCGCCACCATCACCGTCATCGAGCTGGACTTCATTGGGATCATTGATACGTCTCCGACTTATCGATAATTTCTTATGTTCCATGCTACATTATTGATGATATCTACATGTTTTATACACATTATATGTCGTATTTATGCATTTTTCCGGCACTAACCTATTAACAAGATGCGAAAGAGCCGGTTGTTGTTTTCTGTTGTTTTGGTTTCAGATCCTAGGAATGAAATATTCTCGGAATTGGAACGAAATCAACGCCCGAGGGGTCCACGCCTGAGCTTTCCCGAGAAGACCGAGGAGAGAAGGAAGTGGGGCCACGAGGCGCCGCCACACTAGGGCGGCGCGGCCTAGATGGGGCCCGCGCTGAGACGTATCAGGGCCCTCGTGTGCCCCCTCGTGTTGCCTTCCGCCTACTTAAGCCTTGCGTCGCGAGACCCCCTGTATAGAGAGCCACGATACGGAAAACCTTGCGAGACGCGCCCGCCGCCAATCCATCTCGGGGGATTCTCGAGATCACCTCCGGCACCCTGCGGGAGGAATCATCTCCCGGAGGACTCTTCACCGCCATGGTGGCCTCGGGAGTGATGAGTGAATGTCACCTGGACTATGGGTCCATAGCGATAGCTAGATGATGGTCGTCTACTCCTTATGTGCTTCATTGTTGGATCTTGTGAGCTGCCTAACATGATCAAGATCATCTCTCTGTAATACTATATGTTGTGTTTGTCGGGATCAGTTGGATAGAGAACTATGTTATGTTTATTATCAAGTTATTACCTATGTATTGTTTATGATCTTCCATGCTCTCAGGTATTAGTAGAGGCTCTGGCTTGATTTTGTGTCCTAACTCCAAGAAGATGCTTATACTAAATGGTGGGTTCTTCACCTCCTTAATCTGGGACTGATGATAAAGTTCTAAGGGTTGTGGATGTCTTTGTGCCACTAGGGATAAAACATTGATGTCTCATGTCTAAGGATGTAGTTATTGATTACATTCGCACCATACTTAATGCAATTGTCTGTTGTTTTGCAACTTAATCTGAAGGGGTTCGGATGATAACTGAAGGTGGACTTTTAAACATGATGCATGTTTGGATGCGGTCCTGCTGCTATTAGTAATGCCAATTAAATCTCCAATACTTATCATATCATGTATGTGAATTGTGCCCTCTCTTGTTGTCAATTGCCCGACTGTAATTTATTCACCCAACATGCTTTTATCTTATGGAGGAACACCTCTAGTGAGCGTGGACCCAGGTCCATGTTTTTATCTTGAAATACAAATCTGCTGCAATACTTGTTTCTGTTTTCTTCACAATAATCATCTTCCACTGTCAGTTAATCTTTATTCTGACAACCAAATTAGAATTAATGACAGCCTCAACATTTCGTTGGGTAAAAGTACTTTGGTTGTGTTGTGCGGGTTCCACGTTGGCGCGGAATCTCCTGGTGTTGCGGCCGCACTACATCCGGCGCGATCAACCTTCAACGTGCTGTGGCTCCCTCTGGTTGATAGAGCCTTGGTTTCTTTACGAGAAAGCATTAACTTCTTCCAATCAACATCATGCTTCTCTTGGGTTCTGTGAACGTGTGAGTTACACGCCATCAGCCTCTTTTTTGAGCGCCGTTGCAAAGTGGAGTCAAGACATACACAAGGGGTCTCACTTTCAATCTCTTTACTTGTTTTTATTATAACTTTATTTATTTATAACACATTGTATTATATCTCAGCCTTTAAAAAATTAGTTGCTGAAAGCTTTTACTTTATTTCTTTGTATTGCACTCTATATCAAAAACACAAAAAATTAATTCACCCATTTACTTTATTTGTTTCTGTTTATTTCGTCATGTTTGCTCTAAATTACCTCTAAAAGACATCTTAGGTGGGGCATTGGGTCTATAATTGGGAAAGATAATATAAGAAGATTTTTCCACTCATGTTAGTACCACTGAAGATTTTGAAGATAGACACTTGGTAGAACTTGCTCCTACTTGTGAAATATTGTTGTTGCTTCTTTAGTTCACATGTTGAAAACTAAGTTGTTAATCTTAATCCTATAATCCAACTCATGTTTCTCATTGTGCTCAAGGAAGAAGGAAAAGAAAGAAAGATTTTTGTATTAGAAACCCTTCTTAAAGAATTTGGGAGTAGCAAGAGAAGCCAGTCCTTATATAAATATAATATATAGATATTATATAATTTATGAGTACCCTTAAATGGAAAAATATGAACAAAATTATACTAATCAAGACAATTGTAAGGATATTAAAACCTCAATACCGTGCAAACTCTAGGAATGTGTGAGCACTAGAAAATAATTATTGCTAGCTTTACTTTATTTACTGTATTGCACTCTATATCAAAAACACAAAAAAATTAGTTACCCGCATTTACTTTACTTTTGTTTATTTCATCATGTTTACTCCTAAGTACACTCTAAAAGACATCACACCGGTAGGACGTGGGTCTATAATTGGGAAAGATAATATAGAATTTTTTCACTCATGTTAGTACCAGCAGAAGATTTTGAAGATAGACACTTGGTAGAACTTGCTCCTACTTATGAAATTCGTTGTTGCTTCTTTAGTTCACATGTTGAAAACTAAATTTGTTAATCTTAATCCTATAATCCAACACATGTTTCTCACGCTTGGTGATATGGAAGAAGGGAAAAAGAAAGATTTTGTATTAGAAACCCTTCTTAAAGAATTTGGGGGAGTAGCAAGAGAAGCTAGAAAAGTCTTCACTAAATATAATATGCTTGGCTCTTATACCAACTTTGCTAGTACCCTTGAAAAGATGGAAAAATATAGACAAAATTATACTAATCAAGTTAATTATGAGGGGGATATTAAAACCTCAATACCGTGCAAACTCCTAGGAATGTGCGAGGCACTAGAAAATAATTATGCTTGGCTTGTTCCCGAAAATTTGTTTGATGACAATAGCAAGCCTAAGACTAATGAAAAGGGAGCCTCTGAAACTTACATAGATAAGATACAATGCATGGTTGAGAAAACTCCCAATACCCCTGGTTATGATGTTGATGCTTCATCTCTTGACAACACTTGATACACACTTTCTGCGCCTAGCTGAAAGGCGTTAAAGAAAAGCGCTTATGGAGACAACCCATGTTTTTACTACGGTACTTTTATTTATATTTGAGTCTTGGAAGTTGTTTACTCTGTAGCAACCTCTCCTTATCTTAGTTTTATGTTTTTTTTTTGCCAAGTAAGGTCTTTGATAGTAGGTTCATACTAGATTTGGATTGCTAGCATGACAATTCTTTCTTTGTCCACGAATCTTGGGCCTAATTCTCTGTAGAGTAACTCAGAAAAATATGCCAATTTGCGTGTGGATCCTCGGATATGTACGCCTTTCATTTTCTTGTTGAGAATTTTCATTTAGACAAGTCTGGTGCCATTTTAAAATTCTTTACGAACTGTTCTGTTTTGACAAATTCTGTCTTTTTATTTCGCATTGCCTCTTTTGCTATGTTGGATGAATTTCTTTGATCCATTAATGTCCAGTGGCTTTATGCAATGTCCAGAAGTGTTAAGAATGATTGTGTCACCTCTGAACATGTTAATTTTTATTGTGCACTAACCCTCTAATGAGTTGTTTCGAGTTTTGTGTGGAGGAAGTTTTCAAGGATCAAGAGAGGGAAATGATGCAATATGATCAAGGAGAGTAAAAGCTCTAAGCTTGGGGATGCGCCGGTTCCCTGCATATTTAAGAAGACTCAAGCGTCTAAGCTTGGGGATGCCCAAGGCACATCCCCTTCTTCATCGACAACATTATCGGGTTCCTCCCCTGAAACTATATATATTTTTATTCGGTCATCTTATGTACTTTGCTTGGAGCGTACGATTTGTTTTTGTTTTTGTTTTTGATTGAATAAAATGGATCTAGCATTCACTGTGTGGGAGAGAGAACACGCTCCTTTGTTGCATATGGACAAATATGTCCTTGGGCTTTACTCATGGTATTCATGAAGGTTGAATCTTCTTGATTAAATTGTTATATGGTTTGGAATAGATACTACATGTAGTAATTCTAAAATGTCGTGAATAATTTAATACTTAGCAATTGTTGTGCTCATGTTTAAGCTCTTGCATCATATACTTTGAACCCATTAATGAAGAAATACATAGAGCTTACTAAAATTTGGTTTGCATATTTGGTCTCTCTAAAGTCTAGATAATTCTAGTATTGAGTTTTGAACAACAAGGAAGGCAGTGTAGAGTCTTATAATGTTTACAATATGTCTTTTATGTGAGTTTTTCGTTCATCCTTGTGTTTGTTTCAAATAAACCTTGCTAGCCTAAACCTTGTCGAGAGGAATACTTCTCATGCATCCAAAATCCTTAGCCAACCACTACATTTGTGTCCAACATACCTACCTACTACATGGTATTTCTCCGCCATTCCAAAGTAAATTGCTTGAGTGCTACCTTTGAAATTTCCATCATTAGCCTTTACAATATATAGCTCATAGGACAAAATAGCCTAAAAACTATTGTGGTATTGAATGTGTAATTATGCACTTTTCTTATTAAGTTTCTTGTTGTGCGATAACCATATTTCTGGGGGACGCCATCAACTCTTTTGTTGAATATCATGTGAGTTGCTATGCATGTGTGTCTTGTATGAAGTAAGAGAGATCTACCACTTTAATGGTTAGAGCATGCATATTGTTAAGAAAACATTGGGCCGCTAACTAAAACATGAATCATGGTGGAAATTTGAGTTTTGGACATATATCCTCAATCTCATGTGAGAATAATAATTGGTGCCACATGCTTATGCATTAAGGAGGAGTCCATTATCTTCTATGTTGTCTCGGTATGGATGTCTAAGTTGAGAATAATCAAAAGCGAGAAATCCAAAATGCGAGCTTTCTCCTTAGACCCTGTACGGGCGGCATGGAGGTACCCCTTGTGACACTTGGTTAAAACATGTGTATTGCGATGATCCGGTAGTCAGCTAATTAGGACAAGGTGCGGGCACTATTAGTACATTATGCATGGCTTGCAAATTGTAAGATATAATTTACATAACTCATATGCTTTATTACTACCGTTGACAAAATTGCTTCATGTTTTCAAAATAAAAAGCTCTAGCACAAATATAGCAATCGATGCTTTCCTCTTTGAAGGACCTTTCTTTTACTTTTATGTTGAGTCGGTTCACCTATCTCTCTCCACCTCAAGAATGAACTGTGCATTGATTCCCACATACTTGCATATTGCACTTGTTATATTACTTTACATTGACACTATCCATGAGATATACATGTTATGAGTTGAAAGCAACCGCTGAAACTTAATCTTCCTTTATTTGCTTCAACCTTTACTGATTTGTACATGAGTAAACTCTTATGCAAGACTTATTGATGCTTGTCTTGAAGTACTATTCATGAAAGTCTTTGCTTTATGATTCATTTGTTTACTCATGTCATTACCATTGTTTTGATCGCTGCATTCATTACATATGCTTACAATAGTATGATCAAGGTTATGATGACATGTCACTCCAGAAATTATCTTTGTTATCGTTTACATGCTCGGGACGAGCAGAACTAAGCAGGATGCGATACGTCTCGGCCATGTCGATAATTTCTTATGTTCCATGCTGTTATTGATGATATCTACATATTTTTATACACATTATATGTCGTATTTATGCATTTTCCGGCACTAACCTATTATTAAGATGCCGAGCAGTTCTTGTTTTATTTGCTGTTTTGGTTTGAAAATCTATTAAAATATTCTCGGGAATTGGGTGAAATCAACGCCCGGGGTCACTATTTTTGCCTGACTTCCCGGAAGGCAGGGGAAGGAGGTGGGCCACGGCGCACGCAAACTGAGGCGGCGCGACCCGGGTCTTGGCGCGCGGCCCTAGCGTGGCTGCGAAACCCTCGTGTACCCCCCATGGTCGCCCTTAGCCTGTAAAGCCTTCGTCGCGAAACCCTGCAGCCAGGGGCCACGATCGGCTCAGGCCGCCCATGCCTTGATCCCATCTCGGGATTACGAGATCACCTCGGCACCACACCGGAGAAGTCATCTCACAGGAGGACTCTTCACCATGTGAGTGGCCCTCCCAGGAGTGATGAGTGAGAGTAGTTACATTGGCCTTAAAACCCATAGTGGTGGCGTTGTCAACGGTAGGCCAGGAAGAACCTAGAGGCTGCGGCTGGGCGAGACCCCTCGACGACGACCCCTTGATATCCTTACGGTCACAACGCGAGCGTCTGGTGCAAGGCGTGCCACGACCCTATACCTGGTCGGGAAGGTGATGGGGATGCCTCGCTTAGTTCCTTCTTGCATGGCATACACGTAAACATTAAATACGAGCCTCGATCGGCTCTCGGTTATCCTGTGAATGGAAACAAAGAGGCACGCATGATTCGTACGGGGTGCACGAATACTTGGTGATCCTGCTTGATCAAGATAAAGCTAATGAGATCTACGACGATTTAGGGTTTTCACCATGTGGATCATCCTACTCCCGGGTTGGGCTGTGACCACATATGATTCACTCGTAAAGAAAGTAAGTCTAAACAAGGCCAAAAAACCAACATGACGTTGATCCTCGGAACATCCTGTTTGGGACTTACGAACGCCACCCTACGTGCCACTGGATCCTCCCCCCTTTAGGCCTAACTATTGCAGATGTTAAACTAATCCTTGCAGAGCAAGGAGCAATCGTAACGGATCGGATCTATAAATAATGAACAAACGGGGTGCAGCCCTGCACGAGATGGCGTGAGAGGCGGCTAGACATCTGGGGTTGCACTACGTAAGCATGTTATACGAAGAACTGCTAACCCTAACACATCTATGATAACTACGTTGCCCGCCATCAAAGACGCACGAGCAGCGCATGAACAACGTGGAGCTTGTGCTGCCTAGATCGCAAGATGTCGGCAGCATGTCGCTTACCTGATTGAAACCCTCGAGACGAAGGAGGTGGCGATGCGCCGAGATTTGGTTTGTTTTGGGGTGAACGTTGTGTTGTTGTTTTATTCCATAAACCTAGATACATATTTATAGTCAGTAGACTTTCTAACGTGGACGTGCACCAAACCATGCACGAGATAAACTCTAACTTTTAACCTAGATACAATATGGTAATTAAAGATACATGGGCAATCTAGCCCAAATTCTCCGTGTAAAGCCGCTTGAGAGATTCTCCCGTGTAATCTTCCAAGCTGCCCATCTTGATCGCGACCGCCTCACTGATTTGCCAAAATCGGGTGATAACACATGCCCCCTGGTTTTGGCAATGATAATTCCAAAACCATTCTGTTTTTCCTTCGAAGGGTCATGTCGTGGTAAAGCGAGCGTTACGGCCACCGTCATCATTATACCACCGCCTTCTCCAGCTTTCACCTGGGTCGATAGCTTCGGCATTGAGCCTACTTAGGCTTAGTAATGGCACTAAATCTCCACCAGATTTCTTATTATTTAACTGTGCCGACTGATTAGCTCTCTTCATCCCCTTCCTCTGTTCCGTCCACTTCGGCACCCCAAAACCCGCTTCTTCCTCAGATAGCCATGTCGTCTTCTTCCTTGTCTTCCGCTTTTCTCCAATCCTCTTCCTCAAGCGAGTTGGTCCCAGAGCACGACAAGATGGAGATTAGCCACAAATCGGGCTCCCAAACATTGGAATAAGCAAGAGTGGGATTTCGACTTTGTGCGGAGTGAGGACCTCGTCACAGTGAGATGGGGGACATGCCCCTAACCGAAAGCGGGAAGATGACCTTCGGTACCCTATTAGTTGGCGAACCTTTGGAGGCGGAGCAACGATGACAGCCACTCCCCTTCAGGGTACATTTACATCCGTCACCAAAGAGAAAATACCGAAGGCAGACATCTCCTCTAGACATAGGCGAGAGCAGAGGGCATTACCTCTAGAGCGAACGCCCGGCAAAAAGCATCCAGGGCTGGGCTTGATGGAGCGAGACGATGATGTGAGAAGAATCTCCAGCTGAAAGGTCGTGTAGAGGTTAAATTGACAATGAAGGGGCAGCTACCCGGCTGTGTTGAAGGCGACAGCGACCCTTGGAATAGAGACCTACTATCATAGGATTAGCAGTAGCAATCTGTTCCCTTTTGTTGAACAATGCTCTCCTTCACTAAGAAATCTTATTATCAATGAAAATTTCTTTTGATTTTGCCGATGTTTTTTATGCTGACTCAGCCGATTTTCCTCATCTGACCTTGACGGCTGCTAACCAATACTTAACGATCAGCGAGACAAGCTAATTTCGTCATTCTTCCAAGTTAGCTTCCATGTTAGCTAGCCCTGCCGATGACGACAGCACCGGGCGCAGCCGATCGCAACAGACCGGTTTCCTTTGATTTTGAGCGGACGTTTCCAAGAAAGTCCCAAAACCGTTGCTGAATCAGCTCGGATGCTGAAACTGATGACTCTGTAACCAGGCATCCTTCTTCATAATAGCTACAACATAGAACCAGCTGACTCCAACAGAAACGGCTCCCAAAGCCAAGATGTAGAAACCAACTGCGTCGCTATTGGTTTCCACGTTGTAATGTTAAAGCATTTGATTCAACGAAATCGAAGCTTCTGAAAAATATTTTAAATGAGAGCTGCCCCCGAGCCTTGATCAGAGGTGAGAATACGAGGCAAGGATGTACGGTGCATTTGATCGGCTTTCTTTGCCTTTGAACGTCGATGTCGCGTAAACTTTGAGAGCATATAACCGGCAGGTCTTGGTCTCGTGTATTTATTACTAGAGTCGACGGCTCTGCATCGTGACTTTCTTCTTGCGAATTTTTTTATTTAGCCGAGTTTTAATCGGCCCCCATGTGTTTCCTTTGCCGCATGTTTACATGTTTATACGCACATGTTCGGGCCGAGTTTTGTATTTACTTTTCATGCACGCATGTTTACATGTTTATCTGCATGTTCATCTGACTATATGCCACCGAGCCGATATCTGTCGGATGACTACGGAAAGATCGCTTGTATGGTTGCTTGAGCCTTGCACTCGTACGTCGGCTTCGCGAATTCATGCTGACTTTCATCTGCCCAGAAGCGTGGCCGCTGCCCAGTGAGTCGTTGCGACCACAAAGCAGGAATATGTGCGAGAAGATAATTTTGGCCACGTTGGAGACTCGGCCTCCACGTGCTTGTTCGGCCAAGAGGTTTTAGCAATGTTCCTCCACAAATTTTTGGGGCCCGATCCACAAGGATCGGTCTCGTCGCGTTTGCTCATTGACGTACTCTTGCTCATGATCGAGGCCGGTAGATAAAGCCAGCCCAATCTCTGATTTTATCATGTTGGTGCCTTGCCGTCGTCCACCTTGAGTGCATCGGGCAAACGTGGAGCACTAAGCTTCGTCGGAAGAACGAGCACCATGTTCGTGCCAGCCGATGTTCCATCATCGGCTTTCCTTTGTTGGGGGCGCCATTCCATTTCCCAGTGGACGACCCTCTTGATTCAGGAGCTGTTGAACCTTCGCGGCAGAGATGAAGGCCGTGCCTTCCTTAGCGTATGCAGGTATAACCTCTCGGCTTCCTCCGGACGCGCCTTAAGCCCAGACCACAGCGTTTTGTGAGCCGGCTGGGTGAGTGAGGGCACCACCTTGGCGGTGGTACTGTCTTCTTCTTCTTCTTGTCCCTCGTCTTCCGAATCCTCAAAGATCTGCCCAACGAGGTGACTCAGCGCGTTTGCTTTGTGGTGGGAGGCCCTAGGCGCTCGAACACGGATACGTTCTGGCTGCCTCCTTCTTCTGCAGTTTGCATTACGGGCAATTGCCGATTGTGGAGCATCCCGGCTCATTCCTGATCCCGGCCAGTGTCTGAAGAAAGAGAGGTCCGGTCTCTGGCGTTGTCATCTTACTCCCTTGACATGCGTGGCACGGCGCTGCGTGCTCCTCCCTCCTCCCCGCGATCCTGCCAGCGATGTCTTCCTAGCTTCTCTAGCAGAGACCGATCTCCTTCATCATCATGTAAGTTGGACCGTCGGCGTTGGTCATACTTGACTCACATATTTGTTGAGGAGGTGATCGGAGAGAGGTCGTTGATATCTTATGTTCTTCCCTTCTCCCTCTGTAGCGCTTGCCGTCGTGGTGGAGCCGATCGCGTGGAAGCGGCCTCCTCTGTGTCCTTGCTATAGGAGCTTGGTGTCCTCATCTCTATCTTTGCAGTGGTTCCCCGAGGTCCTACCATGTTGATCTTTGGAGACGATGGACCTGGGCGCCCTCGGGGTGGGTGACTTCCACCATGTTAACGGCGGGAAGGGATTTGGGTGTATGGCAAATCTTGGTTGAAATTAGACGCCCCCCTTCTCTCGCCGCTTGGATGTGCGACGCCACACCCTACGGTCGTTGGTATGGGAGAGAGCGAGTTGTGGAGATTTTGCAGTCGGCTTTCGTTTAGCTCTTGGCAAGTGGGGAACTTGAGACCCAGCCCGGGAATCGTCAAGCTGTTTCTCCTTGAGCGGGAGGTCGAAGATTTGTTCGTCTTGGTCATGTCAAATCAAATCCCACAGGCGGCCCTGGTGGCTTTGCCCATTTGCGGGACACGGGGTTCCTCCCGAGTCCACTCAGCCACTGCTACTTCTTGGTCTCCCGCGGGCACTTCACCTTCCCTGCAGTATCGACCATGACTACGCGGCAGACTTGTGCAGTAAGTGCAGGTGTGGCTGTTCATATGCGATAGTTTTACGAACCATGTGCGCAATGAGAATGTCACAGCAGGAGGCCATGTCCTTGAGCTGTGTTGCAAGGCCGGCTACTGCCAACTCGACTGCTTCTTTTCAGTTATACGAACTGAATAACATCGGTTCCTAAGATTCTGAGCTGGCTTGGATGTACTTTCTGTCACCGTCTCTGCGCGCTTCGCGTAGTTAATGCTAGATCGCTTAATCTTAGACTCGGAAGACTTCTGAATGGTATTGCATATGTTGTTCTTAATTACTTCCAAAGGCTTGGATGGGTTCTTTGGCAAAGATGTATACCATCCAAAAAGCCGATCTGTGGTGTGAAAAGAGCCTCACGCGTAGCTGATCCGACACCGGCCGGTCCTAGTTGCGCCAAATATCGGCCGATGTGCTCGATGGAGCTGGAGCCATCGGCCACTGAATTTGGAGAAGTCGGGGAGCCGATATTTAGGTGGCAGCGGGATCATCTCGTACTCGTCGAGGTACGGCTTGGAATAGCCGATTGCCCTTCACCACCATGCCGAGCGGTCTCTCGGTATGGATGCTGATCGGTCATTTGTCTTGGCTCTTGGGAGATGCACTGCGGAAGATTCGCCGGGGTGGCGTACTTAGCCGGTATGTTGCTTTAGCTACGAGCCAAGCTGAGGCTGGGCTCGGGAGTTTGATGGGGTGGCGTGACTTGATTAGCCGTGCTTCTCAAGCTACGTTGCGACGTTATCACCAATTCTTGGCTTGGAGTCCACCGGCGTTGTGGCCTGGTTCGAGAGTGGCCAGTTGCCACAATGCAGCACATACGTGCACGCGTATCCTTGAGGGATCTCCTTGGGCGCCTCCAGCCAAGAAGCTGGTAGTCACTGGATCTGATCTTGTAGACGACAAATCTGGGGTGTGGCTTTAGGCACTTGATGATCTTTATGGCATATGGCAGCGGTGGGCCGGGCCCCGGGTGGCAACTCTCCTTGATGCGTCCAGAGCTGGTCTGACGGCGATGCGGTGGCTCATGATCTCCACGGATCACGCGCGCGAGCGAAAGACGCTCAACACGTTGACCAAGTTTTCAGAGTGGCGTGTAGCGGGTGAGCCACCAAGTAGTTGATCTGCGGTAGGCCCTGGGTGCGTTCCTCCAGAAACGGGGCGGTCTATCCCATGAGTGCTGCACCTTCGGTGAAGTCCCTTCATCGATGCCATGGTACGGGTTCTGCGAAAGAGCCGATGAGGTCGGCCGAGGGTGACCTTGATCTCGTCGTATTTCTTCTTGAGCTCGCCAGTAAGCTCCTCGTGACTGGCGTGCCGTCCGCCGCCATCTCAGATGTAGATGGCGATGGGGTTGATGTTGAAGATGGTCCACCGGGCGTGCCAGAATGTGTTGACCGCCAAAACCACGGCGGGCAGCGGCCCAGCTCAACACGGTAGAGAAGCGGGAGAGAGCCTGGGAGGCTGAGCCCAGTGAGACCCTCGAGCAGCCCTGTGTCTCTTGGTCTGTGACGATACGGAGTGCAAGGCGTGCCACCTGACCTGCCTGGTCGGGAAGGTGATGGGGATACCTCGCTTAGTTCCTGCATCGCGCACACGTGCTTGGCCATCTGAGCCTCGATCGGCTCTCGGGTTATCCCTGCGAATCGGCTCAAAGAGCCGATCCACCCATGATTAGGTACAGGGTGCACGAATACTTGGTGATCTGCTTGATCAAGATAAAGCTAATGAGATCTACGATGATTTGGGTTTTCACCGCACGCCGGATCATCCTACTCGGAGTTGGAGCCTCGCAGCCCACGCACGGTGCTCGTAAGCCGATCCTAAACAAGGCCAAAAAACCAACATGACGTTGATCTCGGAACATCTGTTTGGGACTTGAACGCCACCCTACGATGCGGCTGGATCCTCCCACCCTTTGTAAGGCCTAACTATTGCAGATATTAAACTAATCCTTACGGAGCAAGGAGAACAACCATAACAGATCAGATCTACTAAATAATGAACAAGCGAGGTGCCGCCCCACAGAATGGCGCTGAGGCGGCTGAACGCTCTGAGGTTGCACCCTACGTAAGCATGTTATACGAAGAACTATACTAACCTAACACATCTATTAACTACGTTGCCCATGCATCAAAGACGACTTGATGCAGACAGCATGAACAACGTGGAGCTTGTCTTCCCTAGATGTAAGATGATCTGGGCGACATGTCCTTCCCCGATTGAAACCTCGAACTGAAGGAGAGTTGTGATGCGCCGAGATTGGTTTGTTTGGGTGTTGAACGTTGTGTTGTTGTTTATTCCATAAACCCTAGATACATATTTATAGTCCAGGGGACTTTCTAATGTGGGCGTACACTAAACCGTGCACGAGATAAACTCTAACTTTTAACCTAGATACAATCTATGGTAATTAAAGATACATGGGCAATCTAGCCCAAATTCTCCGTGTAAAGCCGCTTCAGAGATTCTCCACGTGTAATCTTCCAAGCCCATCTTGATCGCGGCCCACCTCCTGATTTAGCCAAAATCTGGTGATAACAAGTTCACCCCTGGACTATGGGTCCATAGCAGTAGCTAGATGGTCGTCTTCTCCTTATGTGCTTCATTGTTGGATCTTGTGAGCTGCCTAACATGATCAAGATCATCTATACGTAATACTATATGTTGTGTTTGTCGGGATCCGATGGATAGAGAATACTATGTTATGTTAATTATCAAGTTATTACCTATGTGTTGTTTATGATCTTGCAGGCTCTCCGTTATTAGTAGAGGCTCTGGCCAAGTTTTTGCTCTTAACTCCAAGAGGGAGTATTTATGCTCGATAGTGGGTTCATGCCTCCATTAAATATGGGACACAGTGAGAAAGTTCTAAGGTTGTGGATGTGCTGTTGCCACTAGGGATAAAACATTGATGCTATGTCTAAGGATGTAGTTATTGATTACATTACGCACCATACTTAATGCAATTATGTGTTGTTTACAACTTAATACTGGAAGGGGTTCGGATGCTAACCCGAAGGTGGACTTTTAGGCATAGATGCATGTTGGATAGCGGTCTATGTACTTTGTCGTAATACTCAATTAAATCTCACAATACTTATCATATCATGTATGTGCATTGTTATACCCTCTCTATTTATCAATTGCCAGTTGTAATTTGTTCACCCAACATGTCTTTTATCTTATGGGAGAGCACCTCTAGTGAATTGTGGACCCGGTCCATTCTTTTGCTCCGAATACAATCTCTGCAATACTTGTTTCTTATTTCATAAACAATCATCATCCACACAATACGGTTAATCCTTTGTTATAGCCAGCCGGTGAGATTGACAACCTCCTTTGTTTCGTTGGGAAAAAGTACTTTGGTTGTGTTGTACGAGGTTCACGTTGGCGCAGAAATCTCGGTGTTGCGCCTTTTTCATCCACTTCGCCATCAACCTTCAAGCATTGCTTCTTGGCTCCTCACAGTTCGATAAACCTTGGTTTCTTTATGAGGGAAAACTTCTACTGTGCGCATCTTACCTTCCTCTTGGGGTTCCCAACGACGTGTGAGTTACACGCCATCAATCATCATCTCCACCACCGACACCGTCATCTCCACCGTTGCACCTCGTCTCTGCTGTAACATCTAGGGTTGAATCTTGAGTATTTCATAGGGGAAACTCTCCCGGTGTTGATTACTCCTTGTTATTGATGCTATTGAGTGAAACCATTGAATCAAGGTTTATGTTCAGATTGTTATCCATCATCATATCACCTCTGATCATATTCCATATGATGTCTCGAGAGTAGTTCGTTTAGTTCTTGAGGACATGGGTGAAGTCTAAATGTTAGTAGTAGACTATGTTGAGTAATATTTAATGGTTTGATATTTAAGTTGTGGTGTTATTCTTCTAGTGGTGTCATGTGAACATCGACCACATGATACTTCACCTTTATGGGCCTAGGGGAATGCATGTTGTATTCGTTTGCTAATTGTGGGGTTGCCGGAGTGACAGCAACCTGAACTCGTTAGTATATCGATGCATGAGGGATAACAGGGATCTCAGAGTTTAAGGCTATGGTTAGATTTATCTTAATTGCTTTCTTGTATTTGCGGATGCTTACAAGGGGTTTAATCACAAGTATGTATTAGTCTAGGAAGGGCGGTACATTAGCATAGGTTCACCCACACAACACTTAGCAAAACAATGAAGATCCAACTATATGAACGAAAGCACTAGACTAAATTCATGTGTGTCCTCAAGAACGTTTGGTCGTCATAAGTAAACAAACCGGCTTGTCCCTTTGTGCTAAAAGTTAGGGCCACTGTTATGATTATTTATTCTTTGCCTTTGCTACTTGTATTTTATTTACTCACCTTTATAAACCTCACGAAAAACTTATGCAGAGCATTTACGGTGAATCCATCATCAAGCTGCTTGTCAGCACCTTATGCTCCTCGTTGGGTTCAGACACTCTTATTTATCGAAATTACTATGATACACCCCCATACTTGTGGGTTATCAGACTACTACGGCGCCGTCGTTGCCGGGGAACTGAAGAAAAAGTTACACCACGAGTGCTAACTCCCACGGCAAATGACTACATTTTTAAGTACATGGATTTACAAAGTGAATCAGGAATACTTATTTGCCAAAGAAGTCTCTCACCCAATCTCTTGACTTTTGTTTATTGTCTTGCTTTATTTTATTTTTGTCTTGTTTGCTTTCTTTATATCAAAAACACAAAAATTAGTTGTATTTTACTTTATTTAATTCGGTTTAACTTTAATTATTTTTAACCTGCTAAAATGAGTACTCCTAAGAACACTAAGTTGTGTGACTTCACTAGCACAAATAATAATGATTTCATATGCACTCCTATTGCTCCACCTGCTTCTACAGCAGAATTTTATGAAATTAAACCTGCTTTACTAAATCTTGTTATGAGAGAGCAATTTTCTGGTCTTAGTTCTGATGATGCTGTTGCCCATCTTAATAATTTTGTTGAACTTTGTGAAATGAAAAAGTATAAGGATGTAGATGGGGATATTATAAAACTAGAAATTGTTTCCTTTCTCCTTAAGAGGAGGAAGAGCTAAAAGATTGGTTGCTATCTTTGCCTAAAAATAGTATTGATTCATAGACTAATGTAAAGATGCTTTCATTGGAAGATATTATCCTCCTACTCTAAGAGTATATCTTTGAGAAGTAGCATTATGAATTTTAAAGCAATTGGATAATGAACATGTTGCCAAGCATGGGAGAGAATGAAATCTTTGGTAAAAGAATTACCCTACCCATGGACTAACTACTTGGATGATCATCCAACCTTTTATGCAGGATTAAATTTTTCTTCAAGGAACCTATTGATTCAGCTGGGAGGTACTTTTATGTCCATCACTTTGGGTTCCAACAAAGCTTCTTGATGATATGATGATCAACTACTCCGAATGGCACACTGAAAGGACTCCTCAAGGAAAATAAATTCTGTTGAAGAAACCTCTTCCTTGAGTGATAAGATTGATGTTATTATGTCTATTGTTAATGGTAGATCTCATGTTGATCCTAATAATGTTCCTTTAGCTTCATTGGTTGCTCAAGAAGAGCATGTTGATGTGAACTTCATTAAAAATAATAATTTCAACAACAATGCTTATAGGAATAATTTTGGTAACAAGAACTATAGGCCATATCCTTCTAATAGTGGTAATTCTTATGGTAATTCTTACAACAATAGTAGGAGTGTACCCTCTGGTCTTGAAGTCATGCTTAAAAAATTTATTAGTACACAAACTGCTTTTAACAAATCTGTTGAGGAAAAGCTTGGTAAAATTGATGTTCTTGTTTCTAAGGTTGATAGTCTTGCTGTTGATGTTGATCTTTTAAAACTGAAAGTTGTGCCTAATGAAACTAAATATATTAAGTCATTTGCTACAGCAAACACTATCCAAGTTCGAATTAATGACAATATTAGAATGATGGCTGAATTGCATGCTAGGTGGGAAAGAGAGGAAAACTTGCTAAAGAGAACAATGTAGCTAAAGTTTGGACTATATCCACCACTAGTAATGTTGATGCATCACATGTTGCTAAACCTCCTACTATCAATGGTAAAACAATTGGTGTTGGCAATGTTTCTACTTCTACTACAAAGCGTGCAAAATTGCCTGAAACTGCTGAAACTGTTTGTACTAAAAATGCTGAAATTTTTCAGAGTATTGGGGACAATGATCCCATTTCTTTAGATCATAATGGTTTTGATTTTGATAATTATAATATTTCTGAAGTTATTAATTTCTTGCAAAAACTTGCTAGAAGTCCTAATGCTAGTGCTATAAATTTGGCCTTTACAAAACATATTACAAATGCTCTCATTAAAGCTAGAGAAGAGGAATTAAAACTTGAAGCTCCTATTCCTAGGAAGTTGGAAGATGGTTGGGAGCCCATCATTAAAATGAAGGTCAATGATTTTGATTGTAATGCTTTATGTGATCTTGGTGCAAGTATTTATGTTATGCCTAAGAAACTTTATGATATGCTTGACTTACCACCTTTGAAATATTGTTATTTGGATGTTAATCTTACTGATAATTCTATAAAGAAACCTTTGGGGAGAATTGACAATGTTCACATTACGATTAACAATAACCTTGTCCCCATTTATTTTGTTGTTTTGGGTATTGAATGCAATGCATCTTGTCCTATTATTTTGGGAAGACCCTTTCTTCGAACCGTTGGTGCTATTATTGATATGAAAGAAGGAAATATTAAATATCAATTCCCTCTTAAGAAAGGTATGGAACACTTCCCTAGAAAGAGAATTAAGTTGCCTTTTGATTCTATTATTAGAACAAATTATGATGTTGATGCTTCTTCTCTTGATGTAACTTGATTTTCACTTTCTGCGCCTAGCTGAAAGGCGTTAAAGAAAAGCGCTTATGAGAGACAACCCATTATTTTATTTCTGCAATTTTTGTTTTATATTTGAGTCAAGGTGCTTGTTACTACTGTAGCAATACCTATGTATCTTTACTTTATTGTATTGTTGCACCAAGTAAAGTCTTTGATAGAAGGTTGATACTAGATTTTGATTTCTGCGCAGAAACAAATTTTTAGCTGTCACGAATTTGAGTTGTTCTCTCTGTAGGAGAATCTAAAAATTCTGAAAAAAATCATGAGTAATCCTCAGATATGTACGCAACTTTCATTCAATTTGAGCTTTTTCATCTGAGCATGTTAAGTGCCTCGAAAAAATTCGTCTTTAAGGACTGTTCTGTTTTGACAGATTCTACCTTTTATTTCGCATTGCCTCTTTTACTGTGTTTGAGTGGATTTCTTTGCTCCATTAAATTTCAGTAACCTTAGGTAATGTCCAAAAGTGTTGGGAATGATTGTGTCCTTTTGAACATGTGAATTTTTGATTATGCACTAACCCTCTAATGAGATTATTTTGAGTCTGGTGTGAAGGAAGTTTTGAAGGATCAAGAGAGGAGGATGATATAATATGATCAAGAAGAGTGAAAAGTCTAAGCTTGAGGATGCTCCCGTGGTTCATCTGCATATTTCAAGAAGACTCAAGCATCTAAGCTTGGGGATGCCCAAGGCATCCCCTTCTTCATCAACAACTTATCGGGTCACCTCTAGTGAAACTATATTTTTATTCCGTCACATCTTATGTGCTTTACTTGGAGCGTCTGTGTGCTTTTATTTTCGTTTGTTATTTTAAGTTCTCTTAATAAAATCGGATCCTAACATGCTTGTGTGGGAGAGAGACACGCTCCGCTTTTTCATATGAACACTAGTGTTCTTCGCTTTACTTGGCGGAAGATGAAAGCCGCAGCATCTATTGCTATTTGGTTGTAAACAGAAAATGCTTCATGTGGTAATTGGTATATTGTATTGAATAATTTGATACTTGGCAATTGTTTTGAGCTCTCAAGTAGATCATGTTTAAGCTCTTGCATCATGTAGTTTAAACCTGTTAGAGGAGAACTACCGTAGAGGTTGACTGAAATTTTCCGGTAAAAGTGTTTGAGCAATAAGGAAGACAGTGTAGAGTCTTATAATGCTTGCAATATGTTCTTATGTAAGTTTTGCTGTCCCGGTTTATACTTGTGTTTGCTTCAAACAACCTTGCTAGCCAAAGCCTTGTACTGAGAGGGAATGCTTCACGTGCATCCAAAACCTTGAGCCAAACCTATGCCATTTGTGTCCACCATAATTACCTACTATGTGGTATTTTTCCATTCCAAGTAAATACTTCATGTGCTACCTTTAAACAATTCAAAACTTTATTACTCCTTATTTGTGTCAATGTTTTATAGCTCATGAGGAAGTATGTGGTGTTTTATCTTTCAATCTTGTTGGGCGGAACGTCTCCGATGTATCGATAATTTCTTATGTTCCATGCCACATTGATGATATCTACATGTTTTATGCATACTTTATGTCATTATTATGCGTTTTCGGAACTAACCTATTGACGAGATGCGAAGGGCCAGTTCCTGTTTTACTGTTGTTTTTGGTTCGAAATCCTAGTAAGGAAATATTCTCGGAATCGGACGAAATCAATACCCGACATCTATTTTTCCACGAAGCTTCGAACACCCGAGAGGCCGAGAGGGGGCCACAGCCCACGGATGACACCCGCGCGGGGGGCCCGCGCCCCTGTTGTGTCATCGCCTCGTTGACCTTCTGACGCCGCCTCTTCCTATATAAAGGTCCCTGACCTAAAACCGATACGGAAAAGCCACGGTACGAGAAACCTTCCGGAGCCGCCATCGCGGCCAAGATGCGGGGACAGAAGTCTCTGTTCGGCACGCCGCCGGGACGGGGAAGTGCCCGGAAGGCTCCTCCATCGACACCACCACCATCTCCATCAACGCTGCTGTCTCCCATGAGGAGGGAGTAGTTCTCCATCGAGGCTCGGGGCTGTACCGGTAGCTATGTGGTTAATCTCTCTCCTATGTGCTTCAATACAATAATCTCATGAGCTGCCTTACATGATTGAGATTCATATGATGATGCTTGTAATCTAGATGTCATTGTGCTAGTCAAGTGGTTTTACTTATGTGATCTCCGGAGACTCCTTGTCCCACGTGTGTAAAGGTGACGGTGTGTGCACCGTATGGGTCTCTTAGGCTATATTTCACAGAATACTTATTCATTGTTATGAATGGCATAGTGAAGTGCTTATTTATATCTCTTTATGATTGCAATGTGTTTTGTATCACAATATATCTGTGTGCTACTCTAGTGATGTTATTAAAGTAGTTTATTCCTCCCACGGTGTAATGGTGACAGTGTGTGCATCGTGTAGTACTTGGCGTAGGCTATGATTGTGATCTCTTGTAGATTATGAAGTTAACTATTGCTATGATGGTATTGATGTGATCTATGCCTCCTTTCGTAGTGTGAAGGTGACAGGTGTGCATGCTATGTTAGTACTTGGTTTGGTTATGTTGATCTGTCATGCACTCTAAGGTTATTTAAACATGAACATTGAATATTGTGGAGCTTGTTAACTCCGGCATTGAGGGTTCGTGTAATCCTACACATTAGTGGTGTTCATCATCCAACAAGAGGGTGTAGAGTCTAGCATCTATATTTATTCATTATGTGATCAATGTTGAGAGTGTCCACTAGTATTTAGGCCTTGTTCCTAAATACTGCTATCGTTGTGTTCTTACGTTTCTTTTGCATCTATACTTCCTAATATTACCACCATCAACCACACACCGTCCGGACAGCAAAGCACTTTTACGTGCCGTTACTCGCTGCATTTATCCATACCACCGTATTTCACTATCTCTTCGCAAACTAGTGCACCTATTAGGTGTGTTGGGGACACAAGAGACTTCTTGCTTTGTGGTTGCAGGGTTGCATGAGAGGGATATCTTTGACCTCTTCCTCCTGAGTTCGATAAACCTTGGGTGATCCACTTAAGGAAACTTGCTGCTGTTCTACAAACCTCTGCTCTTGGAGGCCCAACACTGTCTACAAGAATAGAAGCACCCGTAGACATCAGCAGACTTTCACCAATGGACTAGTGGCACATCCGCTTATCCAATAATTTTGCAAAAAGAGCTGGCAATGGGGTTCCCAGCCCCAATTAATTAACTTTCATTAATAATTCTCTTCACATGTTTTGCCCTGATTTATCAGTAAGCAACTTAATTTTGCAAATTGGGCCACTCGCTGCAATTATTATTCTCACATTTTACTTACTTGTATTTTATTTATCTGCTATATCAAAACCTCCTGAAAACTTGTCTGTGAGCATTTACAGTGAATCCTTCATCGACGCTGCTTGTCAACACCTTTTGCTCCTCGTTGGGTTCGACACTCTTATTTATCGAAAGTACTACGATACACCCCCTATACTTGTGGGTTATCGACCCCTACTTCAAGCTCGGCCTAGTAAAGTCGGTTCTCGTCGATTCTGCATGCAAATGCATGCTTACTCACGAAGATAGATTAAACAACGGTAGTGGGGGAAGTAAAACCCAAATTTATTGATTCGACACAAAGGTAAAGAATACTTATAAGCCTTAACAGCTGAGTTGTCAATTCATTGCATCCGGAAAGCACTAGCAGGGGTGATGTGAAAGCACAGTAATATGAGAAACGTGTACTGTTAGCACAGCAGCAGTAATAGTAATAGTAATATGAGAGCAATGGCACCAGAAAATAGTTGATACTACTTCCAATGTCATGTAGAACGAGTATATGATGATGAAAGATGGACCGGGGTTCCCAGCTATCTACACTAGTGGCAACTCTCCAATAACAAGTGTTGGGTGAACAAATTACAGTCGGGCAATTGATAGGATTGAAATAGAATTAAGACAGAATATCAAGATCATTAATCATGTAGGCATGTTTTCCATATATAGTCATACGTGCTCGCAATGAGAAACTTGTACAACATCTTTTGTCCTACCAGCCGGTGGCAGCCCCTCAAGGGAATCTATTGGATATTAAGGTACTCCTTTTAATAGAGTACCGGAGCAAAGCATTAACACTTGGTGAAAACATGTGATCCTCACATCACCGCCATCCCCTCGGTTGTCCGATTCTGTCACTTCGGGGCCTTTGGTTCCGGACAGTGACATGTGCATACAACTTGTAGATACAATCTAATCAATAATTATAGAGTTTAAATCTAAGATCATGCCACTCGGGCCCTAGTGACAAGCATTAAGCATAACAAGATTGCAGCAACAATAACTTCACAAACTTTATAGATAGACTAATCATAATGTATCATCCATCGGATCCCAACAAACACAACACCGACATCGATGGATCTCAATCATGTAAGGCAGCTCATGAGATCATTGTATTGAAGTACATGGGATAGAGAGTACCAACTAGCTACAGCTAGAACCCGTAGTCCATGGGGGAACTACTCACGGAGCATGATGGAGGCGGTGGCGTTGATGGAGATGGCTTCAGGGCACTTCTCGTCCGGCGAGGGTGCGGAACAGACTGTCCCCGAATTGGAGTTTCGCGATGGCGGCGGCGCCTGGAGTCTTTCTGGGTTTCGTCAATTATCGAGTTTTTAGGTCGAAAGGGCTTAAATAGGCGAAGAGCGGCGCGGGAGGGGCGACAGGGTGGCCCCACACCGGTAGCGCGCGAGGGTGTGGCCGCGCACCCATTGTGGTGGCCCCCGGCTCTCCTCCGACTCCCCTTCGGTGTTGGAGCCTCCCGGGAAAAATAAGATCTTTGGCGTTGATTTCGTCCAATTAGAGAATATTGCCCGAACAGCCTTTCGGAACCAAAACAACAGAACGGCAACTGTGGCATCTTGTTAATAGGTTAGTTCGAAACGCATAAAATCATCATAAAGTGCAAGCAAAACATGTAAGTATTGTCATAAAACAAGCATGGAACATCGGAAATTATGGATACGTTGGAGACGTATCAGCATCCCCAAGCTTAGTTCCTACTCTCCTCGAGTAGGTAAACGATAAAAAGAATAATTTCTGTAGTGACATGCTACTTACATAACCTTGATCATACTATTACAAAGCATATGAGATGAATGAAGTGACTCAAGGCAATGATCTATAGTTGCTAACAAATAGATAACATATAGCAAAACTTTTCATGAAGAGTACTTTCAAGACAAGCATCAAAAACCTTGCACAAGAGTCAACTCATAAAGCAATAGATTCAAAGTAAAGGCATCGAAGCAACACAAAGGAAGATTTAAGTTTCAGCGATTTGCTTTCAACTTTCAACATGTATATCTCATGGATAATTGTCAACATAAAGTAATATGATGAATGCAAATAAGCAAGTATGTAAGAATCAATGCACAGTTGACACAAGTGTTTGCTTCTAAGATGGGAGGAAGTAGGTAAACTGACTCAACATAAAGTAAAAGAATGGCCCTTCGCAGAGGAAGCAGGATTAAATCATGTGCTAGAGCTTTTTTAAGTTTTGAAATCATATAGAGAGCATAAAATTAATGTTTTGAGAGGTGTTTGTTGTTGTCAACGAATGATAGTGGGCACTCTAACTACCTCATCAACCGGACTTTCAAGAGCGGCTCCCATGAAGGACGTTATCTCTACCAGCAAGGTAGATCATCCCTCTTCTCTTTTGTTTACACATGTATTTTAGTTTCATTATTTATGGATGACACTCCTCCCAACCTTTTGCTTACACAAGCCATGGCTAACTGAATCCTCGGGTGCCTTCCAACATTCACATACCATGAAGGAGTGCCCTTTTATTTAGTTTTATTATGATGACACTCCTCCCCACCTTTGCTTTCTCAAGCCATGGCTAACCGAATCTTCGGGTGCCGTCCAACAATCACATACCATGGAGGAGTGTCTATTTTGGTTAATTAATTTGGGACTGGGAATCCCATTGCCAGCTCTTTTTGCAAAATTATTGGATAAGCGGATGAAGCCACTAGACCATTGGTGAAAGTTGCCCAACAAGATTGAAAGATAAACACCACATACTACCTCATGAGCTATTAAACATTGACACAAATCAGAGGTGATAAATTTTGAATTATTTAAAGGTAGCACTCAAGCAATTTACTTTGGAATGGCGGAGAAATACCATGTAGTAGGTAGGTATGGTGGACACAAATGGCATAGTGGTTGGCTCAAGGTTTTGGATGCACGAGAAGCATTCCCTCTCAGTACAAGGTTTTGGGCTAGCAAGGTTATTTGAAGCAAACACAAGTATGAACCGGTACAACAAAACTTACATAAGAACATATTGCAAGCATTATAATACTCTACTTCTTCTTGTTGCTCAAACACTTTTACCAGAAAATATCTAGACCTTAAGAGAGACCAATCATGCAAACCAATTTCAACAAGCTCTACAGTAGTTCTCCACTAATAGGTTTAAATTACATGAAAAAACTTAATCATGATCTACTTGAGAGCTCAAAATAATTGCCAAGTGTCAAATTATTCAAGACAATATGAGGCATTTTCTGTTTCCAACCAAATAACCATAAGTGATGTAGCTTCCAACTTTTATCATTGAACATTAAAAGTAAAACGAAGAACAAGTGTTCATATGAACAAGCGGAGCGTGTCTCTCTCCCAAACAAGGATTGCTAGGATCCGATCTTATTCAAACAAAAACAAAAATAAAAGCACACAGACGCTCCAAGTAAAGCACATATGATGTGACCGAATAAAAATATAGTTTCAATAGAAGAAACTGATAAGTTGATGAAGAAGGGGATGCCTTGGGCATCCCCAAGCTTAGACGCTTGAGTCTTTTTGAAATATGCAGGGATGAACCACGGGGCATCCCCAAGCTTAGGCTTTTCACTCTTCTTGATCATATATCATCCTCCTCTCTTGACCCTTGAAAACTTCCTTCACACCAAGCTTCTCATAAACTTCATTAGAGGGGTTAGTACTCAAAAAACTTGAATCCACCTTGGTACTGTAGTGACACATTACAAGAACTCAATAAAACATTAGCTACAGCTCTCCACGTCTAGAAAGCCTTGCTTAAATTCCACAAGAGATAATGCAAAAAACAGAGACAGAATCTGCCAAAACAGAACAGCCAGTAAAGACAAATTTTAAAGAGGTACTTCCGTTGCTCAAATCAGAAAACTCAAAACTAATGAAAGTTGTGTACATATCTGAGGAACACACACGTAAATTGGCATATTTTTCTGAGTTACCTACAGATAAAACATCCCAGATTCGTTACAGCAAAGAAATCTGTTTCTGCGCAGAAATCCAAATCTAGTATCAACCTTCGATTAGAGGCATCACTTGGCACAAAATTGAAATAAAATAAAGATAAGGAGAGGTTGCTACAGTAGTAACAACTTCCAAGACTCAACAAAACAGTAGCAAAATAAACACATGGGTTATCTCCCAGAAGTGCTTTCTTTATAGCCATTAAGATGGGCTCAGCAATTTTGATGATGCACGCGCAAGAAATAAGAGTTGAAGCAAAAGAGAGCATCAAAAAGAAAATTCAAAACACATTTAAGTCTAACCCACTTCCTATGCATAGGAATCTTGTACACAAATAAATTCATGAAGAACAAAGTGACAAGCATAGAAAGATAGAACAAGAGTAACTTCAAAAGTTTCAGCATATAGAGAGGTGTTTTAGCACCATGAAAATTTCTACAACTATATTTTCCTCTCTCATAATAATTTTCAGTAGCTTCATGGACAAACTCAACAATATAACTATCACATAAAGCATGCTTTTCATGATCCATAAACACATAATTTTTATCAAGCTCGAAAATAGTGCGATTAAAACTTTCAAACACACTTTTATCAATAATATAACAAGATGGTTGATCAATCTCAAGAGATATGGGACTCATAGATAATGTCAAGACCTCTCCAATCCCATTTTCATTAGTAGTACAATTAATATTATCAAGTAACATAGGACCATCATCAAGAGCTTTATCATAAACATTTGCTACGCAAAATTCTTTAGTACCATGCATTTCGACATCAGGCACAAACAAAGTATTATCATAAGATTTATCAAAGTAGGATGGATTATAATAAATAACAGTAGCATAATTATTCTCACAAGTTTTACTCATAGGGAATATTTCAAGAGAATCCACCGGAACATAGCATTCAACCTCTTTCGGTAAGCATGGAGGACAATCAAATAGTGTAAGAGATAATAAGTTACTCTCATTAGAAGGTTGGCATGGGTAGCTAATCCATTCTTCCTCCTTTTGTTCATCACTCTCCTCTTCTTTTTCATCCAATGAGCTTTCAGGTTCATCAATTTCCTCCTCTTTTTCATCCAATGAGCTTTCAGGTTCATCAATTTCTTCTTCCACAAGTTCCTGCAAATTGTGAGTGCATTCTTGTGCATTAATGAGTCTCTCTTTATAATCAATGATATAAGGATTATCGCTGTAACTTTCATTGCAAAAATTAAGGATAGAAGAGACATAATCTTTAAGGTCCTTACAAACAACACAAGTTTCATAATTTTTAACCATGAAGGATTCTATCTCGGAGGCTCCCATAAATATGACAAATTGTTCTACCTCTTCAAACCCAAAATGAATATAGCTATTCCGATTATAGTTCTTAATTAAAAATTCCTCACTAAAGCCACATTGAAATTTAAGATGTTTAGTGTCCTGTTGAGAGCAACAGTTTATATCATGGCGTTTAAGCAAGATTTTAGCAATTGTATTCAATTTTCTATCACAGCACTCATCACTTTTCCCGCTCTTGATTCTCTATAATTATTATAATATTCTATAAGCTCCAAGTAGGTTATGGGTTCTCCCATAACAGCAGTTTTTAATTTTTAGGTTTTTCAAATTTTTATGGATTTTTGGGTATATGAGAAAAGTAAAACAAGACAAAAAGAAACTAGACAAAATTAAACTAAGAAAAATAAAACAAGACAGAAATAAACTAAGCACAAATAAACTAGACAAAAGTAAACTAAGCAAAACAAAATAAAATAAAATAAGAGAGATAGAGGTAGAGTGTACTCCCCAGGTGAACTTATGAGTAGAGCTATGCCTCCCGCAACGTTGAAAATCTTGATAACCCACAAGTATAGGGGATCGCAGTCTTCGAGGGAAGTAAAACCCAAATTTATTGATTCGACACAAGGGAGGTAAAGAATACTTATAAGCCTTAACAACTGAGTTGTCAATTCAGCTGCACCTGAAAAAGCACTAGCAACATGGGTGATGTGAAAGTAGCAGTAATATGAGAGCAGTAGTAACAGTAGCACAGCAGCAGTAATAGTAATATGAGAGCAATGACACCAGAAAATAGTTGATACTACTTCCAATGTCATGTGGAACGAGTATATGATGATGAAAGATGGACCGGGGTTCCCAGCTATCTACACTAGTGGCAACTCTCCAATAACAAGTGTTGGGTGAACAAATTACAGTCGGGCAATTGATAGGATTGAAATAGCATTAAGACAGAATATCAAGATCATTAATCATGTAGGCATGTTTTCCATATATAGTCATACGTGCTCGCAATGAGAAACTTGTACAACATCTTTTGTCCTACCAGCCGGTGGCAGCCGGGCCTCAAGGGAATCTACTGGATATTAAGGTACTCCTTTTAATAGAGTACCGGAGCAAAGCATTAACACTTGGTGAAAACATGTGATCCTCACATCACCGCCATCCCCTCCGGTTGTCCCGATTTCTGTCACTTCGGGGCCTTTGGTTCCGGACATGACATGTGCATACAACTTGTAGATACAATCTAAGCAATAATTATAGAGCTTAAATCTAAGATCATGCCACTCGGGCCCTAGTGACAAGCATTAGGCATAACAAGATTGCAGCAACAATAACTTCACAAACTTTATAGATAGACTAATCATAATGTATCATCCATCGGATCCCAACAAACACAACACCGATTACATCAGATGGATCTCAATCATGTAAGGCAGCTCATGAGATCATTGTATTGAAGTACATGGGATAGAGAGTACCAACTAGCTATTGCTAGAACCCGTAGTCCATGGGGGAACTACTCACGGAGCATGATGGAGCGGTGGCGTTGATGGAGATGGCTTCGGGGGCACTTCCCCGTCCGGCGGTGCGACAGAGACTCGTCCCAATTGGAGTTGCGATGGCGGCGGGCGCCTGGAGTCTTTGAGTTTCGTCAAAGGTATCGAGTTTTAGGTCGAAAGGGCTTAAATAGGCGAAGAGCGGCGCGGAGGGGCGACAGGGTGGCCCCACACCGAGCCGGCACGGCCGGGTGTGGCCCAAGCGGCCCACCTGTGTGGTGGCCCCCTGGCTCTCCTCCGCTCCCCTTCGGTGTTGGAGCCTCCGGGAAAAATAAGATCTTTGGCGTTGATTTCGTCCAATTCCGAGAATATTGCCCGAACAGCCTTTCTGGAACCAAAAACAGAAAACAGGGAACTGTGGAATCTTGTTAATAGGTTAGTTCCGAAAACGCATAAAATCATCATAAAGTGCAAGCAAAACATGTAAGTATTGTCATAAAACAAGCATGGAACATCAGAAATTATGGATACGTTGGAGACGTATCAAGCACCTGCCGATACACAGGACGACTATCTTCGCATGAGTGAGTCTATTGCCATTGAGTGCATGTACAAATTTTGCCGAGCTGTGGTGGGAAAGTTTAGCAAATACTACTTGAGATTGCCAACTGAGGAAGAGACTGCAAGGATCATGGCACAAAATGCTGCCAGAGGATTCCCTGAAATGCTTGGAAGCATCGATTGCATGCACTGGTCATGGAAGAACTGCCCGTTTGCTTACCAAGGTATATACAAAGGCGTCATGGATATTGCAGTGTGGTGCTTGAAGTTGTGGCAGATTATGACATGTGGATTTGGCATTGTTTTTTTAGCATGGCAGGATCACACAATGACATCAACGTGTTGCAGCAGTCTCCGGTGTTCAGCAGACTAGTGGAAGGGCATGCTCCACCATGCAACTATGAGATCAATGGCCACCAATATACCAAAGACTATTATCTAGCCGATGATATATATCCAAAATGGGCCACTTTGTCAAAACAATCTCGAATCCATCAGGTCAGAAGAATTCCCACTTTGCTACGGATAGGAGGGTTGCAGGAAGGATGTCGAGCGGGCATTTGATGTGCTTCAAGCTCAATTTACAATTGTCCGGTAGCCTACCCTAACCTGGTCTCACGACCAAATGTGGGAGGTGATGTAGGCTTATGTGATCATGCACAACATGATCATCGAGGATGACCGCAAGAATCATGCCAGAGACATGTTGGTCCCTATGAGTGCGAGGGCCCTCTTGCGGAGGTTGATCATGAGTTGCTTGTAGATTTTGCTGATTTCCTCGGCATGCACGCAGAGATCCGTGACACATTGTTCATGATCAACTTCAAGCTAATCCCGTTGAGCATTTGTGGAGGATTAAAGGATTATCAACAAATGTCGCGACACTTTGATCTAGCCTTATTTATTATATTTGTTTAGTTGTTTTATTGTTTGTTGTATTTTAATTTGAAAATAATCTCCGCAAATATATTTATTTGTATGCTATATTTGATAAATGGTTGTGTTTTCAAAAATCCTTATTTAATGTTTAGGGGCGGTGTTTGGGGGACGCGGCTGGGGAGCGACGTCCCCTAAACGCGGCACGAACAAAACACGTCCTCAAACACTCAATCTAGCGCCGTTTGGAGGACGGTTGGGGGACGTGACTGGAGATGCTCTAATCCAGCTTCTGAAAGAGCACTTATCCAACATGGGCCACACGTTAGAAGTGAGACTGGCTCATGACTTGCGAACGCGGCACCTTAAGCCAGATCGATCGACCGAGGCTTGCTCCACACGCTTGCATGTGCGACGACGACGACCAGCATCACCACAGCAATTCAACTCCACTTGGCTGATCGATCCACGGTGCGATCCGATCGATACATGCCATGGCTTTTGTTTTTCTCTGGCTCGCCGCCGTTGTTGCCTTATCGCCCTGACGATGATTTATACCGCGCGCCAGAGTTGCCAGTGACGGGTAGCTTTTTTCACTATGGTTGCTTGCACCTTTTATCTTTTGGCCCATTGTGTCACGTACATTGGAATCGAATCTCGAACGGCCAAGAGCCTTTTCTTTCTCCGATATGATCCTTTCATCTCTTTCCCAAGCTTCCGTCTTTTTACCCGTCCGTCCACCTTTTTTTGATTTTGGTGTGGTGAGAAAGGTAATAAAAGGACATGGAATGGAATGGTGGGCGTATGCGTATCGGGACATGTCCTTTTTTCCTTGTTCTTTCAGCCTTGGATTCCTTGTACTCCTCCCACTATCATTTGTCACTACACATATTTTCTCTGTTTCTTTGTATTTTCAATCCATGTTTTGTAGTGGCATTTCAGTGGCGTGACGTCAATGGATGGAGATTCACTAGCGTTAGGCCGGCCGGCGTGTAGCAATACTCCACAAAACCAAAACTCATACATCAACGAGATGTAGTGGTGCTACAACTCACTGTCAGATGATACTAGTAGAATCAGATAAAATTTGCACGTAATTAGTGTCATCATGATCGCGAAGCCGCGGGAAGAACGGCCGCACTTACCCATAATGATCACTGTCAAATACTCCTGGCTGCTCGTAGCCGCCCTCTTTTGACCTGGTTCGCGAACAAGTCAGTGCTCGACTTACCCGCGACGCAAAGCTAAACTTGTTTGAGGTGTCAAGGTGCGAACGCACTCGCGCGCTAATGGAGACGTAAAGCTAAGCTTAATCAATAATCACTGGCTCTGGGTAGTGTATCCCCTGGGGGCTGGAGCAGTGTGAGAAAGTTAAGAGAAAGGGTAGATTATCGGCCGAAAAGTGGAGCGTGCCACGCCACTCGCGCCGCAGCTTCCTTCCTCCGGCGCGTTTGACTCCGGCGACAGCGAAAGAAAATAACCTCGGCCGCGGCCGGCAGGTCTCCTTCGCCGAATCATCTTTTTCTCCAATGAGCAAAACAAACACTTATTTTAAAAAAGAAAATACAATACAGATGTAGACGTTTATAAATACATATATATTTATTTATCTCTATGAACGTGTGCACACCATATTTTCATTAGGGGTGTGCCCATGTCTCAGTCGACATAGATTTTCTTAAGTCTCGGTCATCTTAGAAAATTGCAGTTGTAGTTCAAAGAAAAGTACACCTCAATTCAGTTACACTTTTCTCTGGAAAAGTGCAAATTTCAGTATTCTAGCAGAAAAGTGCAACTAAAGTGGGAGCTGTGTTTTGGCACATGGGATCATATGCTCCCTCTATTTTGAAATACATATTACACATATTTTGAAATAAAAAAATGAAACGAAAAATTCACACCCACGTTCTTCACAAAGTTGTTTCATTCAAAAGGATAAAATTCAATGCTAAAAATAGGGTCTTTTAGAAGATAGATTTTCTCTTTTTCACACAGACCACAAAAATATTGGTTCCTCCCCAACCTAGATATATTGCGAAGATGTACATGTAGATTTTTTTGTTTAAATTTTTTGACATTTCAAAATATAATTTTTTTGGTAGAGGGATTATATGCACTCGAAAGCCGAATTGAATTTCCGAACTAAAGCACATTTTTAGAGGCGACGGAGACTTAAAATCTGTTTCATTAGTACCGAGACTGACTCTAAGAAAATAGTCTCATGGTTCTTCAGAACATAACCTCTAAGCCGTATTTATAAGACAACAAAGTGTTAAGCTTGAGGAGAACCAACCTGAGGTTGGCTGGTTTGGAGGGTGGTTGTACCTCCAGTTCACCAGAGTTAAAACCCCAGATTTGATATCTGTGCATCTCATATAGGTGGAATATTCATTCAGTGGGAGGCAACGTTCCCGTCGACAGCAAGGCACCTGTGATGACTTCATCAATTTTAAGATCCAATATGTCGGCTCAGTCTTTCGAAGATGCTCATAGGGGTAGGGTGTGCGCATGTGTATTTATAGGAGTGAGTGTATACGCGTGTATATGAACGTCTGCGTTTGTACCGTGTTTCTAAAAGAAAAAGTGTTAAGCTTGAGATTTGAATTCTGATGAGCTAAACGTGCCACTATCCAACTAACCCTCCAGCATCGGGTTGGTTATCGAAACACTCGTATGTTTTCAAACTGTTACTCGAGTGGCGGTTAGAGAATTTGATTTCCTCGCCGATCGGCCGGCGGAGGAGTTTATGATGTTGGGCGCACTGCACGGCACAGGTACGACTCGCGTACTGGTACGGGGACGTGTTGCTTGCCGCGCGCCGGCACGATCGCCTGCCTCTTCCTGCCGCGCGCGTCCGATGTTACGGCAGCACGGCTCCCAGACTTGATCACTCATGACTGTCTGACGTGACCAGGTTAGATCTCTTGAATCTGGAAACTTGGCGCTCATTTTCTCCTCTTTCACATTGGTCGTTTCCCAACCGAGTAGACTAGACAAGCCGTATATACGGGTGGCCGTTAGTAGAGCAATGAATACTGCTTCGCCAATCACCCCACGGATCAATACATACAGTACGGTCAGTGTGGATTTTGGGACCCGCATCATGATATCATGACAAGTTCAATATCATGACAAGTTACAGTTTTTTTATTTGAACAGGGGCTTGGTCCGAAAGGACCCAAAAGCTCCATTTCATTCACCAGGTACAAGTTACAAGGAAAGCCTCAAAAAAAGGAAATTACAACATGGTCCTCGTGTTTTCAAAAAAAGGATCTCAGAAGAAATTTGGAAAAGCGATCGACTCCTTCATCACTAGTGTTGATGAACCTCGAACCAATGTCCGCCGAGAACGCTCCGGGGACGATACCACTTGGGGCAAGGTCGACGTGCGATGCTGCCCTTTGGTTGAAGAAGATCCCCCACAGTAGCGATGTGGCCTGTAGGAACAAAATCCGCCGGAACAACGAGCTCCGTGGGGCAAACTAGCTGCCTTGGCCAAAAGAAGCAAGGACGACACCATGACTCTGTTGATGAACTTCGCCGAGAGAAGCTTCGAGGGCGGCACTGGGAAGTCTAGATCTTGCTATCACCCTTCTCCGCACACCTCCATCGCGGCCAAATCCGGGAAGAACAGGTCGATGCAGAGTTCTTGCATTTCGTGGCCATGACAAGTCTTCTAGCTCAAAGAATAAAGGGATTTTCCTTCATATGCTAAAATGCTATAAAGAAAAAGCTGAAGGGGTTGCAAAATTCCTTGATAGAGATGCCACGAATCGTCGAATGATTGAACCAAAAATACAAAAGCAGATTTGCAAAGCTTGTGCTTATGTTACCACGGAAGCTATTATTGATGACACTGGGATAGAAAGTGTGTGGTTCTTTTTTATGGGACACGAATTGCATCTATTAAGGAACAAATGGCCATGATTTTTAAGTTAGTTCCAGGAACTTGTATATTTATCCTATTTGAGTAATTCAGAATCTTAATGTATGCTAACTTTGTTTCAATTTCTTGTCCTATGTAGGTACGTCAACAATAAGGGACATGCGATAGAGAGGTTTGTTGGTGTGAACCATGTTCCAGACACATGGCATCCGCTTCACTAAACATAGCTTTGGATGGTATGTTAAAATCTTCTGGTTTATCCATCTCTAGTGTGAGAGGTCAAGCCTACGACGGAGCTTCAAATATGAGGGAGCAATTCCACGGATCGATTGCAAAGATGCATATTAGATGAAAACCCATATGACTTTAATTTCCATTTTTTTTCCCATGAGTTGCAACTAGTGGTTGTCTTTGTTGCCAAGTGTTTTTCCTCTATCTTGGACTTTCTTAATTACGCAACCATGATTGTCAATACGGTTAATGCTTCTTTTCATAGAAAAGATAAATTTTTGCGGAGTCATCATGATGAAATTGTTGGAAATATAACCCTAGAAGCGATAGTGAAGTTTGTGATTATCATGCTTCTATGTTCATGATATATGTTTATACTCCATGCTAGAATTATATTAACATAAAACATTGCCACATGATCATCATGTTGAAGATGCGGTCTTTGTGTTGTTCGGGTTGTGTCACTACAGGTATAGGGCAACTCCTCCGTTGTTGATCCTCAGATTCAACAACGCAGATGACCCTAGTTGAAGCTCGGTGAAGGTTGTTCCATATCTACACCCCAAATCTATACCTCGTGTGCATATTCTAGGAAGACCGTTGGGAAAGTCGCATGCAGGGCACCGCCTGGGTCGCACCTCTATCAAGGTCCTTGAAGATTGCAGATGCGGCAATTTCGAGCCTGTGTTGTCGACGGATTAACGAACTCCGTATTTGGTTCCACTTGTGATCGTTGTGCATATTCGTCATGAGTTCAGATCATCTTCTTGTCGTGTGCAGCTAGGCACATATCTTTTCTTGCTCTACTGCTGGGAGCCATGTAATGATGTACTATTATCTTTAATGCCAATAGTTCATGCTTCGTTCAGGGAAAAAAAGCATAATTCTGCGAAGATGATGGGCAAGTTACAATTGATGTCTCTGAATCGACGAGATGCAGCATCACTGTGCTGCTCCATGACGTACTTAACGTACAGGGAAGCAAAATCGCGCGTCACTTTCAAAGTTCAAAAACCCCAGCAGCACCATTCCGTCCATCCCGCGCCGATCGTTGTCGCTGCCCAGATCGCCGCATAAATGCAGCGCCCCCGTCGGTCCTTCGTCCAATTCAACGAACTCTCTCTCTCTCTAGCTCGCTGACCGACTGCAATGCATCTACACATCCCTGCCAAGCGCCATGAAGATTCATCCATCACCCTGCACACCGCAACTGACATGTACAGCAAATAAACTCTCGCAATAATGTGCCATGTCGGCGTCCGCATCCGCGATTCCGAAGAGATAACGAAAATAAATGTCCAAACGCCAGGGTTCCGATTCCATGGCGACTAGCTAGCTGCCGACACCTCCGGCCATCGATTCGCATGGCATTGGATTCCCGTCATCAACCTCGCTCGCTCGGATTCATCCATCAGCTCCGATCGGTCGGCCGGCCGCGAACTTTTCCCCGGCCTGCGCGCGAGAACCTGCCACTGCAACTGCAACTCGAGGAATCATCAGAGGAGAAAAGAAAGGAAGTGAAAAAGAAAGTGGTGAATCAAAAGAAGAGAAAGGCATGAGCATGAGCGCGAGCATAGTTTTCTTTTCAGCTTTATTCCGGCGCACGCACTGGCGCTTGTTCCTCGGCTCCCTTTTCTTCGTTCTTTCTTTCGATCGTCCCAAAGGCGCGCCAAGTTGCACGAATCAATGATGATCAGGATTCAACTCCACTTGGATGGAATGCGGAATTTCTCAGCCGGACCACTATGCAATTTCAGTTTCAGTCGAAGGTCGTCTCGGTGGTAGCAGTTGTTCAAGGTTTAAGTGGCAACAGAACCACCTAATTATTAGCTGATAAATCCAAGCAATGATAAGCCAGATCCAAGCAAGGATTGACGGCGAGTGCTCCTGGTCAAACATCTCAACATGTTGTGTGCACCATCGAACTACACCCGCGTTGCCTGCTCCCCCACTGCCCATTGCTTTTCACATGACACCTGATGTCGCCCTCCGCCACGGCAAACACCACTGCCGCGAAAGTTCCACACATTGCACGCTCGTGAACCTCTGACCATATGTCTGGAACGAAGGAGTTTACTATAGAGGTGCTCCCACTATTTGCACCACTCAAGATCTGCTCGAGACGTAAGCTTGACATCAAAACAACTGCTCCGTACTAAATAATCCTAAGAAAAATGTAGGAATTTTGTTTATTTCACTCTTCGATAAAGGAAATATGCTAATATCGCACCTTATTCCCAAGGAAGAAATTGTAGGAATTTGTATTTGGTGCACCCTCCATATTATGGGATATGTTCATTGGATCCATGTTGTCATACTTTTTTTCCCCGGAAAGAAGGCATTTCTCCGGCTTCTGCCAATGTAGATGTAAACTGCCATCTATTGCAAAGTTTTGTTCTATTTTCTTTATGAAAAGGGGCTAAGTCTATATATTATATAAAAAAACATTATTACAAGAAAAAAAGTTTTGAAAAAGTTCAGCACCATCTACCTCCTACATCCCTTCTATAAAAATACAGGTGCAAGCACCGTTACACGCAAAACATATATAATGATGCACCAATACCCCAGAAATTAAGGTGCTAAAACATTGACCAAATTGGTTGAACAAAGCTTGTGCGATTATCCCTATTAGGTTGCACCAAAGTCCGGAAACTCCCGAGCTTCTAAACGCTAAACTAACAACCATGTATGGATATAATTGTTGGAGATATACCCAAGAGGCAATAATAAAGTGGTTATTATAATATATCTTTATGTTTATGATAAATGTTTGCATACCATGCTATAATTGTATTAACCGAAACATTGATATGTGTGTTATGTAAACAACAAGGAGTCCCTAGTAAGCCTCTTGTATAACTACCTTGTTGATTAATAGATGATCATGGTTTCGTGATCATGAACATTGGATGTTATTAATAACAAGGTTATGTCATTGGATCAATGATATAATGGACACACACCCAAATAAGCGTAGCATAAGATCAAGTCATTAAGTTCAATTTGCTATAAGCTTTCGATACATACTTACCTAGTCATTCGACCATGAGATCATGTAAATCACTTACACCGGAAGGATGCTTGATACGTCTCCAACGTATCGATAATTTCTTATGTTCCATGCCACATTATTGATGTTATCTACATGTTTTATGCACACTTTATGTCATATTCGTCCATTTTCTGGAACTAACCTATTAACAAGATGCCGAAGTGCCGATTCTGTTTTCTGTTTTTGGTTTCAAAATCCTAGTAACGAAATATTCTCGGAATTGGACGAAATCAACGCCGGGTCCTATTTTGCCACGAAGCTTCCGAAGAGAAGAGTCAACGAAGTGGGGCCACGGGGTGGCCAAACCCTAGGCGCGGCCCCACTGGCCGCGGCCGGCCTGGTGTGGGGCCCTGTGCCCCCTCCGACTTGCCCTTCCGCCTACTTAAAGCCTCCGTGACGAAACCCCTCGAAGCCACGATACGGAAAACCCGAGACGCCGCCGCCGCCGTCCCATCTCGGGGGATCCAGGAGATCGCCTCCGGCACCCTGCCGGAGAGGGGATTCATCTCCGGAGGACTCTACGCCGCCATGGTCGCCTCCGGAGTGATGTGTGAGGTCTACCCTGACTATGGGTCCATAGCTGTAGCTAGATGGTTGTCTTCTCCCCATTGTGCTATCATTGTCGGATCTTGTGAGCTGCCTAACATGATCAAGATCATCTATCTGTAATTCTAAATATTGCGTTTGTTGGGATCCGATGAATAGAGAATACTTGTTATGTTGATTATCAAAGTTATATCTATGTGTTGTTTATGATCTTGCATGCTCTCCGTTGATGCTCTGGCCAAGTTGATGCTAGTAACTCCAAGAGGGAGTATTTATGCTCGATAGTGGGTTCATGCCTCCGTGAATCTGGAGGAGTGACAAGAACCACTAAGGTTATGGATGTGTTGTTGCCACTAGGGATAAAACATTGATGCTATATCTAAGGATGTAGTTATTGATTACATTACGCAATACTTAATGCAATTGTCATTGTTAGCAACTTAATACTGGAAGGGGTTCGGATGATAACCAAGGTGGACTTTTTAGGCATAGATGCGGTTGGATGGCGGTCTATGTACTTTGTCGTAATGCCCAATTAAATCTCACTATACTCATCATGATATGTATGTGCATGGTCATGCTCTCTTTATTTGTCAATTGCCCTTAATTTGTTCACCCAACATGCCGTTTATCTTATGGGAGAGACACCTCTAGTGAACTGTGGACCCCGGTCCAATTCTTTCTGAAATACAATCTCTGCAATCTTTCTCTGTTTTTCGCAAACAATCATCTTCCACACAATACGGTTAATCCTTTGTTACAGCAAGCCGGTGAGATTGACAACCTCACTGTTTCGTTGGGGCAAAGTACTTTGGTTGTGTTGTGCAGGTTCCACGTTGGCGCCGGAATCCCTGGTGTTGCGCCGCACTACATCTCGCCGCCATCAACCTTCAACGTGCTTCTTGACTCTCGGTTCGATAAACCTTGGTTTCTCTTGAGGGAAACTTGCTGCTGTACGCATCACACCTTCCACTTGGGGTTCCCAACGAGCGTGTGCTTTACGCGTCATCAAGCTAAATTTCTGCGCCTTGTGAGATCAAGACACGCCGCAAGGGGAGTCTCCACTTCTCAATCTCTTTACTTTGTTTTTGTCTTGCTTAGTTTTATTTACTACTTTGTTTGCTGCACTAAATCAAAATACAAAAAAAATTAGTTGCTAGTTTTACTTTATTTGCTATCTTGTTTGCTATATCGAAAACACAAAAAAATTAGTTTACTTGCATTTACTTTATCTAGTTTGCTTTATTTACTGTTGCTAAAATGGCCAACGCTGAAAATACTAAGTTGTGTGACTTCACAACCACAAATAATAATGATTTCTTATGCACACCTATTGCTCCACTCGCTACTACAGCAGAATTCTTTGAAATTAAACCTGCTTTACTTAATCTTGTTATGCGAGAGCAATGATTCTGCTGCCCATCTTAATAATTTTGTTGAATTATGTGAAATGCAAAAATATAAGGATGTAGATGGTGACATTATAAAATTAAAATTGTTCCCTTTCTCATTAAGAGGAAGAGCTAAAGATTGGTTGCTATCTCCTAAGAATAGTATTGATTCATGGACTAAATGCAAGGATGCTTTTATTGGTAGATATTATCCCCCTGCTAAAATTATATCTTTGAGGAGTAGCATAATGAATTTTAAACAATTAGATACTGAACATGTTGCTCAAGCTTGGGAAAGAATGAAATCTCTGGTTAAAAATTGCCCAACCCATGGACTGACTACTTGGATGATCATCCAAACCTTCTATGCAGGGACTAAATTTTTCTTCACGGAATTTATTGGATTCAGCTGCTGGGTACCTTTATGTCCATCACTCTTGGTGAAGCAACAAAGCTTCTTGATAATATGATGATCAACTACTCTGAATGGCACACGGAAAGAGGTCCACAAGGTAAGAAGGTAAATTCTGTCGAAGAAACCTCTTCCTTGAGTGATAAGATTGATGCTATTATGTCTATGCTTGTGAATGATAGGACTAATATTGATCCTAATAATGTTCCATTAGCTTCATTGGTTGCACAAGAAGAACATGTTGATGTGAATTTCATTAAAAATAGTAATTTCAACAACAATGCTTACCGGAACAATTCTAGTAACAACTATAGGCCATATCCTTATAATAATGGCAACGGCTATGGTAATTCTTATGGGAATTCTTACAACAATAATAGGAGTTCACCCCTGGACTTGAAGCCATGCTTAAAGAATTTATTAGTACACAAACTGCTTTTAACAAATCTGTTGAAGAAAAGCTTGGGAAAATTGATATACTTGCTTCTAAAGTCGATAGTCTTGTTGTTGATGTTGATCTTTTGAAATCGAAAGTTATGCCTAATGAGAATCATCATAATAAAATTGTTACTACAGCAAATGCCATTCAAGTTAGAATTAATGAGAATATAAGATTAATGGCTGAACTGCGTGCTAGGTGGGATAGAGAAGAAAATGAAAAACTAGCTAAAGAGAAGAATGTAGCTAAAGTTTGGACTATTACCACCACTTGTAATGCTAATGCTACATATGTTGCTGCACCTCCTACTAATACTAATAAAAGAATTGGTGTTAGCAATGTTTCCACTTCTAATGCAAAGCGCGAAAACTGCCTGAAACTGCTAAAACTGCTGAAACTGCCTGTGATAAAGCTGCTGAAATTTTTCCAACATTGGGGATGATGATCCCATTGCTTTAGATTATAATGGTTTGAATTTTGATGATTGCCACATCTCTGAAGTTATAAAGTTCTTACAAAAACTTGCTAAAAGTCCTAATGCTAGTGCTATAAATTTGGCTTTCACACATCATATTACAAATGCTCTCATAAAAGCTAGAGAAGAGAAACTAGAGCGCGAAGCCTCTATTCCTAAAAAGCTAGAGGATGGTTGGGAGCCCATCATTAAGATGAAGGTTAAAGATTTTGATTGTTATGCTTTATGTGATCTTGGTGCAAGTATTTCTGTTATGCCTAAGAAATTTTATAATATGCTTGACTTGCCACCGCTGAAAAATTGTTATTTGGATTTTAATCTTGCTGATCATTCTACAAAGAAACCTTTGGGTAAAGTTGATAATGTTCGCATTACCGTTAACAATAACCTTGTTCCCGTTGATTTTGTTGTCTTGGATATTGAATGCAATGCATCTTGTCCCATTATATTGGGAAGACCTTTTCTTCGAACCGTTGGTGCTACTATTGATATGAAGGAAGGTAATATAAAATATCAATTTCCTCTCAAGAAAGGTATGGAACACTTCCCTAGAAAGAGAATGAAGTTACCTTTTGATTCTATTATGAGAACCAATTATGATGTTGACACTTCGTCCCTTGATAATACTTGATACACACTTTCTGCGCCCTATGAAAGGCGTTAAAGAAAAGCGCTTATGGAGACAACCCATGTTTTTACCTACAGTACTTTGTTTTTATTTTGTGTCTTGGAAGTTGTTTACTACTGTAGCAACCTCTCCTTATCTTAGTTTAGTGTTTTATTGTGCCAAGTTAAGCCGTTGATAGAAAAGTAAGTACTAGATTTGGATTACTGCGCAGTTTCAGATTTCTTTGCTGTCACGAATCTGGGCAAAATTCTCTGTAGGTAACTCAGAAAATTATGCCAATTTACGTGAGTGATCCTCAGATATGTACGCAACTTTCATTCAATTTGAGCATTTTCATTTGAGCAAGTCTGGTGCCATTTTAAAATTCGTCAATACGAACTGTTCTGTTTTGACAGATTCTGCCTTTTATTTCGCATTGCCTCTTTTGCTATGTTGGATGAATTTCTTTGATCCACTAATGTCCAGTAGCATTATGCAATGTCCAGAAGTGTTAAGAATGATTGTGTCACCTCTGAATATGTTAATTTTTATTGTGCACTAACCCTCTAATAAGTTGTTTGAGTTTGATGTGGAGGAAGTTTTCAAGGATCAAGAGAGGAGTATGATGCATGATCAAGGAAGTGAAAGCTCTAAGCTTGGGGATGCCCGGTGGTTCACCCCTGCATATACTAAGAAGACTCAAGCGTCTAAGCTTGGGGATGCCCAAGGCATCCCCTTCTTCATCGACAACATTATCAGGTTCCTCGAAACTATATTTTTATTCCATCACATCTTATGTGCTTTGCTTGGAGCATCGGTTTGTTTTTGTTTTTGTTTTGTTTGAATAAAATGGATCCTAGCATTCACTTTATGGGAGAGAGACACGCTCCGCTGTAGCATATGGACAAGTATGTCCTTGGTTTCTACTCATAGTATTCATGGCGAAGTTTCTTCTTCGTTAAATTGTTATATGGTTGGAATTGGAAAATGATACATGTAGTAATTGCTATAAATGTCTTGGGTAATGTGATACTTGGCAATTGTTGTGCTCATGTTTAAGCTCTTGCATCATATGCTTTGCACCCATTAATGAAGAAATACATAGAGCATGCTAAAATTTGGTTTGCATATTTGGTTTCTCTAAGGTCTAGATAATTTCTAGTATTGAGTTTGAACAACAAGGAAGACGGTGTAGAGTCTTATAATGTTTTCAATATGTCTTTTATGTGAGTTTTGCTGCACCGGTTCATCCTTGTGTTTGTTTCAAATAAGCCTTGCTAGCCTAAACCTTGTATCGAGAGGAATACTTCTCATGCATCCAAAATACTTGAGCCAACCACTATGCCATTTGTGTCCACCATACCTACCTACATGGTATTTTCCGCCATTCCAAAGTAAATTGCTTGAGTGCTACCTTTAAAATTCCATCATTCACCTTTGCAATATATAGCTCATGGGACAAATAGCTTAAAAACTATTGTGGTATTGAATATGTAATTATGCACTTTATCTCTTATTAAGTTGCTTGTTGTGCGATAACCATGTTCATGGGGACGCCATCAACTACTCTTTGTTGAATATCATGTGAGTTGCTATGCATGTCCGTCTTGTCTGAAGTAAGAGCGATCTACCACCTTATGGTTAAGCATGCATATTGTTAGAGAGAACATTGGGCCGCTAACTAAAGCCATGATCCATGGTGGAAGTTTCAGTTTTGGACATATATCCTCAATCTCAAATGAGAAAATTATTAATTGTTGTTACATGCTTATGCATAAAAGAGGAGTCCATTATCTGTTGTCTATGTTGTTCCGGTATGGATGTCTAAGTTGAAGAATAATCAATAGCGAGAAATCCAATGCGAGCTTTCTCCTTAGACCTTTGTACAGGCGGCATAGAGGTACCCCTTTGTGACACTTGGTAAAAACATGTGCATTGTGATGATCCGGTAGTCCAAGCTAATTAGGACAAGGTGCACTATTAGTACACTATGCATGAGGCTTGCAACTTATAAGATATAATTTACATGATGCATATGCTTTATTACTACCGTTGACAAAATTGTTTCATGTTTTCAAAATCAAAGCTCTAGCACAAATATAGCAATCGATGCTTTTCCTCTATGGAGGACCATTCTTTTACTTTCAATGTTGAGTCAGTTCACCTATTTCTCTCCACCTCAAGAAGCAAACACTTGTGTGAACTGTGCATTGATTCCTACATACTTGCTTATTGCACTTATTATATTACTCTATGTTGACAATATCCATGAGATATACATGTTACAAGTTGAAAGCAACCGCTGAAACTTAATCTTCTTTTGTGTTGCTTCAATGCTTTTACTTTGAATTATTGCTTTATGAGTTAACTCTTATGCAAGACTTATTGATGCTTGTCTTGAAGTACTATTCATGAAAAGTCTTTGCTATATGATTCACTTTTTACTCATGTCATATACATTGTTTTGATCGCTGCATTCACTACATATGCTTTACAAATAGTATGATCAAGATTATGATGGCATGTCACTCCAGAAATTATCTGTGTTATCGTTTTACCTGCTCGGGATGAGCAGAACTAAGCTTGGGGATGCTGATACGTCTCCAACGTATCGATAATTTCTTATGTTCCATGCCACATTATTGATGTTATCTACATGTTTTATGCACACTTTATGTCATATTCGTGCATTTTCTAGAACTAACCTATTAACAAGATGCCGAAGTGCCGGTTGCTGTTGCTGTGTTTGGTTTCAGAAATCCTAGTAACGAAATATTCTCGGAATTGGACGAAATCAACGCCGGGGTCCTATTTTGCACGAAGCTTCCATTCCAGTCCACGAAGTGGGGCCATAGGGTGGCCAAACCCTAGGGCGGCGCGGCCCCCCTGCCGCGCGGCCTATGGTGTGGGGCCCTGGCCCCTCGACTTGCCGCCTACTTAAAGCCTCGGTGACGAAACCCCCGGTCCGAGAGCCACGATACGGGAACCCACCGAGACGCACCGCCGCCGATCCCATCTGGGGATCCAGGAGATCGCCTCGGCACCCTGCCGGAGAGGATTCATCTCCCGAGGAGGACTCTGCGCCGCCATGGTCGCCTCCGGAGTGATGTGTGAGTAGTCTACCCCTGGACTATGGGTCCATAGAAGTAGCTAGATGGTTGTCTTCTCCCCATTGTGCTATCATTGTCGGATCTTGTGAGCTGCCTAACATGATCAAGATCATCTATCTGTAATTCTATATGTTGCGTTTGTTGGGATCCGATGAATAGAGAATACTTATTATGTTGATTATCAAAGTTATATCTATGTGTTGTTTATGATCTTGCATGCTCTCCGTTATTAGTAGATGCTCTGGCCAAGTTGATGCTAGTAACTCCAAAAGGGAGTATTTATGCTCGATAGTGGGTTCATGCCTCCGTGAATCTGGAGAGTGACAAGAACCACTAAGGTTATGGATGTGCTGCCACTAGGGATAAAACATTGATGCTATGTCTAAGGATGTAGTTATTGATTACATTACGCGCAATACTTAATGCAATTGTCTGTTGTTAGCAACTTAATACCTGGAAGGGTTCGGATGATAACCCGAAGGTGGACTTTTTAGGCATAGATGCGGTTGGATGGCGGTCTATGTACTTTGTCGTAATGCCCAATTAAATCTCACTATACTCATCATGATATGTATGTGCATGGTCATGCTCTCTTTATTTGTCAATTGCCCAAGCGTAATTTGTTCACCCAACATCTTATCTTTGTTTATCTTATGGGAGAGACACCTCTAGTGAGCTGTGGACCCCGATCCAATTCTCTTTAGAAATACAATCTCCGCAATCTTGTTCTACTGTTTTCGCAAACAATCATCTTCCACACAATACGGTTAATCCTTTGTTACAAGACGGTGAGATTGACAACCTCACTATTTCGTTGGGGCAAAGTACTTTGGTTGTGTTGTGCAGTTCCACGTTGGCGCCGAATCCCTGGTGTTGCGCCGCACTACATCTCGCCGCCATCAACCTTCAACGTGCTTCTTGACTCCTACTGGTTCGATAAACCTTGGTTTCTTCGGAGGTGCTGCTGTACGCATCACACCTTCCACTTGGGGTTCCCAACGAGCGTGTGCTTTACGCGTCATCAATGCTTTGATTACATCAAACGCCATTGCGTAAATGGGTGGTTATAAATATGGGATTAAGTATTCGGAAAAGTGTGAGTTGAGGCATATACAAAGTGGGATTTGTCCATCCCGATGATGGATAGATATACTCTGGGCCCTCTCGGTAGAATGTCATCTGATTAGCTTGCAAGCATGTGACTAGCTCACAAGAGATGACATACCACGGTAGTAAAGAGTACTTGTCGGTAACGAGGTTAACTATGAGATACCGTTGATCGAATCTCGGACAAGTAAAGTATCGCGTGACAAAGGGAATCGGTATCGTATGTAAATGGTTCAATCGATCACTAAGTTATCGTTGAATGTGTGAGAGCCATTATGGATCTCCAGATCCCATTATTGGTTATTGGTCGGAGAGGAGTCTCGACCATGTCTACATAGTTCACGAACCGTATGGTGACACACTTAAGGTTTGATGTCGTTTAAGTAGATATGGAATATGGAATGGAGTTCGAATGTTGTTGGAGTCTCGGTGGGATCCGTGACATCCGAAGGTCCGGAATGGTGGAGAATAAGATTCATATAGGAAGTCACTTTCCAAGTTTGGAAATGATCCGGTGCATTTATGGAAGGCGCTAGAATGTTCTAGAACCTTCCGAAAGAAATCACCATGTAAGGTGGAGTCCCGGTTGGACTCCACCAACCCTAACCAGCCAACCAAGAGGGAAGGTGGAGTCCATGGTGGACTCCACCACCCTGGCCGGCCAAGGGAGAAGGAAAGGGAGGAGTCCCTATCCCCCTAGTTTTCGCTCATATGGAAAGATTTGAATTAGGGTCTGATACGTCTCTCAAACGTATCTATAATTTCTTATGTTCCATGCTACTTTTATGATGATACTCACATGTTTTATACACATTATATGTCATTATTATGCATTTTCCGGCACTAACCTATTAACGAGATGCCGAAGAGCCATTGCTGTTTTCGCTGTTTTTGGTTTCATAAATCCTAGTAAGAAATATTCTCGGAATTGGACGAAATTAACGCCCGGGGTCCTATTTTTCCACGAAGCTTCCAAAGACCGAAGAACGAAGTGGGGCCACGGGCGACGACACGCCGAGGCGGCGCGGCTGGGCTCGGCCGCGCGGCCTGTGGTGTGGGTCCCCCGTGACCTACCCTTCCGCCTACTTAAGCCTTCGTGATAGTTCCACGAGAGCCACGATACGGAAAACCTTCCGGAGACGCCGCCGCCGCCAATCCCATCTCCGGGGATCGGAGATCGCATCCGGCACCCTGGAGAAATCATCTCCCGGAGGACTCTTCACCGCCATGGTCGCCTGCGGAGTGATGTGTGAGTAGTTCACCCCAGACTATGGGTCCAGCAGTAGCTAGATGGTTGTCTTCTCCTCTTGTGCTATCATTGTTAGATCTTGTGAGCTGCCTAACATGATCAAGATCATCTATTTGTAATGCTACATGTTGCGTTTGTTGGGATCCGATGAATATGGAATACTATGCTATGTTGATTATCAATCTATTATCTATGTGTTGTTTATGATCTTGCATGCTCTCGTTATTAGTAGAGGCTCTGGCCAAGTCGTTACTTGTAACTCCAAGAGGGAGTATTTATGCTTGATAGTGGGTTCCCCCTCCTTTCCTGTAAGTGTTGGGCCTCCAAGAGCAGAGGTTTGTAGAACAGCAGCAAGTTTTCCCTTAAGTGGATCACCCAAGGTTTATCGAACTCGGGGGAAGAGGTCAAAGATATCCCTCTCATGCAACCCTGCAACCACAAAGCAAGAAGTCTCTTGTGTCCCCAACACACCTAATAGGTGCACTAGTTCGGCGAAGAGATAGTGAAATAGGTGGTATGAATATATATGAGCGATAGCAACGGTGCTGAAAATAGCTTTGGCGTGTAGTTGATGGTGGTAGTATTGCGAGAGTAGTGCAAGAAAAACAGTAAACAAGCAGCGATAATATTTAGGAACAAGGCCTAGGGATTACACTTTCACTAGTGGACACTCTCAACATTGATCACATAACAGAATAGATAAATGCATACTCTAGACTCTTGTTGGATGATGAACACATTGCGTAGGATTACACGAACCCTCAATGCCGGAGTTAACAAGCTCCACAATTCAATGTTCATATTTAAGTAACCTTAGAGTGCATGAAAGATCAATTCGACTAAACCAAGTACTAACATAGCATGCACACTGTCACCTTCATGCATATGTAGGAGGAATAGATCACATCAATACTGTCATAGCAATAGTTAACTTCGCAATCTACAAGAGATCATGATCATAGCATAAACCAAGTACTAACACGGATGCACACACTGTCACCATTACACCGTGTAGGAGGAATAGACTACTTTAATAACATCACTAGAGTAGCACATAGATAAATTGTGATACAAAATACATTGCAATCATAAAGAGATATAAATAAGCACTTCACTATGCCATTCATAACAGTGAATAAGTATTCGTGAAATATAGCCTAAGAGACCCACACGGTGCACACACTGTCACCTTTACACACGTGGGACAAGGAGTCTCCGGAGATCACATGAGTAAATTTCACTTGACTAGCATAACGACATCTAGATTACAAGCATCATCATATGAATCTCAATCATGTAAGGCAGCTCATGAGATTATTGTATTGAAGTACATAGGAGAGAGATGAACCACATAGCTACCGGTACAGCCCTTAGCCTCGATGGAGAACTACTCCACATGAGCAGCAACGGTGATGAAGATGGCGGTGGAGATGGCAGCGGTGTTGATGGAGAAGCCTTCCGGGCACTTCCGTCCCGGCGGCGTGCCGGAACAGAGACTCCTGTCTCCCGGATCTTGGCCGCGATGGCGGCGGCTGGAAGGTTTCTGTGGGTTTCGTCGAACGTCTCAGGGTTTTCGCGACGGAGGCTTTAAATAGGCGAAGAGGCGGCGCCAGAGGGTCGAAGGGGTGCCCACACCAAAGGGTGGCGCGGCCCCCCCGGCCGGCCCTTAGGGTTTGGTGGGCTGTGCCCCTCTCTGCGTTCCGTGTGGATGCTTCCGGTAAAATAGGAACATGGGCGTTGATTTCGTCCGATTCGAGAATATTTCATTACTAGGATTTCGAAACCAAAAACAGCTAGAACGGCACTTCGGCATCTTGTTAATAGGTTAGTTCCAGAAAATGCACGAATATGACATAAAGTGTGCATAAAACATGTAGATAACATCAATAATGTGGCATGGAACACAAGAAATTATCGATACGTCGGAGACGTATCAGCATCCCCAGCTTAGTTCTGCTCGTCCCGAGCAGGTAAAACGATAACACAGATAATTTCCTAGTGACATGCCATCATAACCTTGATCATACTATTTGTAAAGCATATGTTGTGAATGCAGCGATCAAAACAATGTATATGACATGAGTAAACAAGTGAATCATATAGCAAAGACTTTTCATGGATACCACTTCAAGACAAGCATCAATAAGTCTTGCATAAGAGTTAACTCATAAAGCAATAATTCAAAGTAAAGGCATTGAAGCAACACAAAGGAAGATTAAGTTTCAGCGGTTGCTTTCAACTTGTAACATGTACATCTCATGGATATTGTCAACATAGAGTAATATAATAAGTGCAATAAGCAAGTATGTAATCAATGCACAGTTCACACAAGTGTTTGCTTCTTGAGGTGGAGAGAAATAGGTGAACTGACTCAACATTGAAAGTAAAAGAATGGTCCTCCATAGAGGAAAGCATCGATTATATTTGTGCTAGAGCTTTGATTTTGAAAACATAAAGAGAGCATAAAAATAAAGTTTTGAGAGGTGTATGTTGTTGTCAACGAATGGTAGCGGGTACTCTAACCCCCTTGCCAGACAAACCTTCAAAGCGCTCCCATTTTATTTTATTTTGGGTGGCACTCCTTCCAACCTTTCTTTCACAAACCATGGCTAACCGAATCCTCGGGTGCCCGCCAACAATCTCATACCATGAAGGAGTGCCTTTTTATTTTAGTTTTATTATGATGACACTCCTCCCAACCTTTGCTTACACAAGCCATGGCTAACCGAATCCTTCGGGTGCCGTCCAACAATCACATACCATGGAGGAGTGTCTATTTTTGTTAATTAATTTGGGACTGGGAATCCCATTGCCAGCTCTTGTTTGCAAATTATTGGATAAGCGGATGAAGCCACTAGTCCATTGGTGAAAGTTGCCCAACAAGATTGAAAGATAAACACCACATACTTCCTCATGAGCTATAAAACATTGACACAAATCAGAGGTGATAAATTTTGAATTGTTTAAAGGTAGCACTCAAGCAATTTACTTTGGAATGGCGGAAATACCATGTAGTAGGTAGGTATTGTGGACACAAATGACATAGTGTTGTTTGGCTCAAGGATTTGGATGCATGAGAAGTATTCCCTCTCGATATAAGGCTTAGGCTAGCATGGCTTATTTGAAACAAACACAAGGATGAACCGGTTCAGCAAAACTCACATAAAAGACATATTGTAAACATTATAAGACTATACATCGTCTTCCTTGTTGTTCAAACTCCATACTAGAAATTATCTAGACTTTAGAGAGACCAAATATGCAAACCAAATTTTAACATGCTCTATGTATTTCTTCATTAATGGGTGCAAAGCATATGATGCAAGAGCTTAAACATGAGCACAACAATTGCCAAGTATCACATTACCCAAGACATTTATAGCAATTACTACATGTATCATTTTCCAATTCCAACCATATAACAATTTAACGAAGAAGAAACTTCGCCATGAATACTATGAGTAGAAACTAAGGACATACTTATCCATATGCTACAGCGGAGCGTGTCTCTCTCACAGTGAATGCTAGGATCCATTTTATTCAAACAAAACAAAAACAAAAACAAACCACGCTCAAGAAAAGCACATAAGATGTGATGGAATAAAATATAGTTTCAGGGGAGGAACCGATAATGTTGTCGATGAAGAAGGGGATGCCTTGGGCATCCCCAAGCTTACGCTTGAGTCTTCTTGAAATATGCAGGGATGAACCACCGGCATCCCCAAGCTTAGACTTTTCACTCTTCTTGATCATAGTATATCATCCTCCTCTCTTGACCCTTGAAAACTTCCTTCACACCAAACTTCTCATAAACTTCATTAGAGGGGTTAGTACATAATCAAAAACTCACATGTTCAGAGGTGACACAATCATTCTTAACACTTCTGGACATTGCTCAAAGCTACTGGAAGGTAATGGAACAAAGAAATCCACCCAACACAGCGAAAGAAGCAATGCGAAATAAAAGGCAGAATCTGTCAAAAACAGAACAGTCCGTAAAGACGAATTTTTAATAAATACTTCCGTTATTCAGATCAGAAAACTCAAAACTAATGAAAGTTGCGTACATATCTGAGGAACACGCACGTAAATTGGCATATTTTTCTGATTTTTCTACAGAGAAAACAGCCCAGATTCATGACAGATAGAAATCTGTTTCTGCGCAGAATCCAAATCTAGTATCAACCTTCGATTAGAGGCTTCACTTGGCACAACAAAACACAAAACTAAGATAAGGAGAGGTTGCTACAGTAGTAAACAACTTCCAAGACACAAAATAAAAACAAAGTACTGTAGCAAAATAACACATGGGTTATCTCCCAAGAAGTTCTTTTCTTTATAGCCATTAAGATGGGCTCAGCAGTTTTAATGATGCACTCGCAAGAAATAGTATTTGAAGCAAAAGAGAGCATCAAAAGGCAAATTCAAAACACATTTAAGTCTAACATGCTTCCTATGCAAAGGAATCTTGTAAATAAACAAGTTCATGAAGAGCAAAGTAACAAGCATAGGAAGATAAAACAAGTGTAGCTTCAAAAATTTCAGCACATAGAGAGGTGTTTTAGTAACATGAAAATTCCATATTTTCCTCTCTCATAATAACTTTCAGTAGTATCATGAGCAAACTCAACAATATAACTATCACATAAAGCATTCTTATCATGAGTCTCATGCATAAAATTATTACTCTCCACATAAGCATAATCAATTTTATTAGTTGTAGTGGGAGCAAATTCAACAAAGTAGCTATCATTATTATTCTCATCATCAAATATAGGAGGCATATTGTAATCATAATCAAATTTATCCTCCATAGTAGGTGGAACCAAAAGACCAATATCATTATAATCATCATAAATAGGAGGCAAAGTATCATCAAAGTAAATTTTCTCCTCAATGCTTGGGGGACTAAAAATATCATGCTCATCAAAACCAGCTTCCCCAAGCTTAGAACTTTCTATATCATTATCAACAATGGTGTTCAAAGTGTTCATACTAATATTACTACCAGCATGCAAATAAGATTCCATAGGTTTTTTAATTTTCGCATCAAACAATCCATGTTTTAAATCAGATAGAATAAGAAGCTCATTCTTGTTCATTATGCCAAACTAGTGTAAACAAGAAACAAAAAGATGCAATTGCAGGATCTAAAGGAAATAGCGAGTACTTACAACGGCGAAAATAGCTTAGTAGCCGAGATCCGGAGTGTGAGTACCTTTACCTTTCCTCCCCGACAACGGCGCCAGAAAATAGCTTGATGTCTACTCCTTTTCCGTAGACAGTGTTGGGCCTCCAAGAGCAGAGGTTTGTAGAACAGCAACAAGTTTTCCCTTAAGTGGATCACCCAAGGTTTATCGAACTCGGGGAGGAAGAGGTCAAAGATATCCCTCTCATGCAACCTGCAAGCAAGAAGTCTCTTGTGTCCCCAACACACCTAATAGGTGCACTAGTTCGACGAAGAGATAGTGAAATACAGGTGGTATGAATATATATGAGCAAGTAACGGTGCCAGAAAATAGCTTGCTGTAGTTGATGGTGGTAGTATTGCACAGTAGTAACGCAGTAAAACAGTAACAAGCAGCGATAGCATATTTAGGAACAAGGCCTAGGGATTACACTTTCACTAGTGGACACTCTCAACATTGATCACATAAAGAATAGATAAATGCATACTCTACACTCTTGTTGGATGATGAACACATTGCGTAGGATTACACGAACCCTCAATGCCGAGTTAACAAGCTCCACAATTCAATGTTCATATTTAAGTAACCTTAGAGTGCATGAAAGATCAATTCGACTAAACCAAGTACTAACATAGCATGCACACTGTCACCTTCATGCATATGTAGGAGGAATAGATCACATCAATACTGTCATAGCAATAGTTAACTTCGCAATCTACAAGAGATCATGATCATAGCATAAACCAAGTACACGGACACACAATACACCATTACACCGTGAGGAGGAATAGACTACTTTAATAACACTAGAGTAGCACATAGATAAATTGTGATACAAAATACATTGCAATCATAAAGAGATATAAATAAGCACTTCACTATGCCATTCATAACAGTGAATAAGTATTCTCAAATATAGCCTAAGAGACCCACACGGTGCACACACTATCACCTTTACACACGTGGGACAAGGAGTCTCCGGAGATCACATGAGTAAAATTCACTTGACTAGCATAACGACATCTAGATTACAAGCATCATCATATGAATCTCAATCATGTAAGGCAGCTCATGAGATTATTGTATTGAAGTACATAGGAGAGAGATGAACCACATAGCTACCGGTACAGCCCTTAGCCTCGATGGAGAACTACTCCTCCACATGGGAGCAGCGGTGATGAAGATGGCGGTGGAGATGGCAGCGGTGTTGATGGAGAAGCCTTGGGCACTTCCCGTCCGGCGGCGTGCCGGGAGACTCTGTCCCCGATCTTGGCTTCGCGCGGCGGCTCGGAAGGTTTCTGGGTTCGTCGAACGTCTCGGGGTTTTCGCGACGGAGGCTTTAAATAGGCGGCGGCGGAGGGTCGAAGGGGTGCCCACACCATAGGGTGGCGCGAGCCCCCCGGCCGCGCCGGCCTAGGGTTTGGTGGGCTGTGCCCCTCTCTGCGGTTCTCGTGTGTTCTGGATGCTTGGGTAAAATAGGAACCTGGCGTTGATTTCATCCGATTCCGAGAATATTTCGTTACTAGGATTTCTGAAACCAAAAACAGCAGCAACTGGCACTTCGGCATCTTGTTAATAGGTTAGTTCCAGAAAATGCACGAATATGACATAAAGTGTGCATAAAACATGTAGATAACATCAATAATGTGGCATGGAACACAAGAAATTATCGATACGTCGGAGACGTATCATGGGTTCATGCCTCCATTAAATCTGGGACAGTGACAGAAGTTCTAAGGTTGTGGATGTGATGTTGCCACTAGGGATAAAACATCAATACTATGTCTAAGGATGTATTTGTTGATTACATTACGCACCATACTTAATGCAATTGTACATTGTTTGCAACTTAATACCGGAGGGTTCGGATGATAACACGAAGGTGGACTTTTTAGGCATAGATGCATCTGGATAGCGGTCTATGTACTTTGTCGTAATGCCCAATTGAATCTCACAATACTCATCATAACATGTATGTGCATGGTCATGCCCTCTTTATTTGTCAATTGCCCAATAATTTGTTCACCCAACATGCTATTTATCTTATGGGAGAGACACCACTAGTGAACTGTGGACCCCGGTCCATTCTTTTACATCAAATACAATCTGCTACCGTTCTCTGTTTTCTGCAAACATCATCATCCACACTATACATCTAATCCTTTGTTACTACAAGCCGGTGAGATTGACAACCTCACCGTTAAGTTGGGGCAAAGTAATTGGTTGTGTTGTGCAGTTCCACGTTGGCGCTGAATCCCTGGTGTCGCGCCGCACTACCTTCGCCGCTATCAACCTTTAACGTGCTTCTTGGCTCCTACTGGTTCGATAAACCTTGGTTTCTTCTGAGAACTTGCTGTCGCATCACACCTTCCTCTTGGGGTTCCCAACGGGCGTGTGCTTGACGCCTCATCAAGACTGTTGTCTGGAGCCGTTGCCGAGGAGATCAAGACACACTGCAAGGGGAGTCTCCCACTTTCAATCTCTTTACTTTGTTTTGTCTTGCTTTACTTTATTTTATTTACTGCTTTGTTTGCTTTCTTATATCAAAACACAAAAAAATTAGTTACTTGCTTTTACTTTATTTATTATCTTGTTTGCGTTCTCTATATAAAAAACACAAAAAATTTAGTTACTTGTTTTACTTTACTTAATTTAGTTTGCTTAGTTTATTTTTATTGCTAAAATGAGCAATCCTGCAATTGCATCTTTTTGTTTCTTGTTTTTTTTCACTAGTTAGGCATAATGGAAAGCAACTGTGAGCTTTTTAATCTATTTCCTGAGTTAAGACATGGATTGTTTGATGCGAAAATTAAAAAACCTATGGAATCTTATTTGCATGCTAGTAGCAATGATATTAGTATGAACGCTTTGAACACCATTGTTGCTAATGATATGGAAAATTCTAAGCTTGGGGAAGCTGGTTTTGATGAGCATGATATTTTTAGTCCCCCAAGCATTGAGGAGAAAATTTTCTTTGGTGATACTTTACCTTCTATTTATGATGATTATAATGATAGTGGTCTTTTGGTGCCGCCTACTATGGAGAGTAAATTTTATTATAATTATACTATGCCTCCTACACTTGATGAGAATAATAATAATAGCTACTTTGTTGAATTTGCTCCCACTATTACTAATAAAATTAATTATGCTTATGTGGAGAGTAATGATACTTTTATGCATGTATCTCATGATAAGAATGTTTCATGTGATAGTTATATTGTTGATTTCGTTTATGATGCTACTGAAAATCTTTATGAGAGAGGAAAATATGGTTGTAGAAATTTTCATGTTACTAAAACACCTCTCTACATGCTGAAAATTTTGACGTTACACTTGTTTTATCTTCCTATGCTTGTTGCATTATGCTTCATGAATTTGTTTATCTACAAGATTTCTATGCATAGGAAGTGGGTTAGACTTAAATGTGTTTTGAATTTGCTTTTTGATGCTCTCTTTTGCTTCAATTCTTATTTCTTGGGAGTGCATCATTAAAATTACTGAACCCATCTTAATGGCTATAAAGAAAGCACTTCTTGGAAGATAACCCATGTTTTTTTTATTTTACTACAGAAATTTTATTTTATATTTGTGTCTTGGAAGTTGTTACTACTGTAGAAACCTCTCCTTATCTTTATTTTATTGCATTGTTGTGCCAAGTAAAGTCATTGATAGTAAAGATGATACTAGATTTGGATTACTGCGCAGAAACAGATTTCATACTGTCACGAAATTGAGTCGCCCGTCTGTAGGTAACTCCGGAAAATATGCCAATTTACGTGCGTGATCCTCAGATATGTACGCAACTTTCAGTCAATTTGAGAATTTTCATCTGAGCAAGTCTGGTGCACCTAAAAAATTCGTCTTTACGGACTGTTCTGTTTTGACAGATTCTGCCTTTTATTAATTTGCATTGCCTGTTTTGCTATGCTTGATGGATTTCTTTATTCCATTAACTTTCAGTAGCTTTGTGCAATGTCCACAAGTGTTAAGAATGATTATGTCACCTCTGAACATGTGAATTTTGATTATGCACTAACCCTCTAATGAGTTGTTTTGATTTTGGTGTGGAGGAAGTTTTCAAGGATCAAGAGAGGAGGATGATGCAATATGATCAAGGAGAGTGAAAGCTCTAAGATTGGGGATGCCCCCGGTGGTTCATCCCTGTATATTTCAAGAAGACTCAAGCGTCTAAGATTGGGGATGCCCAAGGCATCTCCTTCTTCATCGACAACATTATCGGGTTCCTCTAGTGAAACTATATTTTTATTCCATCACATCTTATGTGCTTGGGAGCTGCATGTTTTTGTTTTTGTTTTATTTGAATAAAGTTGGATCCTAGCATTCATTGTGTGGGAGAGACACGCTCAGCTGTTGCATATGGACAAATATGTCCTTAGGCTTTACTCATAATATTCATGGCGAAGGTTGAACTACTTCGTTAAATTGTTATATGGTTGGAAACGGGAAATGCTACATGTGGTAATTGGTATAATATCTTGAATAATGTGATACTTGGTAATTGTTGTGCTCATATTTAAGCTCTTGCATCATATACCTTGCACCTATTAATGAAGAAATACATAGAGCTTGTTAAAATTTGGTTTGCATAATTGGCCTCTCTAAGTCTAGATATTTTCAGTGAGGTTTGAACAACAAGGAAGACGGTGTAGAGTCTTATAATGCTTACAATATGTCTTTTATGTGAGTTTTTCTGTACCGGTTCATACTTGTGTTTGTTTCAAATAACCTTGCTAGCCTAAAACCTTGTATCGAGAGGGAATACTTCTCATGCATCCAAAATCCTTGAGCCAAACACTATGCCACTTGTGTCCACCATACCTACCTACTACATGGTATTTCTCCGCCATTCCAAAGTAAATTGCTTGAGTGCTACCTTTAAAATTCCTATTCTTTATCTTTGCAATATATAGCTCATGGGAAAAATAGCCTAAAAACTATTGTGGTATTGAATATGTACTTATGCATCTTATCTCTTATAAGTTGCTTGTTGAGCGATAACCATGTTCCTGGGGACGCCATCAACACTTTGTTGAATATCATGTGAGTTGCTATGCATATTCGTCTGAAGTAAGGGTGATTTATCATGATGAAATGGTTTGAGTATGCATATTGTTAGAGAAGAACATTGGGCCGCTAACTAAAGCCATGATCCATGGTGGAAGTTTCAGTTTGGACAACAAACCTCAATCTCTTATGAGAATATTATTTGTTGCTAAATGCTTATGCATTAAAGAGGAGTCCATTATCTGTTGTCTATGTTGTCCCGGTATGGATGTCTAAGTTGAGAATAATCAAAAGCGAAATCCAATGCGAGCTTTCTCCTTAGACCTTTGTACCGGCATAGAGGTACCCCTTTGTGACACTTGGTTGAAACATATGCTATGCAATGATAATCCATGTAAATCCGAGCTAATTAGGACAAGGTGCGGGCACTATTGGTATACTATGCATGAGGCTTGCAACTTGTAGGATATAATTTACATGATACATATGTTTTATTACTACCGTTGACAAAATTGTTTCTTTTTTTTGAAGAGGAACTGTGAGGCAAAGCCTCACAGCAATTTATTTAAATAAAAAGCCAAAAAGAGTTACATATGTACAATATATACAAGGCAAAAAAAACTAAAGCCTAAGGTAGAGAAAAAATCCAAGCCTGGAACTGTGCTAAATCATTTTTCTTAATCCTATGCTTATGCAGAGACAGTCCATTAATAAAGTCTCTCTTCCAAGATCTGAAAGATGGTCTTATCTGCTGAAAAATCAATCCATTCCTCTGGTTCCAAATGTGCCAGGTTGCCAAGATGACCACCTCTGTGAAGAAAGGCTTCCCAAACTCTTTCCTTGCATGTTTAAATTTCTCTTCAATGGTCACTCCTATGGACCAATCAATCTGCAAATAAGCCCAAACCCTCAGACTGAACACACAATCAAAAAACAGATGGATCCTGTCCTCATACGCATGAGAAAAACAGAGAACACAATGATGATCCGACGTGACATTCCAATGCCTTCTTTTCAACATATCCTTTGTGTTAAGTCTATCACTCATTAACAACCATGCAAACACTTTAAGCTTCTGCAAACACTTACTGTTCCATATCCAATGGTATACCTTATCACAAGTAAGATTGCTGAATCTGTGACGATAAAAGCGTTGCGCAGTGTAATCGCCATCTTTCCAGACAGTTCGCCATTCATCTTTCCCATTAGGTTGCAGGTCAACATTTTGTATAAAGCTCTGCAATTCTACTAACTCCATGGCTGCCTGTTGAGATAATGGCCTTTCAAACAAATCATGAATATCAGGGATTAATAATGCCTCCTTGACAGATAGAGTCTGATTTATAGTGTAAGAATAGAGCCTTGGGAACTTCTCCTGAGGACAAATCCCATTCCATTTATCTGCCCAGAATAGCGCTGTACTTCCCTCTTTAACAGTAACAGAGGTGACAGACCTATATAAATCAGACAATTTCATCACATCCCTCCACCAAAATGATCCACAAAGCTTAGAAGCATGAGGCACACCTTCTGGATAATAGTTCCAAACCAGCTGAACCCATGGTAAATCAGCATGGTTAAAAAAATTATGCAAGTGCTTTAACAAGAGTGCCTCATTCTGCAATTTAAAGTCCATCACTCCCAAACCCCCACTCTGTTTGGGTTTGCAAATCATATCCCATGAGGCCAAGGACTGATTAGTGGTACACTCCCCCTTTTTCTTTCTCCACAAACACTGCCTAATAATCCTGTTAAGCTGTTTGATAATGCCAACAGGTATGCTCAAGGTACACAGGAAAAAAATAGGCATCGAGCTTAGACATGATTGAATTAATTGTAGCCTCCCACCATATGCTAGCAAGGAAGAGCTTGCCGTCAGTCTCCTCTCCATACGATCATCCATTGGTAACAAATCCTGCATAGACGGCCTGGTAGTCCCCAAAGGCAACCCCAAGTATGTAAAAGGCATCACCCCAACCTGGCAACCAAAATCCCTGGCTAACACAGCCACCTCATCATCAGATAGATTCAAGGGCAACATGCAGGACTTGTGAAAATTAACTCTCAAGCCAGTTGAAGAGCTGAAATCCTGTAAAGCTTCCTTGAGGACAGACAATTGAACACTGTCAGCAGGAACTATCAGCAAGGTGTCATCTGCATACTGAATAATTGGGAAGTCTGGATCACCAGTATGAATGGGCAAAGAAATAAGACCTCTCTGTAACAAGTCATTCACCACTGATTGCAGCAAATCTGCCCCAAGAACAAATAACAAAGGAGAAAGGGGATCACCCTGCCTTACTCCCCTTTTACATCTAAACAGTTTGCCAGGAACCCCATTGATCAAGACTGAAGATATACCAGACTCAAGAATCATTCTTACCCAAGCAATCCATTCTTTACTGAAACCCTTCCTCCTCAAAATCTTATAAATCACCTCATGCTCAATGGTGTCAAAGGCCTTCTCGAAATCAAGTTTCAAAATTACCACTGGCTTCTTAGAGGCTTTACACTGATGAATATATTCAAAAGTCCAAGCAAGACAGTCATGAATTGTCCTACTTTTAATAAGCAAGACAAAATTGTTTCTTGTTTTCAAAATAAAAGCTCTAGCATAAATATAGCAATCAATGCTTCCCTCTGCGAAGGGCCTTTCTTCTACTTTTATTGTTGAGTCAGTTTACCCATTTCTTTCTATCTCAAGAAGCAAACACTTGTGTTAACTGTGCATTGATTCCTACATACTTGCATATTGCACTTGTTATATTACTTTATGTTGACAACTATCCATGAGATATACATGTTATAAGTTGAAAGCAACCGCTGAAACTTAATCTTCCTTTGTGTTGCTTCAATACCTTTACTTTGAATCTATTGCTTTATGAGTTAACTCTTATACAAGACTTATTGATGCTTGTCTTGAAAGTACTATTCATGAAAAGTCTTTGCTATATGATTCAGTTGTTTACTCATTACTTTTACCATTGCTTCGAATCGCTGCATTCATTACATGTGCTTACAATAGTATTGATCAAGATTATGATAGCATGTCACTTAAGAAATTATCTTTGTTATCGTTTACCTACTCGACGAGTAGGAACTAAGGGGATGCTTGATACGTCTCAAACGTATCTATAATCTTATGTTCCATGCTACTTTTATGATGATACTCACATGTTTTATACACATTATATGTCATTATTATGCATTTTCCGGCACTAACCTATTAACGAGATGCCGAAGAGCCATTTTTTTCTGCTGTTTTTGGTTTCAGAATCCTAGTAAGGAAATATTCTCGGAATTGGACGAAATCAACGCCCAGGGTCCTATTTTCCACGAAGCTTCCGAAGACCGAAGAGGAACGAAGTGGGGCCACGGGGCGACGACACGCCAGGGCGGCGCGGCGGGCGGCCGCGCGCCCTGTGGTGTGGGTCCCGTGGGCCCCGACCTACCCTTCCGCCTACTTAAGCCTTCGTCGATGATAGTTCCAGTCGAGAGCCACGATACGGAAAACCTTCCGAGCCGCCGCCGCCAATCCCATCTCGGGATTCAGGAGATCGCCTCACCCTGCCGGAGAATCATCTCCCGGAGGATTCTTCACCGCCATGGTCGCCTCCGGAGTGATGTGTGAGTAGTTCACCCCTGGACTATGGGTCCATAGCGTAGCTAGATGGTTGTCTTCTCCTCTTGTGCTATCATTGTTAGATCTTGTGAGCTGCCTAACATGATCAAGATCATCTATTTGTAATGCTACATGTTGCGTTTGTTGCGATCCGATGAATATGGAATACTATGCTATGTTGATTATCAATCTATTATCTATGTGTTGTTTATGATCTTGCATGCTCTCCGTTATTAGTAGAGGCTCTGGCCAAGTCGTTACTTGTAAGTCCAAGAGGGAGTATTTATGCTAGATAGTGGGTTCATGCCTCCATTAAATGGGACAGTGACAGAAAGTTCTAAGGTTGTGGATGTGTTGTCGCCACTAGGGATAAAACATCAATACTATGTCTAAGGATGTATTTGTTGATTACATTACGCACCATACTTAATGCAATTGTCTGTTGTTTGCAACTTAATACTGGAGGGGGTTCGGATGATAACTCGAAGGTGGACTTTTTAGGCATAGATGCATCTTGGATAGCGGTCTATGTACTTTGTCGTAATGCCCAATTGAATCTCACAATACTCATCATAACATGTATGTGCATGGTCATGCCCTCTTTATTGTCAATTGCCCAACCGTAATTTGTTCACCCAACATGCTATTTATCTTATGGGAGAGACACCACTAGTGAACTGTGGACCCCGGTCCATTTTTTTACATCAAATACAATCTCCGCAATACTTGTTCTCTGCAAACATCATCATCCACACTATACATCTAATCCTTTGTTACAGCAAGCCGGTGAGATTGACAACCTCACTGTTAAGTTGGGGCAAAGTAATTTGGTTGTGTTGTGCAGGTTCCACGTTGGCGCCGGAATCTCTGGTGTTGCGCCGCACTACACTTCGCCGCCATCAACCTTCAACGTGCTTCTTGGCTCCTACTGGTTCGATAAACCTTGGTTTCTTACTGAGGAAAAACTTGCTGTTATACGCATCACACCTTCCTCTTGGGGTTCCCAACGGGCGTGTGCTTGACGCGTCATCAGGGTCTTATTCGAATCTTCGGGAAAACCCTAGGGATTTGACCTATATAATGAGGAGGAGAGGGAGGGGGCCGGCCACCACACCATCCGCACCACCCAAGGGCATCAAGGCCGGCGCCCCCTCTCCCCAAACCCTAGCCGCCCCCACCTCCCACTTCTCCCGTAGAGCTTAGGCGAAGACCTGCCGGAGATCTCCACCACCACCGACACCACGTCGTCATGTTGTCGGGATTCCGAGGAGTATCTACTACATCCGCTGCCCGCTGGAACGGGGAGAAGGACGTCGTCATCAACACCGAACGTGTGACCGAGTACGGAGATGCTGCCCGGCACTGTCAAGATCTTCTACGCGCTTTTGAAAGCGGCAAGTGATCGACTACATCAACAACGAGATCTAATCTCGTAGGCTTTGGAAATCTTCGAGGGTTAGTCTCATCTTCATCTCGTTGCTACCATCTACTAGATTAGATCTTGGCTTGTTATTCGTTCTTGCGGTAGGAAATTTTTTGTTTTCTATGCTACGAATCCCATCAATAATCAGGCCCGGTCAACATATTTCGATGGTCCTCCGGGCAATACGACACCAAGTGCCCCTTATTTAAGATGGTGGAGATTTTTTGTAGCAAAGGGAAAATTGCCCCTCCTCTATTTTTATTTTAAAAAAATCATAATATTGATGCTAACTATTCATCCAAGTGAGTGATTCCGGGTACCTGTACACCATCACGGAATAATACAACGCCACCGAAAATACACCAACTCGGGGTCAGACAAGCATGCAATCAAGGTCACCAGTCTGATAATAACTGATAGTCCGTTGGTGATCAATACTTGTCTCACCTTGTACTGCAGCACAAATGCAACACGCGGTGTGATGACATACCAGGTCACATTATTCAACCCACATGCCTGTGGCGACTGATGGTGCTCCGGTGATGGCGCTAGACAATCTTGTTGACCATTGTTGTGGAAGCGGTTGGAAAACCCCAAGAGGAAGGTGTGATGAGCACAACAGCAAGTTTTCCCTCAGTACGAAACCAAGGTTTAATCGACCAGCAGGAGAAAGGCGTGACTTCTGAAGGTGTAGCTCGTTGACTAGTGGCAGGGCGCACTGCCGGCATCAGCAACAACGTGGAACCTACACACAACACAACCAAAGTACTTTACCCCAACTTACAGTGAGGTTGTCAATCTCATCAGTTTCCTGAACACAAAGGATTAGATGTATCGACTGGATGGAGATATTTGCAGAAAGTAAACATAACATGATTGCAGTTAAATTTATCGGTAAAGGAAATAGGACCTGGGTCCACATTTCACTAGAGGTGTCTCTCCATAAAGAAATAGCATGTTGGGTGAATAAATTACTGCTGGGCAATTGACAGAATATCGATCTATACATGACAAGATGATTACTATGAAATTTGATATAGGCATTACAACATAATACATAGACCGTAATCCAATGACTAATAATCCACCTTCAGGTTAGCATCCACACCCCTTCCAGTATAAAGTTGCAAGCAATAGACTATCGTATTAAGCAATGTGTGTAAAGTAAACAATAGAATTACCCTCGGATAAATATTGTTGTTTTCGCCCTAGTAGCTACATCACATCTACAATCTTAGAAGTTATAAAGTCACTCTCCCAGAAAACTAGAGGCATGAACCTACTATCGAGCATAAATACCCACTCTTGGAGTCACAAGTGTCCATTTGGCCAGAGTTTCTACTAGCAACGGAGAGCATGCAAGATCACAAATAACATATGGCATGAATATATAATCAATCTCAACATAGTATACAATATTCATCGGATCTCAGCAAACCAAACATATAGGGTTACATAAAGATGATCTTGATCACGTAGAGCAGCTCACAAGATCGATACATTAAGCACAAAGTGGAGAAGACAACCATCTAGCTACTGGTATGGACCCATAGTCCACAAATGAATTACTTACGCATCACTTGGAGGCGGGCATGGCGATGTAGATGCCTCCGGTGATGATTTCCCCTCGGGGTGCCGGAAGAGCAGAACCTGCGATATGGGTTCAGCGATGGCTGCCGCGGAACTTTTCGTGGATGGAGGCTCGGGTATTTTTCCCGAGAAGATGTATAAATAGGCGAAGGATTTAGGTCGGTGAGGCGCCGGTGGGCCAGACCACCTAGGCGCGGGCCAGGTCCAGCCGTGCCTAGGGTAGGTATGGCCGCCCTGCTGCGCCTCTTTGACTCCCCTCTAGATTTCGTCTTCGTTTCGGTAAAATATTGACTTCGGCTTTTGTTTCGTACAATTCCGAGAATATTTCTGTACAACTTTTAAATACAAAAACAGGAAAACATGGAACTTTTGCATCTTGTTAATAGGTTAGTGCCGGAAATCATGTAAAAGTGCAACAAAGTGTAAACAAAACATATATGAATTGGTGTAAAACAAGGATGTCGCATCAAAAATTATAGATACGTTTGAGACGTACGTGACTGTCGCCCAAGAAGATTTCATCAAGGGCATCGGCGTAAAGGCGAAAGGTACCACGCTAAAGGTACCACGCTGGCCACCGTGAAGATAGGGGCGACGCCTCCTCGTGTGTACAACCCCGCCTGCCTCGATCTCCATCACCTTGGGCATGCCGAGTGTTGTGATAGATGAGCAGTGCGAAAGGGACAATTGCCCCCCCCCCTCTATTTTTCTTCAAAAAATATTCATAATATTGATGCTAACTATTCATCGAAGTGAGTGATTCCTTATTATATTTTTTAAAATAATATTCGTAATATTGATGCCAAATATGTCTTGACATTAAGCCTAAAAAATAAAACCCATATATTAGTAAAAGTACGCAAAAAAATCTTCAGCCGGGTGACAAAGCGGCTCCTCGGCAATACCCACCATGAGGGACTTAGGGTTAACGGAAGGCAGCGATGGAAATTCAGGGAGCGAGACAAGACACGACGTACCCAGGTTCACGTCCCCGTGTTGGAGGATCGCTACGTCCTGCTAGCAATCCAATATATGAATATATGAGTACATGGGGCCGCTGGCCGCCGTAGATGGAGTTGTTGTATCTAGTCTAGTTCTAATCAGTTGCGATGTCTAGGCGTATCGCTTGTATGATCTTAGGTATTGAGTGTCCCCTTAGGGACCCTTGCCTCGCTTTATATATGCAACCAGGCTAGGGTTTACAAGAGTCCAAGTAGACTACGAATTTGAGTCTTCTTGCTTGTAATCCAAGTTGATATTAAATGCGGGTTCAGCTTGTTGAGTCCCTGTGCTGGTCCATCTTCATAATCTGCACCGCAATATCGGGTACCCGAAGGATAATGCCCACATCACCGGAGCCCTTCCGCGTGGCCCCCAGGGCGAGGACCCCTCTACCCTGCCAAATGGACTGGCCATAGATCTAATGCCTAACTTTGTAGATAACCGTCGTCTTGGGGTGAACTAACTCTGTTGTGGGCTCCATGAGACCCACCGACAGTAAAGTAAGATATGTGTACATTGTCAATGCTTCGTCAAACATCATCGTGTTGTTGCTGATATATAACTTTTATTTTTCATTAACTTGATACGGCAATAAATTTGTTTGCATCACACAAAAAAAAGTCATAGACTCAGCTTTTGTTGAAGTTTATCACAACTGCATCACACGGACATTGTATTTGTCAGAATTTTGAAAACATCAATACTAGTGGGGGTAATCTTCCGCATGAACTACACAATGCAATTTCTAAAAGTCTCAAATTGATATCGCATTTTTTAGAGGCATAGTACGAAAGCACATATCATCAATATGTGCATACACTTACGTAGATCTCATGGCTAACATTGTGCTAAAACTTATCAACTTACCAAAGTGGTGGAAGTACAATAATTCGTTTTGGGCTCTCGAGATGGAACGAGCTCATTACTTTCAAAATAAAATAGAAACAAACCCAGAAGTTTCAAAAGATTGTTCAAGCACAATTCATTGATACGGTTAATGCACCATGAGCAAGCAAATACATGTATCAAAATTGCATCATTTCTGGGCTAGATGGAAAAAGTGGTACATGATTATTGTAAGTGCAAACTATGATGCCACTTCTTGCTATATAATTCATCATAATTGTCTTTTTGATTACACTTTATTTGGAGGCTATATCCGGTGTGTAACTAAACTTAGCGTAACTAAACCTAGCGAATGCTATTGGGGTGAAAACAACCTTGTTTGAGTGATGAGTACTAACTAGATATCATTGTCATATTTATCGTTATGTGTGTCCCATTAGAATCGGATTGCTTTTACTGTTAGTGCGGTGTAACAAGATGTGTGTGATCCTTAAGCCGAACCATGCAAATACCGGCATACTCGAACTAACATGAGAGTGTTAAGCACGTGCGCTGTTGTGAGAGCATGTCTAGCAGACCCTCCATCCGCTCGTACCGCATCGCACGGATGAGGGATGCTGCATCTGCAATTAGCAGATGAAAAACAGAGGCGTTCTATCCTAAAGACGAACCCTAAACGCAATCACGTCAATTTTGGCGCGAGAAATTCAAACTAGTTCTTCCGATTCACACAGATAACACAAACTTTACACAATTTTTACGAAAGAGGAACTGCACTGCAAGTTCCTACCCACATCACCTAGCTAGCCCGGGGTTATGCAACCTCATCGGGACTTGGGGGGAACCGGCGGTGGTGTTTCACTTAGCGTCCACATCGTCGGTCTCCACCTCGCCGCGTCGGAGGTGTCGGCGTAGTCCACAATGACGTACCCGCGACACACCTTCTACATGCGGATGGATTGCTGCTTCGCACGACGAAGGTTGTGCGCCTCCTCGCCGAGCCGGGCCTGCCTCGGCCTCCACCGGTCGAATTGGTCGGGGTCATCTCGCATGGAGGTGGAGGGGGTGGAAGAGAGTGCAGCGGCAGCGGAGATTTGGGAATGGAGGCGGGAAAGACCGTCGATTGGAGGCGGAGCGGTGGCCAACGATGGGCGGCGGAGGCGAGGGAAAATGGTGGTTTACCCCATCCGAGCCCTTGCGGCCACGTTAAGTAAGGGCTTCACGGGTCGGGATGGAGTACCCCCTATCGAAAATCACGACGCGGGCTGAAATGGAGTATTTATTCGGGCATGTGCTTAGCCTAAAACCCAAAAAACTGCGACACAGCACCGGATTGGGGGTCTGCTAAGCATACCTGCATGTAGGTATGTCAAAAATCAAATGCTCTTATAAACGGGTTGGTCTCAAGTAAATTTATACTACCTCTATCCATAAGAGGATGTCAAAAATTTATGTAAATTCGAATGCATATGATATGTTTTAGGGTATAGATATATTTAAATTTAAACAAAACTTTAAAATCTTTTTTTTATTGAGGGAACGCAAGATTGATCGTTTTATGGAGTATACGGGATAGCGGGTTCCTGCTTGCAACCCTAGCTGTGTTGTTCTTGTATACTACTACGTACACATCTACCTTGAGTTTGTAAAAAAAGAAAGGTAAACACTTTGGATCCTAGTTCGATTGGAAACGAAAGATCAGACCTACCGACCGTCGTCCATTTCTATTTGATCGAATGGCTCAGGATAGCTTCCCACGTCAATAAAAAAAACACCCATTAATCACCATCTCCATCGGGATTTTTTGCAAACCGTTCCCCCATCCCCTTCCCAAACGCCTCTCTCCACTCCCTACCGCCATCAAGCTGCTGTTTCCGGCGCGCCGGCAAGTCCATCACAGCCACGACCTTTCGTCGGAGGTGTAGCCCGGAGCCGACCAGGACGCCCTTCCCTCCTTCGTGGATCAGCAACTGGAGGTAATTCTTCTTCCACTTTTCCCATCTCGGTCTTCCTTGTTCCACGACACACGAATCTGAACGAGGTTCATCTAAGAACAACATCATATGTTTGGAGTAGGTAATTTCGGGAGAAATCATTGTTAATTTTAGGTTTTACACTGTTTGTGTTTGGTATGATGCATGGTCATCAATTTTATGATTCGAATTCAACATGCTTTTTGAACATATAATTTTCTTGCTTCATGTTACTGTTACTAGTGCCTCATTTGTTTCCCGCATGTGCTTCTAATTTACACACTGGACATGTCTGCTGCAAAGAAAAAAATTGGCAATTCAAATATTTATGCATTCACTTCCTTAATTTCCAACTTATGCTTCCAATATACATATTTTCCGTGGCATCTCTCAAATCAAAAATTTCAGTACCCAAAATTTGTTACGAAGCATGCCAATTTGCAAAAATGAAATTTCTCCAGTTGCAGTGCATGTTATATATGCTGTGATAGTGTGGTGACATCAAATCATCGCTTTCACCCTACACTAATTGTGCTTCAGCGGCCAACCATGCGTGCTTACATGACACACACTTCTTCAACATTTTTTACTAATAGGGTGTGCTACATTGTTACTAATTGGTGCTTCTATTACCATCAGCCTGCATAACCCGATGCCAGTGATATTGCTATATAGCCGAGTGCGCCAAGGCTGGGACACAAATGCCTTGTTGACGAGGAGGAGCTTGGAGCAGATGTGAGATTGTCCATGATTAGCCCATACATCGGTCAGCGACAGTGGTTAGGCAGAAATAAAGAAAGTGTTGTTGTAATAGTGTTTTATTTTGTTACTATAAGAGTCGTAATTTTTTCTTCAAATCAAATCGATTTTTTCATTGTTTCTTGCTTCATGTTGTGCTTCCACAAATTTCTTTTGTGAAGCAAATATTATCGCCAGACTGAAATTTGTCCCCGTTTCATCAAAAGTTGTATGGATAGACAAAAATTATTAGCATGTCATAGTATAAATACTTCTATCTGTCGTAGAAAGAATGTTCCATGATGCAAAAATATGTCTCTAGCGCCACAAAAATGCTGCTTCCATTTATCAAGAAAGTGCTTCCATTGATAAAGGTGAATGCTTCTCTCGTCAATAAAATTGCATACTGAAAATAAGTTGAGAAGACGGGAAGAATAGCGGGCGCATGATGCTTCATGCCATCGACACCACCGATTTCTCCCGAGAGTCGAGGTGTGTCGTGCTTCTGCTGTGGCATATGTGCTTCATGATTGTGTATATTAATTTCCTAATTCCTATGTACTATCTGCTTCCTGGGATTTAGTACCTCGTACGTGCTTATGTATCATTTGTGACATGTTTCAAACTTTTGTACAAAATGTTTTAAAGTACCTATTTGTGGGCTTCGTTTTACACAACATTGGCAATGCTTCGGTACTGCTTTGTTACTGCTTCCACAACTATCAAACTGTGCTTCCAATGGCTCAATACTATAACAAGTAAATTTGTTGGTCTCAAGTAAATTTATACTACCTCTATCCAAAAGAGGATGTCAAAAATTTATATAAATTCGAATGCATATGATATGTTTTAGGGTATAGATATATTTAAATTTAAACAAAACTTTAAAATCTTTTTTTTGATTGAGGGAACGCAAGATTGATCGTTTTATGGAGTATACGGGATAGCGGGTTCCTGCTTGCAACCCTAGCTGTGTTGTTCTTGTATACTACTACATCTACCTTGAGTTTGTAAAAAAAGAAAGGTAAACACTCCCTTCACGACTAACAAAGCCTTAATTCGACCGTCATTTACTGCAGGACAAGATGGCAGGCGGCGCAGACTTCTCAAGAGATGCTGTCTCTTGGCAGCCATTGACTATGAATGCTCACAATTATGGAGGAGAATCAAGTTAAGCGTTAATCAATTGGTCCCTTCAGGGCACTTGACCCCAGGCCGAATCACGACAGTAAAAAGAGAGAAGAAAAACAGCACTACCACTACCAACGACTAACCTAACCAACACAACAATCAGCTTGGCTAGCTTGCACCACGCACGACCGCTAACACAAACTTAATTACTTCAGGGGAATCATTCATGCACGAATTATGCACTAAACAAAACAAAAATGTTGCTTGCTCAGGTTGCTCACTCCGATCTCAACCCCGCACGAAAACCCTATAAAATCGGCGCAACCGGCCAGCACGAACTCGGACTGGTACTTGATGATCCGAAGTGACCCAGACAGTTTTATCGTCTTGTTTAATTGCACCCTGATTAAAGTCGCTGCACGCGCATGCTCGGCTGAAAACAAATCGGAACAATTAGGCATCCAAAGGTCAATCAGTACACTCGATTCCTCACGAAACGAAATGAAAAAGATATTCGGTTCCCTGGCTGGCCCCATGTAGCGCCGATATCGCAATTCGCGCGCACGATCATAAGCATTTCTAATTTTTTTATTACTATGATTTTTGCGGTGCTGGTAACCAGATGCAAACCTTAGTTGTAATTTTATTCTTGCAAGAAGAATAAATGCTTGTTTTTTCGCGAGGTCAAACGTGCAGGCATCACGGTGTCGGAATTTTCTGAGGCTTCGGTAACGCACCTGCTAGAGCGTAACGTGCCTAGTCGCTGGTAGCCCACGACGACGGTGTACTGGAGTAATGGCATCATCCTGTGGTAGGCGACGTGGGATACTTGGAAGGACTCCACCTGCTTGTGTAGGAGTGCAGTGGATACATTGAAGAGGATGATCGTCCAAATCGGCACGCCCTCCTTCATTCGTCGCCGCCCACACTGATGGACACCACCAGAAGTTCTGACCAAGCACCGCTGGTAAGTTATTACTCGCTTATGACTTACCCGCAAAAAAAAAGAGACTTACTCGTCTTCTTTTGCGAAATTCCAACGAACTATTCATAATAATGGATCGATACCACCACAAAGAGCTCTGAAAAATAATAGAATTACAAGATTTTCAAACCACCTAGCGACTACTACAGATACTACGGTGCACTACCGTCCTCGCCCCTCCGCTCCCGGTGCTAAGGCCCCAAAGTACTAGCGCGCTAGAGCAGTAACCATTGTCAATGATGACAACCGTAGACTGAAAAAGACTGACCTGAAATCATACCAACGAACACAAAAACAGATCGGATTCCGCTGTGCACATGACTCCCCACGCTCTTCGTCAGCGCTAGACACACCACTTGAGCGAGCCCCACCATCTTGAAAGAAAAAAACACTGAAAAATCTAAACAAAGAACAAAAACCCTCCCGCTCATGAGAGTCTATGTGCCACGCCTCCAAGGCCCTAAGAGATGTGCGGGTTGATCGCGCCGTCGGCGAGGGGGAACGAAACCTATATTGGTTTTACAATGGTTGCTTCTCTATCCTTGACCTCTCAGCTTACAAGTTAGGACGTGTACAACGGGATGGTGTCAACCTAAATAATGTTTGTATTTCAGATTTAATTTTTTGGTGGAACATTTGTATAGCACCAACATTGAAGAAATCGTATGGTAGTACGTCGTACAGTCACATGATGTGTGCAGGAGAAGCGGGTAGAAGAGCGCTAGATCCGGTCTAAGTTTGGACAGCGGCCGTCGGTTCAGGCCGTGCTTTCGCTTCAGCATGAAAATAATACTGTAGTATTTTGATCTACTTCGTATTTCTTTTCTCTGACGTCCACGTTGGAAGCCTCACTAGCAACCACAACCGCTCATGTCTATGTCGTGGAAATCCTAGCACGACGCACATTCTTCACATAGTAAACACAGTCGGCAGCGTACCTTCGCACGATTAGCCTGTCACAGCGCATCTCCGCAACACGCCGAAATATTCACTGTAGTTTTTGTCGTCTCCATTGCAAAATTACAGTGTAATAATACTGATAATGTATTAATTTTCTCTAAAAATGGGGGGATCTAGGATGGTGTTCTGGTTGCAGTGCCACCCTGGGTCAACAGGTTCAGGTACCCGTTCATCATGGCAATGATGATTCTACTATACTTTCTGAAAAATAATACTAATAAAAACCAAAAAAATCATGTGACCTATTTTCTCAGTTTTCAGCCGTACGTGTACTCCAGTACGTAGGTACTACAGCTGTAGGCCGTTGCGTATTCAAGCTATAGAATACAAAAATAAAGCTGGCTAGTATACAGATAGCTTATCATGCTGAATTGTTTGATTTGTTGTTTCCAAGTCCTAGGAAACAGAAAAAGGTAGAAAATAAAAACAAAAGCTTGTGTCACTTTAGCGGTAGCCTACATGGATTCCACCTCCCAAAGTCCAACACCAGCGGCCACAGGGATGGCTCCAACTTGTCCCGACCCTCGAGAGCCAAAACCACACGAAACGGCGCCACGGCACGGCCCGATTCTACAATCTGATTGCTGGCTCTTTGTTATGTACTCTACTACAAACCCCGTACAGCATCCATCCAAAACGCCGAGACACAAAGCGACGAAAAACACAACGTCTAGTACCCCAATTTTAAATTAGTTTGAAAGTAAGATGGCCGGAAATTTTCATCTTAATTTACGGAGAGAGAACCGAGTGAAGAAGTAGCCGCGGTAGAATCTCTCGTCTGCGGTTCCCTAGTAGAGTACGTACGTCTCGCAAGACGACACTTTTGGAACGGGCCTCTCATTTCAGTACACAAAAAAACGCAGAAACATTTCGTCTTTTTTCCCTCCGCCGCTACGCCTGGTCCACCGGTTTGCGCCGTGGACCACGCCGGCGGGATCGGTTGTGCTACTCCGGCAAGTGCTGCCGCTACATGCTGCCCGTTGGTTCGGGTTCACTGGGCGGGGGCGGCGGCGGCGTTGTTGTCGCCGGCGGCGGCCGCGAGGAGCCAGCGGTCCATGGGCACGCACTGCGCCTTGTGCGCGCGCTTCCAGTCGAGCGCCTGGCACGCGCGGGAGCAGTAGTTGGCCGCGCCGCACACGGAGCAGCGCCGGAACTCGTGCCGCCGCGTCTCCTTGCGCCCGCACCGCATGTGGGAGCACAGCCGCAGCTCGCCGTCGCCGTCGCCGCTCGCCTCCGCGCCGCCCACTGGGGCAGGAGCGGGAGCGGCTTGCTTCTTCGCGCACGCCTGGACCCCGCGCGACGCCCACCAGTCGGACATGAACTGGTTCGCCGTGTGGGGCTCCGCCTCGGGCAGGCTCCACCCGAAGTCCGACAGCAGGGGGCAGCCCGCGGCGCCGCCCACGCCCGCCGCCACGCCGCCCAGCGGGAGGGACGACGCGAAGGAGTGAGGCGCGCTGGCCGCCGCGGCAGCCAGCGCCAGGGAGAGCTCACGCGCGTTGGCGGCGACGAGGAGGCGCCGGCCCTCGGCAGGGTCGCGCCGCACGCCGTACCCGTCCTGCAGGCAGTGCCCCAGCTCCCGGAGCGCGTCCACGTGGCCCAGCGCGGCGGAGCGCGCGCAGAGGGCGGCCCCCGCGCGGAGGTCGCGGTCCGACTTGGCGCCGCCGCTCCCGTTGAACTGGATGACCGCCAGGGAGTACAGCGCGGCCGAGTGCCCGCCGACGGCTGCTTTCGCCAGCAGCGCCGCGCCGCCGCTCCGGCTGCCCAGGCAATAAAACCGAATCTGCACATACGAAAAACGTTCATCAGCACTTCATCTCGGCATGCATGCAGTATGTTTAACCATCGAGATTTCATCGTCGACTCTTACCATGCCTAAAATGTAGCAGGCCTCGAGGTTGCCGGCGTCGGCGCAGCGCTTGAGGTAGCGCTGCACGGGCTCCGACCAGGCCGCCGCCTTCACGGCCAGCGACGCCGGCGAGGCCTTCGCAAACACCATGTCCTGCTGTCCAAGCCCGTTGAGCCTCTTACAACTGAAACATCAAAAAATGAGAGCGCTGTCAGTGGCCTGTCTGAATTAATCCCAATCCTTGGCTCCTTCCGTTATTGCAGAGCAGCCGCCGTACCCCCAAAGTGTTCAGAGAGAACACGGCAGGCGAACGGAGCAGTTGCAACTTGAGGAAGAAGGTAGAGAGGTGTTCGGGAGGGAAGTCCATGAATAATAAACGGAGGAGGGGCAGCGGCGTACGTTAGGTGGACAGAGAGGAGGTCGGCCGGCGAGGAGGCGGTGGCGGCGACCTTCGAGAGGATAGTAAGCACAAGGTCATCCGGTATCCCGTCCAGGAAGTCCGGTCCCCCAGCCTGCCTTTTCACTCGCGCAGCACAGCACTCGCCGGCGGCACCGGCGGCGGGAGACCTCTTCCTTTTCTGCCCGGTCACCGGAGCGTGCTCGCGGCCACCGCCGAGATAGAGAGAGCCGCTCCTGGTCCTCATGGCAGTCTTCGCCGGACGAGCCGTCGTGGGAAGCGGTGGTGCTCCGGTCCGGAGGAGAGGAAGCGCGCGGTCGGGACGGGGAGAAGCGGTGGTGGAGATGGTGCGTAAAGAGGATAGCAGCAAGGATGGGGCTTTTTATACACGAGCGGCGCGTGACCTTGTGAGAGCTAGCGTGGGACCCGCTGTAAGTAAACGAGTCGTGGTTTTATCCGTTTTCACTTTAACTTTTTGTTTATTTATCTCGTCCTCCATTCCTGCCGGTCCTACTGGCAGTAGGATAGTCGGAGCAGCATGAATGCAATTGCAACGGCAGTGGAGGAGCATGAATGCTCGCTGGGCTTTTCAAACGCCAGCCTTGCTGAAAGCCTGCGGAAAATAAGGACATTATTATTTCTCATGGCAGTTTCAGTCTCATTTCGCGTACAGTACAGTACGCTTTTACTTTTACTTTCACGGTGCTACTGGCTGGGGTCAATGATGTACGTGTGGTACGAGGAAAAAGTGGAGTACGGGGCATAGATGGAGTGTGGAGCTGGATATACTGCTGCTAAAAATACCGGTGTTTCTATTGCTCGGTTGAACGAGCTGTGAGTTTTTCTTGACAGCAACCATGTATTTTTATTAGTAGAGAAAAAATTAAGTAAATAAACGTGGAAACAAAAAGGCAGATTAGGAGAAAACCATTATTGTCCTGCAAACATTACAGGTATTATCCTCTAGATAAAAAAAATATCCCTAGGATTTTGCTGCACTGCCGAAACCGATGGTCGTCGTTAAACTCCAACACCGCCTAAATGCTTGCTCGAGGGAGGTATATATTGTTGTGGGACGTCAATTGGGGATATTCACGTACTTTCTTAGATCAATATCTACCGCGTCCCATCAATGAAATAGGGGAGGTCAACCACCTTCGAATCCTCCCTCCAAAACATCCACCTTGCCCCAGCCCTTAGCATTGTCGTGGACAATGACAACGTCGACAACACATATGTTTCGGCGGGTCTGAGAGATCAACAAACACACGTTGACAACAACTCCAAGGCGTCGCCGTGAGGGTAGCCACTAGTGTGGGAGTCAAGTTGAGGCAAAAAAAAATCAAGGCCTACCATCCAACAACCCACCACACCGCCCCTAAGATCATAGAGCAAATAGATGGCGCTGAGCCATGCCCTCACTCCATCCCATTTACAGACTGCACCCCGCATTTTTTAAGCAGAAATTTGGTGCCGGCGCCCCCGATTGGAACCCCTTCGCATAGGGATGATTTCGGGCGCACCAGCGTTTTTATGGGGCTTCAGAATATGCCGGTGTTTTTTAGAAGTACTAGTGTATGGTACTTTCTCTCACTAGGATCTTAATAGAGCTATTGGAAGCCCTATTAGGAACGCCGGTGGAGATGCTCCAGCTACACAACCGGAGAAATGGAGATATACTCGCGGTTGCAAGCAAAGGGAGATAGGATCAACGCCCACGCAGGTGGAGATGGGATCTGGTCGGCAGCTCGCCCCGCCGCCGAGGAGGTTCGGCGTCCTCCACGCACGGTATCTCTTGTGTAACAAACGGGCTGCGTACTGTATTATGCAATGCGATCCGTTCTCGGACGAATCCAGGAAGTAATACCAACGCTTGGAGTCTTGGACTGTGAAGCTCGCTGAAAGGAGTAGTCTGGTGCGTGCGCTCTGGGTGTGATGCGACCTGGACGGTTTGGACGCTACTCCTTGTCTCCTCGTCGCCGGTGGACGCCGCCCACGCATCGGTTCCAGCCTCGGGCGGTTCGGATCCTGGCTTCTCTACGCAACCCCTTGTCGCAGATTATATGCCCGTAATCGGATCGAATGGGTTTCCTACGGGGAACAAATCGGCGAAAGCTGCGTCTCTTCTTGCTCGACGCGACCGGGAACAACCGGAGAAGCACTAGGTTATCACGCCGCCCGTCCGTCATCATCACGTGATAAACGATACGCCGCCACTGAAACCTCGAGAGAGAAGAATACCCATTCTCCGCCCGTATCGCGTGCATCGCGAGTGAAGAGGACAAGAACGGGAGCGCCATCGGCGACCTCGGCATCTTCTTCGGCGAGGCAGGCAGGTGGGTTGGCAGTAGGCATTGACACCGGCCGGCCGGCCACCCCCGTGACCTCGTCCGTCCATCCGCCTATATCTACCGCTGCCGCCCGCGTCGCCCTCGGCCGGCGGATGCGGCGGCGGGTTTGGAGCGGTTGGTGGGCCGGGCTGGGCTGGGCCTCCGGTTACCCTGGGGCTGTGCTCCGTCACGCACGGTACGGCGCGCGGCGCCATGCCTGGCGAGCTCCATGTGTCGCGCCTCGGGTCCGCCCCGCGCTGCCTGCCTGCCGCTCTTTGACCCTGACGCGAGCACTCCTTTGTTTATTCCCGCTGCGCACACACCTCCGTCGCCATGTCGCTCCTCGTCCAGCTTTGTTTATTCGCCTCTATCTATCTATCTATAAACAAATCCATCTATCTCAGAAAGAAAGAAAGTAAAAGAGGCGCAGAACAGCGCCACGGCCTTCTGGACTTGCGGGAAAGAGGATTTGATTCCGATGCGTCGCACGAAGCAGGGCCTGGGTGTGGGCTTGAGTTTGCACGGACCGGAGGAGCTCCATGCCCCTTTCATCTTTCCTTCTTTTTCGAAATGCGATGCATGTGTTGTCCTCCTTTCACAAAGGAAGAAAGAGGTGCGGAGTCCCGGCAAAACGCCAAGATGCTTCACGTGGTCTCGAGCTCTCTTTCTGCAAATCTGCTGGCCAAAGCAGTAGTATGATATCAGAAGTGGAATTTCAGGAGGACAAACAGTCCATGGCTATGCAAGATCTTGAAATGAACTTGATCGTGCAACGATGCTGGAATATTGTCAGCCGACAATTACAGCCAATTACCCAAGTACTGCAAAAGAAGTGTACTCCTGTATGATAATGCTACGGCCATCCAAGGATTACATACCGGTAGGCAATGAAATGTTTCAAGTTTTCACACATGATATACGTAGTCTTGGGACTATATGTGATAATGTGAAGTTGCAAATGATGAAGAAAGACACAATCAATTGTTTGTTTTAAAACATATATAAACTTACACTACTCTCTCCGTTACGCAAAACTTGTCAGAGACGCTCCTCCCCGCAATACATTTTAATTTTTGCCAAAAAAAAACCTAATACATTTTGATTGTCTCAAGTCTAGCTTCCTACAAAATTTCAAGCTGGATTCTTCGTCGTCAATCGTCTGGTCCGCCCGATCTGCAATTTCTAAGGTTTCTTTTTTTCAAAACACTCTGTCCGATAGGTTTTTGACTTCATCTAAGCTCACAATCACACTCCCTAACTCATCATTCTCAAAAGGATCCATGCGAGTTAAAAATGTGTTATCTAGCAATGGAGCTTCACATAATGATGAGTACAAGTATATAGAAATACATATGACTTGATCGTGTGCCACTTTGAGAGCAATAGCTATGCCAAATGGGTGTATTTGGATATGATGAATATCAATTAAATCTCTATTGCACGAAATGTACTCTTAAGTACCACCAGTCCTGGTCCAAACCAAGCAGACACCGGAGAAACATAAACATAAAATCGTTTTTATACTAAACTATCATACCTGTTTGAACATATGTTTCTACTATATCATTAATGACCGAGTACAATTCGATAGCATAAGTAAACACATAACGATATCCCCAAAAATAAGTTATAGTGATGTTGCTATTCAGTTGTAACGTACATCACTCGACAATTTGCTTCTGCTAAATTTAAATTGTATGTTGTAATAAATTTCTTTCATAAATTAACTATCCACAATCGCATAATTTTTTTAGTGAATGAATATGAGTTTTTCTATGTATGTGTGTGTGTAGATATATAAATTTTTAATATCATTAAGTATCATGATGGAGATTCTAAAACATATACACTCTGGTATATAAAAATATCTTAATTAGGAGTGGTTCTCGTGTACTATTAGATATGCAAAGTCATGGGATATTCTAGAGTGTGAATTGATGTGTTTGAAAAGGCATCTCGGAGAGTGAATTTGGTAAACATTTAACAACATTTGCATGATTTATGCTTGATATTGAAATAACATCGCTATTAGGATCATCCAAGAACAAAAAAAAATGACATTTTTTTACCTAAATGTTGTTTGATTGATTTATATGCTCCTATTGACGGCTGGTTTCATGTGATGCATATGGTCGGTTTTGCCGATTTCTTAAATAAAGTTTGTGCACAAAATTGAAAAAATAGGACGTCCATGTAATGTAAGCGACACTATAAATTAAGCAACCCTAATGTCTAACTAATAATGCTAACAATTGTAAAAATTCTATCACTAACTTAATTTGCCCTAATATATGGCACTAGCGATGGGTGACAAAAAAAGAGAACAAAGAGCTAAATGAACCTAGCTTATCAACTCCAACTAAATTGACCTCACTAATTATCCTAACTAAATTACCATAACTAGGCTAACATAACAAAAAAGTTGGTGTGGAAAAACCCTAACTAAATCCTTGCTGCCATGTTGCATGATGTCACCTTTATCGATCTGATAGAATTTTCCTCAGACTAGTTGTAGAGTCTTAAAGGTTTATAGACGTAAATGGTGCTAGGACTCTACCTAGTAAACTAATTAGTGTGCCTTGTGTTGGGCCATGTCATCGGAAATCAAGTCGTTCAAAACTTTTTTCTAACGCTTTCAACATCGAGAATCCAGCTCAAGTAGAAGGAAACGTGATCTTTGCACTAAAAGCGCAGCCGCAAGAGCTTGAGGAAGAGCGTCATCCGAGTAGTGCAGTCCTTGTTATTCGTCTCCACATGCAGCTTCGGGCTCTGCTTTGTAGATCAAAAGGAAAAAAAACAATGTTTCCAAATGATGCCATAAAATACCGGTGATGAGATGTCTGCTATCTCTCGGCAATGACGCCTGAAAATATTGTCGATGACAACAACCTACATGTACATCAACTCGTCAGTGTTTAATATCAAACTCTCAAGGACATAGTAGAACACTTCCTCGTCCTCTTCGATCAACCTACAAACCAAATTAATTGTCGTGTATCCCCAACTACACCGATGTGCAGGACCGGGCCGACAAAATTCGTGGCCATGTACGAAATTTTAAAATGGGGCCCTATCTCATTTGAAATATATAACTAATAACCAATAATAATATATCAAAAGGGTCCCAAAAAAGACCTACAAGTGGGTCCTATCAAATTTACCTTAATCAAATAGTTTTGATGCATGTAAATTATTCCAACAAGTATAAGTATATAACTAAGCCTATTATAAGAACTATCCCCAGCAGAGGAATGGAATATCACTATGTTAAATTTACCTCAATCTCTATATGCTAAAATCATAGTAATTTTTTGCATGGCAATTAATTATTTAATTTAAATATGAGAAGTCAAGATATCGTAGTACAAAGTTTCTAACATGTTAAAAAGTTGAACTAGAAATTTATTTCAAAAGTAGGTATAATATGATTTATAAATGAAGCTTTTTTAATATTTAATGCTAATAAAATTGATAATAAAATATTTGTATCATAGGCATCAATTTTAATAGATAAAATAAAAGAAAATAAAATAACAATCAAATAATTGATGCTAATAAAATGAATAATTAAATATTTGTATCATAGGTATCAATTCGAATAAAAAACCAAAGAAAATAAAGTAACAATCAAATACTCGATGCTAATAAAAATAATAATAAAATATTTGTATCAAAGGCATCGATTCGAATAGAAAAACCAAAAAAAAGTAACAAGAGGCATTGGTGCCGAGATTTTAACTTGCAACCTCCTAGTTAGCAATCCCGCACGCGTGATGCGTTAAACCAACTGGATGGAGCTTTCTTCGTGATAAATTTCTGAAGTAAAATTTACTACTCTATACCGAAATCCCATTTTGAAATTTTTGCCCCCCAAAAATTCAGGGCCCTATGTGACCGCACGGGCCGCACTCCCACGGGCCCGGGCCTGCCGATGTGGTTGTCAAGCACATGGTGCGTAAATAAGATGAAAACAAAACAAAGATAAAACTAAAGTTATATGCAATGCAATGATCTAAAATAGTTCAGTTGTGATGAGAGTGATGCAAACAATTTGTAAACTATAAATACAAAAGGGATAAATGTTTTTTTATTTTCAGATTTAATAATTGCAGGAAATAAAAGTATGTGTATCTGAAAGTAAAAGGTTGATCTTATATTTAAAAATGGATCGAGTTCATGGGTTCACTTGATTACTCATCTGTCATAAGCATGGTGACACAAATATAGCTTCGTAAGACAAGATAAGCAACGCAACAGTATTGTGTGTTTTATTCACATTCATATAGGTATATCTCCCTATTGTTGAGATGACGCAACACATCCTACTAAAACTCCTCTATTAATAGAAAACTTTGCATACTAGGTTTAAGACCAATAGAGTATTGTGTTTACTTTTGACATGATGCATGTTAAATATAAAACATGATACCTCATAATGACATCATCTTTTGAGGTCACTAGATGGTTGCAGCACATGCATTCATTTTATCCCTAACTAGGTAACAAACAAAAAGGTAAAAAATCATAGCGGGTCCTAAATTTTAGATCACTATCTAGTTGCTACTACCAATTACTCCATCTAACGCACGTGTTCCCGCACACGCGACTGAACATACTAGTTTGAGCAGAACATACATACATGAATAGGATAATAATATGCATATACATATACATCAAACACATAATAGAAAAATTGTAATCTCATATATCATCACATAATCAAAATAGCCACTCTATGGGAGTTACAATGACGGCCATATATAATCATGTAAGGTAGCTCATATGGTTCTAAAGCATTATAGGGTGCATGCTGTAACATCCCATGTTTGTTAATCCAATTTTGTTGCTAAGTTGTTCATAAGCATGCATGCATTTGCATTTAATTTGAGAAAATTTTACACCAAAATGGTTTGAAACAAAGTTGCAAATGTTGTATTTTTCTCTAACAAAATTTTTGTGCAAAAACCCCCTTGAAATTTGGGTCAAAATATCCCAAATATCCCCCAAATCCTGCCCTGTTTTTATTTTTCAGAAAAATACTCAAACACTAGGGGGTTATGGGCAAATTTTGCCCTTGTCTTCTACCTCAAGCAGGTGCGTGGCAGCACCTGTGTGCTCGCCGACGCCACCTCCTGCTCGTCGCCGACCCTGGACGAGGAGACGTCCTGGAGGCCCCCTCGCCCTCTCTCCTCTCATCCTCATCCTCTCCCCACCCCCGGCGCTCTCTCCTTTCTTCTCTGGGAGCCCCGCCCGAAACCCTAGCCCCGGCCAACTTCGCCGTCGCCGCCGCTCCGAGCTTCCCCGCGCCAAGCCGACGCCGCCAGGAGGTCCGCCGCGACGCCCTCTACCTCCTCCACCCAGCAGCGCAAGCCGACGGGGCCGGAATCGGCCGAATCGGCCCCGCCCGTGCCGCAGGTCCGCCGTTCGCCGGCGTTCCCGGCCTCGCCGTCCCGCGAAGCTCACGGTGAGCTGGGCTTCCTCCCGGTCCCCTCCGCCTCCTCTATTTCCCCTTGGAGCCGCCGCCGCGCGCGAGCCCGCACCCGGCCGCCGCGCCAGTCGCCGGCGACAATTCCGGCGACCACCGGTGCGCGCCGCCTTTCTTCGCGCGCTCGATTGCGGGCTCAATCGCCCGATTGGAGCTCGACCAGAGCTCCCAGGGAGCTCATGGCCGCGCTGACGTCATGCTGATGTCAGCGTGACGTCATATTTCCCTTTTTAATTTCTGTTTTATTTTCAGTAATTGATAAATAATTCATATTAAATCAGAAAAATATAAAATTATATATCAAATTGATCAGAAAAACATTTCCTATTTGTTTATACATGTTTCATACATGATTGAACCCATTAAATGTGGAGCTTAGTAGAAAACCCTAATACACCCTCTCATATGTCGGTCCGATGTCGGAACCCCTTTAATCGATGATGCACCTAGGGTTTACTCAATTCCATTAATATGACATATCATTCATACTTGTATGCGCATTGCATCGATGCCATGTGTTGATTGTTATTCCTCTCTTTATAGTATTTGCTTCTTCGCGATCGATAGAGCACGTGCAGACGATGAAGATCAACAACGCACGATCAATAATTGTCCATCGAACAAGTCAAGCATGGGATCCTCGAAGATCCATATTGGTTTATCAGGGACAAGCCCTAACCTGGTTCATCTATGATTTCGAAATGCTTTATACTTGGTTCCTACATATCGCATACGATTCAACTGTCTTTATCGATAGATAGAGTTACCCTATCATTGCATGTCCGACCTTTGTAGCCTCGATACCCTGATCCACTGCTCCTAGCATAACTAGGTTTGGCATGTGTGTCGCGAGAGCCTTTATCTCTTATGCTTAGCCATGCTTAGTTTGTTACGCTACTACTCCGGTCTTCGGACTGGAGCCTTACAATGAAATGAATCTAGCATGACAGGTTGACGTGGTAAGTATGGAGATGATGATAAACATGATTAAAGGCTCAGACGAGAGGCCACATTGGGATGTGGTGGGTTGTTTCGTTTCTGCCGACCCTAGGAACCGAGTTCTCGCCTCTTGAACCAAGACCGAGCGTACAACCACACGAGGCCCTATTATGGTACCCTCTCGACTCACTAACTTGCCTAGTAGATTCCATGAGTCACATAGTTTGCGCGTTATTTGGACATATGCATTGAAAATGTTTGTGAAAAGGTGCATAGCATACAGGTAGGTAAGCGTGGCCGAGGTGGCTTGGGTTAGAGTCCCTGGTGAAACCCACCTCGCCTCACATCGTTAGGGACCGACTTCGGGACTTGACCCGTTACGGCGGAACAATCCTTAGCGCGTGACTCATGGTCTCGGCGACAGGGTAAAGGTCGTGGTCAACCACCCTCTGCTTTCCAAGGAAGAGAGTTGGCACTAAGAGTCGGTTGGCGCGTGTGGGTAAAGTTGTGCACCCCTGCAGGGTTATGAATCTTTTCGAAAAGCCGTGTCCACGGTTATGGACGACTTGGGAACGGACGTGGAGATCATAGAGAACATGAATCTAATCGTAAAACTTGGCAACCAATGTGTGCTTACGGATACCTTCTTCGGTGTTGAGGGGGTGATCCGAGGATAGTGGTTCGAGATGATGAAGATTGGTGGATACAATATGATGATCAATAGAGATAGAGATGTCGCTCTCTTATCCCTTTTAAAGGTTCAGTCGAGCTTCTTCTCCCTCCTGTTTATCAAAGGAAAACCGGCTTTACGCAAAAGAAGCCCTACGAAAGCCCGCATACCCGCTTTGCTAAAAGGTTGTACTAAGTCTTGCCGAGTCCCTGTACTCGGCTTTGCATGCTTTTGTTTCGGGAAGTCGCTCCAACAGATGGTGGTTTCTTTTCGACATCGACGAGTAGCTTGGGGTTCCAGTGGCAGAATCTATGGGTGGGACGTCGCCGTTATGCTCCCGGCCTCTTAGGCCTTTTGCTATCTTGCTATGTCTAATAGCATAACTTTGCTTCCGTTGGTTGATGTATGTCAGGTCAGTGACCTCGCTTGTAATACTTTGGTTCTTCGCTCAGTTATGAGCTTGTATTACTTCTTGAGTCGTAGAGTCACTGTTGTGTTACCGATTCTCTCACTGTAGTCTCTCGAGCTCTAGGTTAGGCTTATGTCAGATGAAGATCTGGTATTTGTCTAACCCTGATCCCGAGGGTGCCACACATGCACACACACAAACAAAGAGATGTCGAGCTTCTGTCATAAACGCATAATCCAGAGGTGGGCTACCTCCTCTTCATCATGGAGGCGATGGAGATGACGTTGAACGAGGTGGAGAAGCAACCAGGAGCTACTCCGGCAGCGTTCCCCCTCTAATCTTCGCAGGGCATGTCTCTGTTTCATGCTTTTTCTGTTCGCGTCCGCCTACTCTTGAAATCGCGAAGGGGGGCATATATATAATCGATTTTAGGGCAAAGCGCATCCATTGGCAGGAAAACAAAGGGAAAAGGAGGTCCCAGGCGGTGGGACCCACCCATGGCTAGGATGCAAGGTTTGGTCGTGCCATGGGGCCACCAGGCGCCTCGTTGACCTTCACGTGTATTCCTTCAACGCAAAGTCTACGTATTTTCAAAAATGTTGTTACGGGCCAAAAAAAAATCCTATGTCCGTTTGAAATTCGGAAGATTCCCGAAAACTATAAAGTATAAAAAGTTCATAGATACATTTTATATGTATATCAACACCTTGTAACCCTACCTCCAACAAATTATATAAGGCTAAGGAAGGATCACCTAATCGATATGAAATCTAACCTTGCGATCTACCAAACTCTAGCATACGTGACGGAAGCAATACGACTCGTTGCAAACATGAGCATGGCTTTTATGTGTGTGTGTCGAATCACCCGACCTGTGTAAATATGTGTCTCATGTGCAACCATCTTGATCTACCATGTGTACACCACAACATGTTCAGTATTGCCGGCACAAAAGTTTGGCAGGGCCCACGTGGCCCATTTATACAAAATGCAGGGATATGGTAGCATGAATATGCACCTACAATTGTTGGAACGTTGTACACCTCGTTCCGCCTTGAAGCAGGTGATTCCCTTGCTGACACATCACTCTCGTCCCTTTCCCGTGCCACACGGATTTGAATCAAAATTTGGATGAACTTTTAGAAGATTTAAAGAATTATAGATTTTGTAATTTCTACCACAAAGGTCTAAAGTCTAAACGATGCTTCGGAATCTTTTTTTGGAAAAATCTAAGACCAATGTCGTATAATATATTTTACAACTTTTTTTTACCACAAGTTTAAACCAATGCTTCGATTTTGTTATAAACTTTTGGAAAATTCTCACAAACCTCAAGCTTTCAAAAAAAAAAACACACAAAATGATGTTGCGGCATGAAAGGCTAAATAATTACGAGTTTGTTCTCATGCATTTAGAGATTTTGTATAGAAGCTCTCTAGTTTGTCGTGCGCCTTGAACATTCTAATGTTCTCTCGCATGGTTAAGTCTACGAAAATAGTTATAAACAAGGAATGATATGATGAACTTATTGCATAGTTCACTACGTAAGCTCCACTACAGAAAGGTTATGGTGTTAGCTAGTGAGGACTATGAAGACGAGAGGTGTGATCACTTTTCGCGTAATGACCACAAAAACATGGATGAGATTTGCGGTTTCCTTCCGATGGAAACTTGTTTCGCATTATCTCTACTAACACTCAGCAAAAGCTGAGAGCTTGACAGCAGTGCTTTGCAAGTTGCCATCGCGCGCCTATGCATCGGCCAGGAGGAATGTTGGCCGCATCACATCACGCATCGACCAAAGCAGCTGCTAGCAGGGGGACGACCATAATATCGGCGTTTGCCATAGTGGACAAGAAGTCGGATCCTCGCACGATATTTCCAAGCCACCACCATCGGCTATCTAGGCAGCAAAAAAGCGGTGCGGTGCGCCACGAAAAGGAGAGGCGGTGGTGTGCAGACGTGGAGAAGTGGAGGTGACACGAGGCAAGCGCCATCGTGTGGGCGACGAGGCGAGGCAAGTGGCCTGGGCTAGCCAACCCGAGCCCGTCGCCGGATTGCGCGACAGGGAGAGGATAAGCCGAGCACGTGCACGTGCCTCCGCCGGCCGCCGCGACGCGCGCCGCTGCGGCCAGCCGAGAAACCCAATCCAGTCTGACAGCAGGGGTAGGAAATCCGGAGAGACGCGATCTAGACGACGGGGATCTCATCCGCGCGGCGCGCGTCCACGTCCACACGCACGCCGACATCGGCTAAGCTCGATCGCGCCGTCTCGGCCCGTCGTCTCTCATCCGCAGGATCCAATCCAACCCTGCCGGCGGCTGATCGAGATACACAACTCACTCCTGTCGTGGCGGAGAGCTCCACGTACATACAGACACTGGATGGCGCGCGCGCGCGCTTTTGTCCGTGATCTTAATTTGTTGGCAACCAAGACGTACTCATCTCCCTCCACCTTACCTTGGAGTTCAACTTGTCCCTCTCAGGTCTCAGCGATGGGACGGGATCATGGATGGATGGCTCATGCGTCGCACCACCAATCGGCGCCTCGATCTTACTGCTAGTGGTAGTGGAGCGTGTGTCGGATGCTTCTTGCCTCCACCACTTAAGCTCACCAAAGAGATCTGCCTTTCCTTTCCTAGTGCACACCGTAATCCGCCGAGATGAGATGCTAGTGGAAACCATGCATGCATTCTCCTCATCCCAGTCTCTAGCTTGAGGGAGAAGAATAAGACTGTCAAGCATCGTCGCAGGACAAGTGCTTACATGTACATGCTTACATCCGCATGGTGCCAGCCATAGTTCCGCTAGCTTAGGTCTTGCAGAGGAATATTGTTAACACCTGAGCTTAGGTTTGGTTCAACTTTAGTTTTACAGCACAACTTATGACTGCAAGAGCTGTTTTAAGACGGTTATAAACCTCAAAGGAAATTTAGACAACATACATCCCGGCCGGCTGTATCGGAAGGATACAAAGGTGTTGATGAACAAAATGAATGCACCAAACACAGCAAGCACAAAAAGAGAAACAGAAACAGAAAGAAAGCAAAAAAAAAAAAAAAAACGTCCACTCCGTCGTCCACACAAGAGACACCCGACCTAACTAGCCGGCAGGATGCATCGTCTTCCTTCTCTACCCTCTCTTCTCGGTTCTAAAGATGTCGCAACATCGAACAAAAGGCGTCCTCACCCTATAGGCCTACAACATGTACCGACCTCGAGACCTGCACGGGAGGCCAGACACCAAGCAGGGATACCTCGCCGAAACCCTCAAACCTCGGTGTAGATGATGAAATGAAAAGGAGATAATAAGAACAAGAAACGGCTAGCATTTTTCACCTCCTCCATAATTAGTAGAGACATAACTGAATTCTCGGCCGTCTAAGGGTATGGGGCCCGAGGGGCCATCTCTAATAGTCGGTATTGTACTAGTGAGATGAAATCTAGGCCACCAACCTCGATGTCAATGTCACCACATAGACCGCACCACCCCCACCAAACAGACCACCGCCCACCTCCACCAAATCCATGGTTCCACAAGCGGTGCCTGCAAAGAGGAAACGATTCCCACAACACCCATGTTGCCTAATATCATATGCATTTTGGGCTTTCACCCAGGAATAGGGGACGGGGTGCGGAGTAGTGCCTCGACAATGCCTTCAGGGAAGAACACAACGCCAATAGATGTCACCTCCCCCATGGTTAGACTCATCAACCAAGGATTTCCCTCGGTCCAGGTCCCTCGCAACCAACATCCCAAACATCTCTAGGTCCGACACCCAAGGGACTACGGTGATTTAATCTGGCCGGGCGAAAGAGCCGAAGGGGAAGGGGAAGGTTGGCCTTCGGATCATACGCTACATGTCATCGGTGCAACAACCGCACCACAACCATCAAACACAAGACAAGGATGACGGCAAGCACCCGCGGACGCCACTTGCTGCAAAGCCGTCGCCACCTCACCATCTTAGCCGATCATCTCAGCGCCTAGGAAAAAACCCCGCCGGAGAAGTGGATCGGCATGAGCCTCATTGCAACCTTTACTAGAAGCCACATGGGCTTGCCGAACACCCTCCTCGGGCACAATGCGAAGGTGGACTTGGCGGCGCCGAATCCCTATTCGCCCTCAAGAGGACAACGAGAGAGCCGAACGTTTTCTTTCTACTCTTAACTAGTTGTGAGAGACCTCAAATTGATTTTGAACTGGTTAACCTAAAAGCAATAGGGTAAAACTGCCACTTAGGATTGTGCAGACACATACTCAAGAACTAAATAATACCACTTCAAAGGTATCCAAAAGAAAAGGACTACATTAAAGAACAATGATCCCAGAGTCGATAAGAATAAATAAAAAAGGATCTGAGTTCTATAAATAAATAAATGATCACTGTTTACGTACAAAAAAGGGCAAAACCCACATATGAAGCGAACACCTTAAGAAGCTCCTGCTCTAGCTTGCTTGCAAAGAAAAGGGCTGGGGAAAGTTACAATTCAATTGCTCCTAATATGATGCAGGTGAAAGCAGCACTGGTCGGGTGCATGATCGGACTTGATTAATTGGCTGCAACAACTTAGTAACCCAAAAGGTAAAGCTCATAGTACAGCTTCCAAAACGGTAACACCAAACAAGTCTATATTGTTTCATACATATGAAATAGTATACATACACGTTTCAAGAAAAAGTGTACATATGTGTGCTTGGCTTAAATATCGCAAAGCATTCCACAGCCACACAATCTCCAGATGTTATCATGAAGTAATTGGCCCACATTATCCTGATGTTATCCAGTCTTTGGTTAAGCTACCTTGCAATGTGTGGTGTTCAGAGCTGCAACCCAAGAAAATGAAGAGCCTTACTTTTTTTTTTCATTAGGTGCGACCCCAAATGCCTTAAGCAAACTATAAGGATAGGTCAAATTGGCAATGACAAGCCTCAACCATCTTAACAGACAAAAAGGCATGTTAATTAAGAGCTTCATGCAGTATTCAATAAGAGGATATTGAGTGCAAGCAAAACTGTTCATCTCTTATCAGACAACATGACGTAGCCATCGATGCAATAAAAAGAATGCCGTCCAGACAACCACCACCGTCTACGAAGGCATGACCGTTGCTTTGTTCAGGAGCGGCCGGTTACAGTATATTTCTTTTGGTTGACCAAATAGCCACTCCATGTATCGTTGTTGATCTCAGTTACTTGCTAAAGCTACTGATGACGATGTCCACATCGCCGCCCGTCGCAATCGAGTCCGCGTTAGCAATTTAAATTTGAAAGGATCGCGCGGTGGCTTGAGTTCGATGTGAAGCTGACACGCTTGAATTGTAGTGCATTTTCAGATCATCAGCGGAGGCTGACGCCCAGGTGCACATTGAGGATAGCTGAATTATAATGCACTTCCCTCCTGGTTTTCACTGTCAGGCGGCCATATTGTTTCAGCACTGAAGCTATCAACAGAGGTTTGGTCCTCGGAGAGAATTGTTCAAGTCTATCGTCCATTCGAGTTTCTTGTACGTTTTCGCGTGATAGAGTGCGTAAGAGTTTACGCAGGCCCTCACGTAGGAATTGCATTTAAACCAGTTTAATTTGCAGACATGAAGAATCTAGTAACTAACCTGGAAAAAAACATCTCCCCTACACTGAACAGTTCAGAACTGTAGTAAGAAGAGTCTGAATTGAACTGTATAACTACACTTCCGCAATAACGTACAGCTAGTACACACCGTGGATTAGGACTTGGGACAAGATCATTCTATTTCTGTTCTTCAGAAGCTACCGCTTGCACTCGAAGCAAAGTTGAGACGTTTCTTTACCTGAACAGTGCAGTTTCAGGCTTAAGTGTGGTGCCTGTCACTGTTCGTGTGCAACTTATTTTTGTCTGGGAACAGTTTCATGGGGAGAGTTTTAGGGTTTGGTCGACCAGGATGTTACTGTCGGAGAGGTATATAGGCAATGTATGTTCACATCTTTCCACCGTGTAATTCTGTCAAGATTCGAGGTGAAGTGCTGCGCACATTTTCTCAGAGAGAATCGGAGCCTGACAGAGAAAAGCAGCCTTTTTCCAATCTCTTTCCCTCCCTCTTGGCCCTGTCATTCTCACCGAAAAAGGGCAGTTGGAAGGATCACTAAAAACTTCCAAGAATGCAGTTAGCAGGGTAGACCAATTAACTGTCCTCTAGAGTCTTGATTACTGTAAAGCTGGAGAAACATTTTCCATCTCCCAGCTGGTTATTTGGCCAGCAAAATCACCTCGTCTCCTTAAAGTTATCTCTTAGTACTACAGAAATGTTTTACAAGTTGAGGGATTCTGTAGTACCACTATTACAAGATTGCATGAAATCTCCTAGCCTTCCTAGGTACTAAGTCTGATATCGATGATTATAGCAAGATAAATTATGCAGGAGACGACATGTCCAGAGATGTTCCTGTCATGTCCTGCCGAAAAAGCCTAAAAACCGTGCCAACCTTTGGTTTCGTTGGAGGGGCCACAGGTGAAAAGCGAGAGCATGCATAAACAGGGGCAACCTAACACGATCTACAAAGACCAACCCTTCAAATCCACAACCTAATTACAGCCTAAATTAGGTCTTGGGCGGCCATTACCGCCAGCTGAGGTTAGCAAAAACCTACACCTAAAAGTGAGCGTTTAATAGGGAAAAGAACCAAACAAACAACTTATACCACTAGCCAGTGTAGCCTGTTTCATGCAAGCATGAGTGACCCACAAGGTTTTTTTCTCGTAATTAACCGAGCAACTCTATTTCTTCTGTGGTGAGTTACAGTACTCTATTCCTTTCGAGGTTTCTAGAAAGAGAAGTGTGAACCACTCAGTCCCCAAAACCGGGGAGACATGCCATGTAAATTTTGCTGTCAGTTCTCCAATTGTGAGGAGAAATGGGAGCGATTAATTGTATTTGTGGGGAAGCTTGTAGAGATGGTCAATGTGGGGTTCATGTGGCATTGCCATTGAGAGTGAGAGGTATGCATCAACATCCCTATGCAATGCGCAATGGGGAAACACTTTGGAGGCGCCTGCACATTGTCACGATGACTTTAATAAAACGGGTCGATTTTGACATGGCGATGATCAGGGAAGAGGCATCTGATCTGATTGGACGTGACGCCCATGGCCGGAAAAGGTACTAGCATAATTGAGGTGTTGAGATGCACCACCGGCCAATGGTAGCTTGACACGTGTCGCCGTCAGCGCAGCGACCATCGCCCGTTGGCTTGCGACCCTAAACTATGATCCTTAATCAGTTGTCATGCATTAGCCTCTTCTTTGGGAGCTATCAAAATGTCCAAAAAGGCATCTTTAATAGCAGGGGAGAATTTAAGGATCTGTGTTGATCTGGCATCAATTAGGGAGAGAGGAGGAGCAGTAGTTAGTTTAGTGGTTTGCACGAGCTGGGTTTGGAGCAACTGTGCAAGTGTGCATAGACTAATAAGATCTGTCTGGCACTTTTGGTTCATGCTGATTCAGACATCACATGTAAGATGCAAATGAACAGTAGTTCAAACATATGTAGCAGATGCAGCTGGTGCCCGCGGAAAAGAATCTCTACAAGGAGGATACTCAATTTACTAGCACTATAACAAGTACATCTCCTGCTTTCCTGACCTAACTCTCATGGATGATTCAGAGGCCGTGGAGAGGGCCAACAGAAACGCATGCCTGCATCTGCTCCACCACTGCACATGCTTATCTTCCTGCACTGACCCAGTATACTATTAGCCACCATTGCTAAGCGCTAACCACTGCATTGACAATGGCTTCTTCTCATAATCTCATGCGTCCTTGCTTGTTGCAGTGCATGCATGTATCTGAAGAAAAACTAGGCTCGTCTCATTTCAACATTTTCTGCAGATTTATTCTTTCTTATTGTCTTTTTTTTTTTTTTTAAGGAGCAATATATACAGGTGCATGGAGAAGGAAAAACCGACTTGGATTGGACAAAGAAGATGACTTGTCGAGTGGAAACGCCAGCGGATCGGAGATGGAGAGAAGACTGGCGTCGCCGAACGGTTCGAAAAGACCAGTCCGGAGACGAAGAAGTAGGATGAGCTGATGAAGCTCCTTGACGATCCGAAGATCCCCACAGCCAGACGAAATCCTCGAAGACACCATACCCACAAGCTTCTCGACGTAGCCGTCGAGATGGGATTGAAAAAATATTATTGCACGAGGCGCCGCCACCACCACCGAGCGCTTTGACTCCCGCCGACGAGGGCCGCCTCTGCTCCATGGCCCGAAGGCCATAGAGGCGGCCAGATCGGAGGCGGCCGCCGACGGGAGGCAGATAACCCTAATCGCCTGAGGTCGAGCGAAGAGGTACGTGAGCCCGTACGTCAAGTCTAGAATCCGTTTGTTATTCTTTCTTATTGTCAAGAGGGTAAAAACTAAGGAGCATATATATATGTATGGTGCATGGAGAAGGAGATACCGTTTTGTACTTGGATTGGACACAAGGCTAAGATGACTTGTCGAGTTAGGAAACGCCAGCGGATCGGAGGATGGAGAGAAGAACAATGATATGCTACAAAAATGAGACTGTTAAGGATTAAGACAAGAGATGAGACAGGGGGTTTGCTGTTGCTGTCATCGTCGAGCGTGATCATCAGCCGACTGATGCTAGTACAAATTTGTGCCGTTCCAGTACAAAAAAAATCAATGTGTGACGCAAAAAGCGATGGATGAACACAAGCTAATTAAAACTATGGTATTGGCGTGGTGTCGCCGGTGCTAAGAATGCGTATTAAACCCGACCATGACAAGGGCTAGCTTACAGACGCAAGTAACCGATCAAGATGAGGCTCTATGGTTATCATGACTTCTGAGCTTTGCTTACGGCGCGCTGACAACATCAAATTAAGCTCGTTAATTCAGACATGTTCACTGCAGCCTTGAGCAAAGCCCACAGTTTCAGACTAGGTTAGAACTCGTGTAGAAAACAGTTATGTGCCTCTCTTATCTAACAGAAAGGTCTACTTTTGTTGGTTCGATACGACTGGAAAACTATTACTAGTATACTCTCTTATCCGACAGAGTTGAGCACCAATGGCGATCTGAGCAGTGAACCTACTGCAGAATGCAGATAATATATATACAATTCTGAGAAGTGAAATCCGAAAGCAACAGTTACTCCATTCTAAGATAGAACAGTTAGTTCACACCATCAGCTATATCAACACACCTACAGCCTAGGCTTGTATCACGGCTACTCAAGGATAACAATATTAATACCGCCGTAGTGAACTGAAGCTTAGCAGCATGCGATGCGATTAGTAGGTTACTGAGCATGCGATTAGTAGGTTAAGATCACCAGCAACACCTACTTTCACCTTCACTCCACCAAAGGAGGAGAAGGATCGCCGCCCATTGCTCCGGGTGGTGTCACTGTGCTCTCTACATGTCACCTGACGTGCACTTCCGACGACGGCACAGGGCGAGCACCACCGCCACGGCGTCACGTCCACCGTAAAATAATGACCGTGATCGGGGACGACGAGACGTGACGCCCATGATCAGGCGACCGATCGAGAGTGGCCTTTGTTAAACAGTGCTAGCACTTGTTGATTTGCGTGTTTCAGCTGCTGCTGCTGCTGCTGGCACTGAGCTGCGATGCTGATCTCTGAAGCTGGACAGATGAAGAAGTGTATCGAGAATAGAAAGAAAATAAGAAACGAACTGTTCATATTTTTATCTGAAGAAAACGAACAGAGATCTTCAGACTTTGGTCTCGAATAATATATCGAGTTTTAATTTGTTATGGCAATGCATTGCACGCGGCGTTGAGGAGACACGACGCTCGGGAACTCGGCAAGACGGGGAGAACTTTTTGGGACAGAATCGAACAACTCTCGACCGGTGATTGCAGCGACAGGACTGGAACCTTTTGACTACCTAATGGAAGTTTCAGGATCAGATCCTGGACTGTAGAGAACTGCTCTCAGCACAGCAAATTTTCCTATATGGTCATGTGATTGTTCTAGTCTCGAAAGCTTCCTTCAAGCAGTACCATTAAGCACAAGAAAACGAGTTATGAAGCGGTTGACGATTGGCACGCAAAATGCCGAATATTCAGGAAACGCAGGGGGTAACAAGCTGCTTCAGATGCAGGCTGTTCTCCGGAAAGTGTAAAACGAGATGATAACAGCATGCTCAAAAAAATTATATGTGGAGAAAAAGGCAAGAGGGGCAGACAAATGATTGTACCGCAGCCTTGTTTTCTGACAAATTATACGTGCCTGGTCTGGTAGAGGGGACAAAGCGGTACTGCCAATACAGTGATATGCTCCTACGAGCAACTCTTCAGACCAAAGCAAACACAAAACCCCAGCATGTGAGCTGAGCCTGATGGAAAAGATAACTTAGAAAAAACTCCAGCCAGGGAGCTGTTAAATTTGGAGTTGTCAACACAGGGGGAGTTGGCGATCGAGCAGGCGGGAGAAGATGAACAGCAACTCATCCAGATATGTTAAACAACAGTGGAGCAACAGCAACTGCTGTAGGACCGAAGCAATCTAAATACTACTGCACAGATCCATCATCTGTTTAACTAAACCTCGTTTTCAGCCCCGATCGGCAACGTCTAAAGCGCACAGTTAACTAGTCTAGAAATGACTAATCGCATTTTTGATCCGTTCGTACAAGCAGGGTTAGGTCCTGGACAAGGCAGCATGTCTCAGGGCTTTACATGTCAGCCGGCCGGGAAGAAACAAGTGGAACATACCAAACGCTTTTAGAAGCAATGCTATGGCTGATCTTGAGAAAGCTCTGAAATCAGGCTAGTTGTTGTTAAGCTTGAATAAGATGTATAACCAATGATGCACCCGAAGCCTTGATCCAAAAGCAACCTTGGAAGGGAAATGTATGTTATAATACGAGGAGTTGTGCATCCTGTCAATGTCATGGCATAATTGATCAGCGTAAAGGACATGTTAGTCGCACGGTTAAGAGAATAATTGGCAAGGTTCCGTGTTAAAGTCATAAGGTTAATACAATAAATGGCTAATTTTCCAGTCTAATCAGGTCCACTTGTAAGGTGTCTGCTTGTCATTATGGGTTTATAGCAAATGTGTCTTACATGCTGAGCAAGACATGGAAGAGGGCACTCATCTAGTCTCATGTGTAGACCCCGGACCTAACACAACACCTACTATTAATTTTATGCATCCGACTTCGGCGTGCCATATTTGAATCAGTTTTCAAATGCTTCATCTTGTTTCGAGTCGCCTCTTTCTATAATCCATCCAAATTAGCGATAGACTTTATTGCACATGCTAACATACCATAGTTCTTGCCCTAACATACCATATATAGGTAGTGACATGATGGATTTCTCTGGGGCCATATGGATGTATTTGCATTTTCTAGTTTTGTGCTTGCTTGCAATGGTTTTCTTACATGATGCAAGCTAGCAAATATTTCCTTTCAATCAGGAGCAGCACGCCTAGATACCAACCTTGTAAGGACGCAGTGCACACAGGGAAGGTGAGAACAAAATCCATGAAGATCGAAGGTCTCACAGTGGCACTGTATAAAAATGAGTTAACATTTCTCTAACAGCCTACTACGAAAGAACTACGCAATACGAAGAAAGAACCAGTTTATTTCTGGCACTGAGAAAAAACAGTTTCCCACAGTCTAAATGAGGCCCCGTCTAGAAGGGTTTAGCACAGCATGATAAATGACGATATTAGCAAGTGTAAAAAAAAACAATACCTAAATTGCGGGCTAGCTGCTAACTTTCCAGTTCCCCCGACATCAGGTTCCCAGTTTCTACTTACTAAAATGGAGTATCCGGCGCGCGAGCAAGTCTGACGCCAGTCAACGGCAGCAACGCTGTAGCGGCGAGGAGCTCTCGGCAGGCACCGCCATGGTGTCACCTCCGACTAAAACAATACCAAATTTGCTTCCGAAAGAACTCTCCGTACTAGTATAATAATAACGCAGCAAGCAGACAAACAAACGAACAGAAAGACATGTTAAAGACGTGAGCTGCATGATTAGGACGAGAAGGTCAAGACTGTTAGCGTGAGAGGGAGGGAAAGGCACAGAAAAGACTGTCGTTAACCTGGCAATTAGCTTCACACGGTTCCTCTATTTTTTTCTAATTATGCAGTGTAGTGTAGCGTAGTGCAGTGCATGCAGCTCATATATAGATGTCGTGCCGTCCGTTGATTGTGTATGTTGTTTATACATGGGGCCATGTCCGGCCAGTTGTGTGATCTTTGCTTGTGGAACTGGAACAGCGCCCCAAATCATTGAGGGGCTAATTAATATCTCTCCATGTTTTCTTTTTATATTGTGATATATATAAGAACTAGATATAGATTAAAAATAGAGCTGGGAACGTAGGTCAAGTGAACAGAATTGGTAACGATTCCTCAATAAATAAAACAGTTTTTACGACAAAACGATTAATAATGCATAATAATATATGCAGCGACTTTTTTCAAGTCAATGATTCAAAAAAATTAAGAGATGCTAACACCAAATAGATAGAAAGACATTTGTTGAGCATACAAAATTCAAATATTATTAAAACCCAAAAGACCGGGATCAGGAGTAGTACTTTGGTATGTGCATCTGTATATGATTGAGTTGGTTTGTTAAACATGGAATATCTAGCTGGCCATTGATATTTTCGTAACGAGTAATCCTAAGAAGGCAAGCCAGGAATGTTTTGGAGTGGAAAAGGTGCATAAGTTTTGCTGGAAAATAATCAATAAACCGACCGATATTGCACCTCTGGCCTGCGGTCCAGGAGCCTCTATGCCAATGCAAAAGCTTTGGCCCGTGGAATATCCAGGCCTCTTTTCCTTCGGGGGCCTGTCAAGGATAGTGTACTAAAAATACATGCAAACAGCCTATCTCCGTTGTGTGGCCCGGCTTTTGTGCCCATCGCTCCTTTGCCGTAACGAACATGCAGGTGGAGTGTGCAGTAAAAAAAAAAAGAGATATGCAGATATAGGAATAATTGGCATTGCATTAACACAAGATCAATGTGTCAGGCCATAGTATAGTGTTTACCTCTTATTTTTGTTCGCCAGAGACTAGTAAAGGTAATTTCTCCAGCCTTCAATGTGGCGTTTTTCAACCCAATGAGCTTCTACCATCATGTCTGTTGTCTGGTCGTTCTGACTTATTCCAGTATGAAGTGAATTAGTCCCCCTTCTAGATTTTGCTCGAGCGCTGTATTCAGACCAGCAATGACCATCGTTGCGAGACGTTCTGCTGGGACTCAGTGCCCTTGATAGTCGATGGTCAACAAGTCATCAGCCTGACTATGGCTCAGGAAAGTGCGCTGTACAGATTCAGTATATAAAAGAGATCAGGTGATTTTTTTCCCTCGCCTTAGAAACTTCGGAGGCAATACTTAGCGGCTCATGGATAAGTTTTCTTTGCTGCGGCTGATACATCATTCTTTGTCAACATACTGCAAGCATGGCTTGTCTGCTTAGGTAGCATGATCCTGATTGAGTTGCAGAACTTTTGGTTTCAGAACAGTGGCTATTCTCCAATGCCATGGGCCAGCTTTGGACGAACTTCCACTGATCCTCCTGAAAATAATTGAAGTCTAACACCATTAATTGTGTTGATACCACCATGAGGCATGAGCAGAGACCTAGTCAATATCTCAGTACATTTCGTAGAAAGTGCCTGGTTCAATTCTCGTGATTGGTCAGTCAACCGCTAAGCTCCTTGAAACCGTGACTCGTGACCGAAGCTGGCACTGAACCTGGTATCCTCAAATATGGAGGCAGTGTTTTCTAGAGTAGGATCATTAGAGAGAGATTCGATAAAACTTAATACCAAAGGTGACATTAGTGGGCAGCACAACAAGTAACGACGTTGCTAGAATTACAGAAGAGATCTCAGTTACTTACTTTTGCTATACTGTTACCGAACTGCAAATTAACTTGTCTTCGCACGAAAACTCGGAAGTACGCCCGAGCTAGAGTGCTCCTTTTATCCAGTCCACACTAGACCATTGGTTTCTATAAGTGACGTCATATTCCTTGTTGTATAATCTTCAGTAAACCAACAGATCAATACAGAGCCAGGACAAGCCAACCACCTCAATTCGTATGCATCAAAGCCAAGCGAACCTAAAAGGCTACAGTGCAACGATATAGTCTGCCAATGTTTACGTTGGTTTCGTTGATCGATCCTGTACCACGACTCTGACATTGGATGGGCTGCACCGCTCCAGTTTTTATTTGCAACGCGGAGTCAGCATCACTGATGTACACATAAAATTCTTTCTGTGTTACAAGTTGGAACTTGAACCAATTACTGTAGTTAAGATACGTAAAGCAACCAGGTGAACAACATGTGGGCAGTAATTGTTTGGTTCGCCAGCCAGCAGATGAAATCACAAAATTCCACATGGTTTTACAAGTTGAAAATAAATTAGTCTAGAAATGCCAGTTCCTTTTCTTGATCCAGAATTTTGTATTGATAAAACAATGAACAAAAGTAAAATTATACTACCTCAGTTGCAAAATGTAAGGTTATTTATTATAGAAAGCTAAAAACAGAAGTAAAATTATACTGCCTCCGTTCCAAGATATAATCTTTTTTACACAGCTATTTCAGCTTTCTAAAAAGCATTACATCTCGAAATGGAGAATATAAGAGGAAATCATAGAACAGATGGTTCAAATGATAATATTATGGATCTTTTAATATATAATTTTTTGACAATCAATACCACATATATTCATAGCAACAAATAGTACATGGTAGAGATACATGAACTGACTCCAACGATTACAAAATAAAGTCTAAAAGATAGTAACAAATCTTCGAGGTCTTCAATTTCTTTCTTCTTCGAACACAATCTTGTACTGAAGGTAGCCAAAGATAGATAATGAACCATAGACCTGTAGATACCGACGAAGTTCTCCCATAATTTTTTGAGCCGCAATGCCAAGGCCCGTGCACATACGCAACCATTAAATTAAGCAGTCATATCGGCAAGAGTACCAACACCAGTATGTCAGGGAATAATAACCGACTAATTTTGTCGTCGTCGATGGAGAGCCGAGAGTACGAATCACCATTGTCGAGGACGTAACAGCCGGGACAAAAACTGGGAGGATAATCCTCCTCGCGGCAACAACGACAAAAGATCCAAAATCGATCTTGCGAAGCAAGATCCGAAGGCCCATACCTAGAAAATTGTGAATGTTCAACACCACCATTGACGCCGGGAAGAAGATCTCGTCGCCGAACAAAAGGCCGAAATTGAAAAGCCCCCAACGCATATTATTTTTCCAATATTTTTTCATCCATCATTGAAAAGCATAATTACATATGAAATAAACAAAAATAAGAAGAAACAAATACTAAAATGAAAACGCTAGGCCCCTCGCCTACTTGTCGCCCATCGGAGCGGTTGACGACCCGACCCCCTCTGTTGCCTCCCTCCCTCCTCCGCTTCTTCGCCATCACCTGCAGCTCCATCTGTTGCGTGGTCGCCAAAGCTCGGTGGCGTCATCCTCGGCCTTAGTCGTGTCCGGCCTTCTTTAGCGTCTCGAAGGATGCGACTAAGCCCTCTGCTCCGCCGCTTACTCATCCAGGTTAGGCCCACTCCACCGGGGCGCTCCATAGCAGCCCTGATAGCTTTTTTGAGTCTGCGGCTAAAATGGGCTCACACCGGCGTGCCCCAGAAAGCACCAACGCGTTTTCGATCCCAATAGAATCACCGGCAACCCCGTGCCGGCCCCTTCGCATCGGCACGTCCCAAAAAGCGCCGGCGCATTTTCGAGCCCAATAGAAGCGCTGGCAACCCCATGCCGGCCCCTTTGCAAAGAGCGTGGATCGGACGCACCGGCGCCTCGCGGCACGTCGGTTTTTGCGGGTGGGGCCACCCTGGCAGTGGTAGGAGGCGACGGGTCTCATTAAAAACGACATGTGTCGGATGGTCGTCAGCATCAATAGCTCCGCTCGAAAACCGAAGCGGCGACGGGTCGCATTAAAAACGACGTGTGCCGGATGGTCGTCAACGTCAATAGCTCCGCTCGGAAACCGAAGCGGCGATGAGGACGTGAACTGGCCACGCGGCGTCCACCCACCTCCCCAATGCGCCTTCAATGCGTGTCCGCCGCCGCCCTTAAAACCACATCGGCGCACTTCTCTACTCCCCGTCTTCCAAACCTAGCCGCCGCCACCACCAATCTCGCAGACGCCGCCGCACAAACACCTCGCGATGGCATACAATGCTGAGGCCGGCTGTAGCAGCGGAGGCAGTGGACTCCGGTCGCTGCAACTCACCTACGACGAGGCCGACGTCCTGTACTGGCAGCGCATCCCCGTGCCGTTGTAGTTTAAGATGTCGCACGGGTGGCATCTCTCCAACGCTGTCTACGACGTGCCACTGCCACCACCCCCTGGACCAGATACATGCCCTCATCGCCGAGTGGCAGGCGCACATGTCGCCGGCCAACCGACGAACGCGCAGAACAGCCTGGCGTGGCCGCCGCGCTTCCAAGACAAGCGCGACATCAAGCTCGCGTGTTCGGCCGGCCGCGATGCCGACCGTTTCAACCGCGTTGGCCGCCAGGCCTGGTGGCAATGCCGCGACGTCGACGTGACTCTGGCGGAGTACGGCTACCGCCCGCGCATCCACGGCGTCGACCCCCTGCGCATCCCGCTCTACTACCCCCAGGCGCAATGCATTTGCACCGGAGGCGCCGCCAACAAGGACCACATCGGCCCCTCGCGCTCCAGCTCGTCAAGCGCCAGTGGTCAGACGCGCTTGGCCGCGCCACCTTCTCTCGGCGTCGTCGTCCACGACAACCCACGGCGCACGGCTTCCACCCTGGCTCGGAGGACGCCGGGTACGCTTCCACACCGGCGCGTCAAGGAGGAGGACGATGCTCCCTCGGCGCCGCCTCTGCCGGTGAAGAGGCAATGGTAGGAGATGGAGGCGCAGGCGGCCCTTCGTGGCGGTGACGACCTGGAGGACTTCCTCGGGCAGCAAATCATCGTCGGCCGCTCCGTCGAGGAGGACTACGGCAGATGACGCTCGACCCGCGGCAGGCGTCGGTGTGGTCCGCCATGGACCACTGCGAGAACTTCGTCGACCTCGCCGGTCCTTCTGAGCCACCGGCGCCAAAGGAGGAGGAGGACGATTTGGTCCTTCGACTTGTTTGGCGATGACGCGGACAAGACTATAGCGCCTTCCGGGGGCGCCGCTAGTTTTTTCTTACTTTTTAGTTCAAATTCGAATCACTTTTGTATAAAACTAGTCTAATTCCGTATGAATTTTGTTTTTTTAATTTTTTACATTTGAATTTCGTTTTTAAAATGTTTTTTACATTCCAAATGAAGGATACAGTGTCGGTGGGAGCGCCGCCACAGATGGGTTCACCTCGCCATCTCCCATCCTCCAATTGGGTGGGGAAATATGCACTGTGTAGGGTTTTGGTAAATGATGAACTATTAACTACCTCGTACATGATGGGCCAAATGAGGTGCACACCAACATGTACTAGGGGCCGAAACGCAGCTGCAAACGTCCTGGAACTGGAATTGATGTCCATCGAACACCTACCTGCTCGGTCTTTAATTCGTATACGATACGGTGCAGCAAAACTACAGCGTATTGCTTCATTTAACAAATCCTGCCCCGTTTCATTTATTGCGCTTGTATGCCTGATCACCACTCGATATCACTTTTGATTTACGGACCAAAGGAGCTCGGGCACTATTCGTCCGCTCTCGTCTTCGCATATATAGCCTTAGGAACACATAATAATAGGCTAAAGCTTAGACGCACTAGTAACTGTTCCTATTTTTCTGTATGCCACATAGGAGCACCTTAATGAAGAAATTATGGATGCTTCAACAAGCTAACTGTGTTATTGGCTAGTATGAGATTACCATTGTGTAGAAATAAAATGCCGCATGATGGAGGTGAAGATTTTCTAGGAAGGTGCGGCAACAATAGGACAAAGACAGTCCCCATGAAGGGCAGGATTTCTGGTTTCACTCGCTTAATAAATTGGTCAAGTTTCATCTGCCTTGAAGTCCAGGTGGGATCGCACAATGAATACGAAACAAAAAAATACACCAGATTTATACGTCGAAACATCACTCAATGCAGAGGCCAGGGGTCACACATCCTTTTCAACAAAAATATATGTGGTTGGTGAAGCAGAGTCTCTTGTTACAAAATAATTCTAGCATCTGATAGGCTCTATAAATAATTTTTTGTTAGTATCAGCTGAGAGAAAAGGACGACGTGGTTAGCAAGAATTAGGCGACTGTAAAAACTATGCTGCATGCTGTAAAAAACAAGTCAAGTGTTGTCAGGAAGCTAATACCTTGGGTGTCCTTTTCTTCTTGGAGAAATACTGGCTCTTGGTTTGGATTTTGGAAAGCCCCTGCTCAGAAACATTGTATTTTGTTGCTTGCAGTAGGTACCCCCCCTCCTTCCTTCCAGAAGAGTACAGCTGCAAATTCGTGTAACAAAAGTATCCATCATTTTCCATACAAATAACAGGAGAGGATGTCTCCGGACAATAGGAAATAGCTCCAAGCAGGAAAATCCAAGTAGAGCCAACATAACAGACTAGCCAGCAAATTTGTGTTTGCTGTATGATTAATGGAATAACAAAGTAAAGTACGAATAAACATTACATTCCTCTTCACATTAAAATGGAAATGCAAAGTTGTACCTTTTGTACTTGAAATGAAGAAATATGTAGGCCAGCTAGCATTTTCTATGTTGAAACCCTGAAGCTCCAAGATGAAACCTCGTTCATTTCACACAGATATAAGTTATCAAGTAATAGGTTGAAGATATAAATACCTCCATTAGCAAAAAAAAAGTCTTTAGTTTTCAGGTACAAAAGGTACAACTTTGCGTTTCCATTATAATGACCCTAAAGTCCCAAGACTAAACTTCGTTCATTTCACACAGATATAAGTCATCAAGTATATAGGTTGAAGATATAAATACCTCCATTAGCAAAAATATGTATTTAATTCAGCTGATTCAGCTGATCATCATTTACAGTGACAAACACAACGGATATCAACATAGGTACAATATGTAGAGCCTATATTTGCACTGAGCTCTTCATCCACTTCTGCTTACAGAAAAAAAAACTGCTAATTCATCCTTCAAACAATTTATTAAGTTTGCTTTTCCACTCCGGCTCAAAATTATTGGCACTTTGTCCTGCATACTGTTTTTTGTTAGAATTTAATTAGTCTTAATTAAATGGGTTAATCCCTGCTTGTAACTGCAACATTTGTAGCCACTCATTTAGGGAACCGTCATTAGGCGGTTATTTCCCTGGAGCGTCGCCTCCCAGGAACCGACCTAATCACGTCTGTTCTCCCCCTATATATATGTAAAATCTTCATCAATCAATACAAGTGATTTCATTCCAATCATTCTCTCTCTCTCGCTCGATTCTCTCCCGATTACTCACAATACGTTATCAGCACCTAGTCTCTACCGAGAAGAACGAGAAGGAGATCGATAGGAAGAACCTGCAGGCAAAAGGTGAGAAAGAAACGATGCCTGGGTTTCTGTCCTGGCGACGGCCGCCAACGCCACTTCGTCGCTCGCCGCCGTTGAGGAGTCGGTGGCCTTCGCCGCCACAACCGCCAACGCCACTTCGCCGCTCCGATGGTCGCCGTTACGGCGCTGGCCGCCGCCGCCACGGCGCCGGCGGCTACCGTGGTCTCCGCCACGGCCCAGGCGGCTTCCGTGGCCTTCGTCGCCACCAGCCGAACGGTGTCGGCCCATCTGTCTTGCCGTTGCAGGCCGCTGCGACGGCCGCACAGACCATGGCCCCGATGCAGACTGCCACGCCCGCGCAGAACCTGGCCCCCGTCGAGGAAGCAGTACCTCCGGAGGCGGACATCGTCCTTATCGATGATGAGGAGAACGAGGCCGTAGCCCTGCCGTCTCCGACCCCTGCAGTCGTCGAGGTTGCAGGCGAGGCGCTCGCCTATGTCTCGGCGCCGACCGGAGCGTCCATCTTCACCTTCGGCTCCGGCGTGAGGGGCTTCACCAGCGCCGCGGTTGCCGATGCAGTCGCGCCGTCTCGCCGCCCTCACCGACGCCCGCGACCCCTCCTCCTTCACCGCACAGCAGCGCTCGCCGCCGCCTCGTCGCCCTCGGACTTCCGCTCCACGGCCCGCCGTCGAGCAGCCACGGCCATTGCGCTGGCGCATGGAGCCCGACCGCTCTTGGACTCGCAAACTTCGATCGAAAACAGTAAATTTATGTCTTTGTGAACTATAACAATTTACTTTGGCAGAAAAATATTACAGTCAATCATTACCTGCTCGCAACGAGAATTCCGTTATGCAGGTACAGAATATTGCACAAACAATCGGCTTGTTTCTCCAAAGCATCTGCTGTCTTACCCTTCCAGTCATGTTTTCTGTATCAAGAGCCAGAGGTCACATGAAAGCAATGGTAGTCATCAGTAAGTTGTGGTGAACTGTGCCAGGCTGCCACCCTAACGACATCCCACCAGAATGACATGTTTAACTAGTATGCACGACATAGAATATTGTACTAGCATCCAGAAAAGATATGTAATGTAAGTAGCAAGTACTAATATACTATTACCTCTGTTCTGAAATATAAGCCTTTTACCTTTCTAAAAAGGCTTATATTTTGGAACGGAGTAATATATACCTCTTTTTAGCACCCATAACGAGTGTGGTAATCCTGTGCTCTTTGATTGCCTCCAAAAGTGCGACGACCACATCCTCTTTGTCAACTATGAGTATCTCTGCTTGGACCTAGAAGAAATATATAGTATCAGTGTCCTAGTGTTTCCTTCAAAAATTCATGGTATAAAAAGAAAGCAATTGCGGATTAATCATTTCAGTTTCAGCAGTAACCTTGTAAATTTGCAAGCACTCAACTAAGTTCTTCTCAATCATGTTTCTCGAATTTATTCTGTGTGCACTAACACGGTCTTCTGTCAACATGCTTGCTGGCATTGAAGCTCCCAATACCGCTGAAACATATAGCTACAAAATGTAAGATGTAGCAAATATCTGTAAATTTTTGCCAAAGTAACAGTCCCATCCACTAGCACAAGCAGCACGACCTCTTGGGATGCATAAGAATTAAAGGGATACACATACATATATGCCAGCAGAGAAACTGGATACAAACAAAAAAGAAACCTTACTTGGGATAGCTGGCCTGTGGATGTGAACAAGAACTAACAACATCTGTGGTGGGATGAAGTGCAAAGCCCATCTGAGAGCAAGCAAACACTGCTTAGTATCATCCCCCACTGCCAGGTGTACCTTCTCACTTCCGTGTCGGGATACAGTTGCCAGATGCATGAGCTCAGCTGTCCTCTGTTTCCTCCAGTGTATTAATTAACTACATGCTTCGACTTGTACTTAGTCTCCCCAAATGGTCTGCATTCTGTTCTTTCTAGTTGCCCGGTGCCTTTTGTTGATGGTAGATTATTGTTTCGAAGGAATGGCTCTGTGACAGTGCATATAAAGTTTCTGTTAGATTGCTAGGAAAAAAACGTAACTCCAAACCATAATTGAATAAAATAATTACCTTCTTGTTGCCCAGCAATGCCTTGTCTTGGCGGAATATTCTCGCTAAAAGGAATAATTCTATGAGGGAGCGCAGACCAAGTTTCTGTCACTTATCAGGGAAATAAAGAAATGCTCCAAATCCCAGGGGGGGACAAAAAAGGACAGGTAAAACCAAAGCTCTGCTCAGCGTATCACATCTCTAGTTCTCTACATTGGTATAGATGATCAACCTTGTTAACGACGTACTCACAAGCAGAAAATGGGAACACCTTTTTGGATGAAGACCATGAGGTGGATTTAGTTGCTACCAACATTTCAAAATGGATGATGCCCTAGAAGCATGCAGTCAACTTCTCTATCTTCGACAAGTAATTGAATCAATAAAATATTTAGGTTGGTCAAATTGAAATGATACCATTAGATTAGTCATAAAAAAAGTATCACGGTGATTTCCGACTCCTTTACATACATATATATTCATACAAAAGTAACAGACAAGTAGCATTGACCGTGAAAAGCCAAAGAAACATCTATTTTAGGAATGAAATGGTACAATCAGATACAAATTAGATCTATATGCCAACCATATAAGCTAAAAAAATCTTTAAAAAAAAGATACCCCAAATTCTTTCCCCGTAAAGAAAGGATACCCCTGATTCCCCATGGAGTTTAGTCACAGCTTTAGGTCCTGAAATGGACGAATCTTTTAGCCAAGGATGCGCCTGCTAGGAAAATGTCCCAAGTCAAACCCTATCTCTTTAGGGTTCATACTTGTTATTTATACTATATTTGCTTGATGTTCTTGCATATCTGTTTCTGAAACATTAGAATTTGTCCAGATTTCATCTGTTTAATTTCTGCTGCTTCAGTACCTGCTGTCCTAAGTCTAGTTTTGCTCTAGTTCTTCACTAGCTTATCTGAATCATCTGTGTTTTTTTGCGTGTAATATCTAAATCTTCTGTTCATCGGTTTTTAGTAGAAGTAGTTTTTGTAAGCTCCTTTTTCCCCACCTCTCTAGTCTTCACTCTCCTCGAAATAGGCTTTCGCCCCGCTATATTAATATAGCAACCAACCGATACAAGATAGCAACCACCTCTCTAGTCTTCATATCTCGGTCTTTCATTGACAAGTAAATTAGTGCAAACAAAATAATGAAAGAATAACAAAGATGGGTGCACTAAACAAAAAAGGACGTGCAGTAAATGTAGGTTGATAGTGTGTGGAACATTGAAAGTTATTTCAAAGGACATCTGATTGGTTAACTCCAGCATATAGAATAACATATGTTCATGACTCTGTAAAAGATCATTCAATCGACCATTATTTTATAAGAGAGCTTGCCGTGTAACAACTAGCACACAAGGCATACATTTAGTATATTGTGATCTGGGAGATAAAGGCAACCTTATCCCACTCTGGACCTTGCCTCTCAAGTAACGCTTCAGTCAACGTCGGGTGGCACCCAACCAAATGAAGAAATTCCAGGGACTGCGGGATACTGCTCGGTAATGACTCAAACCCTGAGCAATGTGATATACTCAGTTTATTAAGAGATATCATTCTCTTCAGTTCAGAAGGTAAGAACTCTGCTGTGACCCTTGGACACCTCTCAATGATCAAACTTTTTAGGAAAGTGAAGCTTTCCAAGGTAGCCAAGGAGGAAATATTCCGGCAACCCTCGAAGCACAAGTGCTGAAGTGTTGTAGAATATCTTGATCGCCGCCGCCTCGTCGCCCTCGGATTTCCAAGTGACCATTGTAGGCTCGAGTAACAAACTCCAGGATCTTTGCACGAATCTCATCTCGAAGAGCTGGACTGGGTACCTTCCAGAACATCTGAAGATTACAAGTTGCACTTAAAGACGAAGCAAAACTTTGCATGGGACTCGGACTGGTGAGCCTGAAATTGAAGAAGTTTATCCTTGCCTTTTTACTAGGAGGCAGGCCTCTTGAAACATCCAAGGTGGATGTGACAGGTACCCATGATGCATACATGTATCTCTTTGTGTACCCTTTGATGCGCGATTGGCGTTTTTCAAACCACTTCGCTTTTACAGTCAACTGTATATCTGATTGCTCGACTTCTTGAAGTATGAAATGTATGTTGTTGACCAAGAATATGCACTGGAGTCCTTCAGAAGCAAATGACCTGGAATGTTTATAAATTACTGACTCCAGATCAGTGATGAGCCCAAACACTAAACGATATGTCAGACTCATTCCATCAACTGTCAACAGATCGTCAGTGTGATCATGATCTAGGATCGTATCAAGTGAGCCTTTATGCTTCACTAGGAGACTGATGTATCTCATGAGGTACCGAGATAACGCCAGGATACTTCCATCCTTCACTGATTTTTGAGAGTTGTAAGTCCGAATCAATCCTTTAAGTACTTTAACTATCCCCCCCGCAGAGTCCTTCAGTTTTGCAAGAACCCCCTCAACATCTGTACTGATAGAATCTGTATAGAAGACTTTCCTGAGAACGGGGGTAGCGTCCATCAGAGCTGTGTACATGTTCAATACACAGAAGAGCTTCTCTGGTGACTTCCTCACCTCATGGTCAGATACAATTGAAGCAACAGTGAACAGACACCTAACAGGTTTTTTTGCTGCTTCTGAAAGGTCATCATGTGTAAATCCATTGCATGCACGATGGTTCTGCTTGAGGAGTTGCATTTGTAATGTCTTCAGAACACTGACAATATACTCCAAAACTGCAGGCCAGCTCTTGATGGATTTCCAATGTGCCTCCCCTAAATTTTGGGAATCTACTCCAATAAGTGAGTCAAAGCCACCAATGAACTGGCATCTAGTAAAGATGTCACAGTATTTGATGTGAAATGCCTGGTACAAGTCCCTTGAGTGCTCAGCTAAAAGTTGCTGGTTTACTAGCTCCCTGAAAGTGGCAAATGACTTGAGACCAATTATGGCGTTGAACCTACTATCATTGTATATGTAGGTCGTATTCATCACCGGGGAAGGGTCATCAAGATGTTCAGCATCGAACGTGTCAGTGGTGCTATAAGAGTTGAAGAAAGAAGAGGATCTTGTGGTATTGCTGCTGCCTGAGAAGTGGCAGCCTCTCAAAGAGGGTATGTCCATTTCTCTGGCTGGGTGCCGATGCCTGTAAACGAACGAGAGTGTAAGAGAAATGCAGATAAACAGAAAATAGAAGCTAGCAAGAGTCGTGTAAGAAAGCTACTAGGGTACCAAAAAGTTGCAAGTTTTTCAATCGAAAACAGTAAATTTATGTCTTTGTGAACTATAACAATTTACTTTGGCAGAAAAATATTACAGTCAATCATTACCTGCTCGCAACGAGAATTCCGTTATGCAGGTACAGAATATTGCACAAACAATCGGCTTGTTTCTCCAAAGCATCTGCTGTCTTACCCTTCCAGTCATGTTTTCTGTATCAAGAGCCAGAGGTCACATGAAAGCAATGGTAGTCATCAGTAAGTTGTGGTGAACTGTGCCAGGCTGCCACCCTAACGACATCCCACCAGAATGACATGTTTAACTAGTATGCACGACATAGAATATTGTACTAGCATCCAGAAAAGATATGTAATGTAAGTAGCAAGTACTAATATACTATTACCTCTGTTCTGAAATATAAGCCTTTTACCTTTCTAAAAAGGCTTATATTTTGGAACGGAGTAATATATACCTCTTTTTAGCACCCATAACGAGTGTGGTAATCCTGTGCTCTTTGATTGCCTCCAAAAGTGCGACGACCACATCCTCTTTGTCAACTATGAGTATCTCTGCTTGGACCTAGAAGAAATATATAGTATCAGTGTCCTAGTGTTTCCTTCAAAAATTCATGGTATAAAAAGAAAGCAATTGCGGATTAATCATTTCAGTTTCAGCAGTAACCTTGTAAATTTGCAAGCACTCAACTAAGTTCTTCTCAATCATGTTTCTCGAATTTATTCTGTGTGCACTAACACGGTCTTCTGTCAACATGCTTGCTGGCATTGAAGCTCCCAATACCGCTGAAACATATAGCTACAAAATGTAAGATGTAGCAAATATCTGTAAATTTTTGCCAAAGTAACAGTCCCATCCACTAGCACAAGCAGCACGACCTCTTGGGATGCATAAGAATTAAAGGGATACACATACATATATGCCAGCAGAGAAACTGGATACAAACAAAAAAGAAACCTTACTTGGGATAGCTGGCCTGTGGATGTGAACAAGAACTAACAACATCTGTGGTGGGATGAAGTGCAAAGCCCATCTGAGAGCAAGCAAACACTGCTTAGTATCATCCCCCACTGCCAGGTGTACCTTCTCACTTCCGTGTCGGGATACAGTTGCCAGATGCATGAGCTCAGCTGTCCTCTGTTTCCTCCAGTGTATTAATTAACTACATGCTTCGACTTGTACTTAGTCTCCCCAAATGGTCTGCATTCTGTTCTTTCTAGTTGCCCGGTGCCTTTTGTTGATGGTAGATTATTGTTTCGAAGGAATGGCTCTGTGACAGTGCATATAAAGTTTCTGTTAGATTGCTAGGAAAAAAACGTAACTCCAAACCATAATTGAATAAAATAATTACCTTCTTGTTGCCCAGCAATGCCTTGTCTTGGCGGAATATTCTCGCTAAAAGGAATAATTCTATGAGGGAGCGCAGACCAAGTTTCTGTCACTTATCAGGGAAATAAAGAAATGCTCCAAATCCCAGGGGGGGACAAAAAAGGACAGGTAAAACCAAAGCTCTGCTCAGCGTATCACATCTCTAGTTCTCTACATTGGTATAGATGATCAACCTTGTTAACGACGTACTCACAAGCAGAAAATGGGAACACCTTTTTGGATGAAGACCATGAGGTGGATTTAGTTGCTACCAACATTTCAAAATGGATGATGCCCTAGAAGCATGCAGTCAACTTCTCTATCTTCGACAAGTAATTGAATCAATAAAATATTTAGGTTGGTCAAGTTGAAATGATACCATTAGATTAGTCATAAAAAAAGTATCACGGTGATTTCCGACTCCTTTACATACATATATATTCATACAAAAGTAACAGACAAGTAGCATTGACCGTGAAAAGCCAAAGAAACATCTATTTTAGGAATGAAATGGTACAATCAGATACAAATTAGATCTATATGCCAACCATATAAGCTAAAAAAATCTTTAAAAAAAAGATACCCCAAATTCTTTCCCCGTAAAGAAAGGATACCCCTGATTCCCCATGGAGTTTAGTCACAGCTTTAGGTCCTGAAATGGACGAATCTTTTAGCCAAGGATGCGCCTGCTAGGAAAATGTCCCAAGTCAAACCCTATCTCTTTAGGGTTCATACTTGTTATTTATACTATATTTGCTTGATGTTCTTGCATATCTGTTTCTGAAACATTAGAATTTGTCCAGATTTCATCTGTTTAATTTCTGCTGCTTCAGTACCTGCTGTCCTAAGTCTAGTTTTGCTCTAGTTCTTCACTAGCTTATCTGAATCATCTGTGTTTTTTTGCGTGTAATATCTAAATCTTCTGTTCATCGGTTTTTAGTAGAAGTAGTTTTTGTAAGCTCCTTTTTCCCCACCTCTCTAGTCTTCACTCTCCTCGAAATAGGCTTTCGCCCCGCTATATTAATATAGCAACCAACCGATACAAGATAGCAACCACCTCTCTAGTCTTCATATCTCGGTCTTTCATTGACAAGTAAATTAGTGCAAACAAAATAATGAAAGAATAACAAAGATGAGTGCACTAAACAAAAAAGGACGTGCAGTAAATGTAGGTTGATAGTGTGTGGAACATTGAAAGTTATTTCAAAGGACATCTGATTGGTTAACTCCAGCATATAGAATAACATATGTTCATGACTCTGTAAAAGATCATTCAATCGACTATTATTTTATAAGAGAGCTTGCCGTGTAACAACTAGCACACAAGGCATACATTTAGTATATTGTGATCTGGGAGATAAAGGCAACCTTATCCCACTCTGGACCTTGCCTCTCAAGTAACGCTTCAGTCAACGTCGGGTGGCACCCAACCAAATGAAGAAATTCCAGGGACTGCGGGATACTGCTCGGTAATGACTCAAACCCTGAGCAATGTGATATACTCAGTTTATTAAGAGATATCATTCTCTTCAGTTCAGAAGGTAAGAACTCTGCTGTGACCCTTGGACACCTCTCAATGATCAAACTTTTTAGGAAAGTGAAGCTTTCCAAGGTAGCCAAGGAGGAAATATTCCGGCAACCCTCGAAGCACAAGTGCTGAAGTGTTGTAGAATATCTTGATCCAACTGGCAAGACAAAAGACATGATATTCTGGCACTCAATTATCTCTAAGAAAGCAAGATCAGTTAAATGCTGCAAACACGAATTCAGTCTTGCACCATCCATGTCACACTGGCATAACCGTAGTTTTCTTAGTGATCTTAATACCTGAAAATTTTCAGCAGTCACTGATCCCCAACGGCCCCTAATGTTTAACACCTCAGTAGCTTCAAGGTGTTGCTGATGTAAGAACCCTTCACTCAGAATGCTTGCCGAAGAAATTTCCAATGTGAATTTGCTTGATCCAAATGAGCAATAAGGGGACAACTTGAGATGTGAAATTCTTTGACTCCGTTCTACTGCCACCCTTTTTGTTGTATGAGAAAGTAAGGGCACTTCAATCAATTTTGGACAGTCTGAAATCTTCAACTTTTGAAGGGAAGGGAAAAAAGAGTTACCGGTTACTCCTTTCCAACAAACTAAATTTGGCATGTCATCAAATTCAAGATCATTTAGTGATGGAAATGCCATCAAGCCACCATAGAATGTCAAGCCAATTTCAATAACAGAACTCATCTCCTTAAGGCGCAACACCCTCAGGGATGGAAGCTGCCCCAGAGCAGGAAGCAACATCCACCTTCTACAGTTAGCTAGATATAAGGATTTTAGGTGCAACAACGTTTTCATCTCCAACCACCGCGGTGATGGTACCCCTTCGTACCTTGTGATGTGAAGTTCTTCCAGGTTGGGATGAGGTTGTAAGAAGTCCAATACATCAGCATCCATGGTGGGACCAAAACCTGTATTAGCAAAGCTCCATTCAAGTTTTAAAATCTGCACATACCGCTTTTTGGCCAATTGAGCTTTGCAAGCTTCTTCCCTACATTGAACATTTTCCAGATTCTGGATGCTAAGAACCCCATGAAGATTGTTCATATCTTTCAGCTCTTCTAAAGTTTGCCCCTTTTCCTTTTTAACATGAAATTCAACAGAACCTTGAAGGTTAACCAGACTACCAATACCTCTTATCATTGAGATGTACTTTGAATCTATGCTAAGATGACGCAAGCTGACCAACTGGTGCATACCCTCAGGAAATCTATCGAATTGGTACTTCTTTGGGATATCAAAAGTCTGAAGATGCAGTAATCTGCTCACAGATTCAGGTAAGATTTTGATAGTATCAGGAAGTGCCATGTAGCGCAGACGAGTTAGTAGGCCAATTGCTTCAGGTAATTCAGATATATCGCATCCAGAAAAATCCAGCGTGCGCACATTCTTTACCTCGGCAAGAAAACCATTTGGGATAAGACTCGGAGGCATCAAAGGATCCCTAAATACAATTAGTGTCCTTAGTCTCTTCAAGTCATATTGGTACATAATCTGCCCTAAAGACTTACTTGAAACAGACAAGTGTCTAACAGCTGGCAGTACACTTTTGGACATGTCACCTTCTATCCTCATGCAATCACCATCAGAAACCATCTGTGCCAAGTCATGAATCAAGTCATGCATGACATAAAGCATTTTGCTTCCTCGCTTGAGTGTGTGAAAGAATGATCTCGACAAAAGTTGTTTGAAATACTCCCTACCAATATCCTCCATGCTTCTGCCATTTTCCATCTGAATGAAACCCTGTGATATCCACATCCTAACAAGTTTCTTAGGCTCAAATTTCCAATTCTTCGGAAATATACTGCAATATGCGAAGCAACACTGCAAGTTTGGTGGCAGATAATAATAGCTTGCCAAAAGTGTGGAGACAATATCACCATGAATATCTGCCTCCAAGATACTGATCCATTCCCTTGTGCTTCGAGTATCACTAAGCATCCTGCCGGTTACTTTGGCTGCAAGAGGGGATCCTCTAAGCTTCAAAGCAATCTTCCTCCCGATTTCTTGCAATTGTGGATACTCACAGCTCTTCTCACAGCCCAGCGCAGACATTTTGAGCAATAGCCAATGTTCTTCAGTACCCAACCCAAGCAGCGTGATTGGGGGGATCCTTGCACCTAGCATGTCAGTGGCCCTCTTCATGCGCATAGTCACAACTATTCTGCTCTCTTGCTGACCATTCTGCAGAGGTGCTAGCAGGCTCCTCCAGTGGTCCATGTTCTCCCAAAGTTTCGTCTGATTGTCATCCCAAACATCATCAAGGATGAGCAAGAACCTCTTCCCTGCAACGGCCGAAATCAGCAAATCTTGCAATTTAGTAAAACTGACTACCCCGCCATAGTCCTTCTCCTCTGTTGTGGCCTGCTGCAACATCTCCCTAGTAAGCTCCATCACATCCGAACAGCTCGACACGCACACCCACATCCGGAGATCGAAGTGAACCTGGATGTTCAAATGTTTGAAGGCCATCTGCGCCAGCGTCGTCTTTCCAATGCCGCCATCGCCAACAATTGCAACAACAGGGATGGCAGACTGGTTCCCTTGTTGAGCTGCAGGGCCATTGCACCCAACTAATCTTTCCAGCAGACTGGCAAGCTCGCGGCCTCGGCCAAAGAGGGTGCTGTCGTCCGGGATGGCAGAGCTAAATTTCCGGGCGAGCGGGCTTCCGGGCTGCGGAGAGGTGGATGCGGAGAGCTGGATGATGAGGTGGACGACCCTGTTGTTGGCTGCGGAGGCGGCCTCGAGCTTCTCGAGGACGGAGGGGAGACGAGTGAGGGGGTCATCGGAGAAGAATATGCGGCGGCAGAGGGAGCGGGAGTAATCGAGGACGCGGCGGAGCTTCGGGCGCGGGACGGCGAGGGATTCCGCGAGGCGGTCGTGGTTGATGTCGTCGAGGAGGTCGTCGGCGTCGTCCGCGGCGTCCTTGAGGCGGCGGAGCCAGGCGGCGAGGCTCGGGTCGAAGGGGCGGCGCCGGGCGCGCTCGACGGCGTAGGCGGACGCGTGGAGGCGGAGGAGGCAGTCGGAGAGGCGCGCGAGGTCGGCGCGTGCGTCTCCCGCTCCCCCGGGGAGGTACCGGGTGAGGTCCTCGGCGCAGGACGTGGCCCGGTCGCTCAGGCATTGCAGCAGCGGCGACACCAGCCACCCCGCCGCTGCCGCGGCAGCCGCTCCTACCGCGGACGATGGAGCCATTCGGAGCGGATCGACGCCGGAGATGGGCAGGGAGGGGGTTCGTGGAGGCTGTGGCGGCGCACGCGCGTCCTGGCTTCTGGGATTCGCTGGTGGCTCCGATGGGAGTGGCGAAGTGGGGGTGAGAGGCGCGGCGGAGCCATCACCGCGTTCACTGTGAAGTAGGGGGGAGACGGCGAGGCCGTGTGTCCTCGGAAACTTCGAACAAATCTAACTTGGACGAAGCTTTTTTTTTTGTCTCCTTGCTCGTTGATCACGATAGGTACTCAGAAATTTCATTGGGCCGGTCTCCAGCGGGCTATCTCTGGCTGCAGTGCCTATGCTTGTGGAACGGACCATCAATCTTACAACGGAGCTCATTCCATGGAGGCCCATTTTATGGCCAAAAGAATTTAAATATTACGTTTCTTTTATTAATTTTTACAAATATTGCGTAAATCAGAGGATTTTCAAAAATAATACGGCTTGGGCCAACAGTTCGCCGATAAGCACCTTTCGGCCAACTGTACGCCGATTTGGCAATCATGTCGCCCTGTCGCCTGGCAGAGACGCAGATGGCCAAAATCTTGCATGATCAATGTTATTTTGCTGCTAGCTTTCCCGCCACATTCTCCCGTCATTTCTCGCCGTGTCCCACATCATTCTCCCGCCATTTCTCGCTTTGTCCCACCTCATTCTCAGCTAAGAGGAAGAGCGCTGCCTCGGCGAAGGGGAAGAGTGCTGCGCCGGCGAGCGTTGACTCGGATAACGTGGGAAAGCATCTGCGGATGTCAAGAAAAGGATTTTTTGCTGCAACAGTCCGAAGCTTTGGTAGAAATTGCCCCATAAAATACTGAAACTGACAGCTTACTATTTATCAACCTAGAAAGGTTGAGGTGAACATCATGTGAGATACCGTCACTATAGATAGATAGAAGCATCTGCATATATCTAGAGAAAAAAGAACTGCTACAGTCCAATTTCTAGGCACTTCTTGCCCAAACTATGAGTCGTTAAAAACATCCGACACTACTGGTTCGGGGAAACTACAGAAGTGATCAACATCCCGCCACATTATCTATATCTTTACCTACTAATAAAGGAAGTAAGGTTTCTCCCCAAAATTTTCGTCCGTTTTTTCATTACCCATACTTTTCTGTGAAAATTACATCAGCTGCCACCGCAAAACTGAAAAAACGCTCGCTGGATTCCTCCGTCGCTGGCCTGGGCCTGGCCCAATTTGCCCTCCACGAACCCTACGTCTGGATCGCTCCAATAAATCCGTGTGGACGCCACGCCTAATGCCTCCTCTAGCCGCCATCGTCCGCGACTTCCTGTGCTCGATTCCTCACCGCCGACGCCCGCGACCTCTTGTGCTCGATTCGTCGCCGCTGTCGACGAGTTTCTCGTCCAGGAGAACAATTCTATCAGGTTGATGATGCAGGGCTGGGCGAGCTGGGCAAGGAGGTGCGGACTTGCGAGTATCGATCAATTCCATGGTGCTAACGCACGTTGACGACGAAGGGCTTCGAGCCTTCGATGGCAGGGTACCAGAGTCAAGAAACCGCAAGGTAGATGAATCAGGCATCTCCCCAGTCCCCACGTTGCGCCACCAATGTTCAAGACTCAAGACGAGTAAAGACAAGATCCATGGCAAGAGTTGGGGGAAAGATGACATTCAATCTCCCCATTGCTAGACGAAATTCAAACTATTTCAGATGATAGATCCACTGAAAAAAAGAATAGATCGAAGCGGGCGATTTGAGGTTTCATCGCCTTCCCTTGAAGATCTTTGATCATGGAGTCGTGGGTCGCACTCCTCAACTCGCTCGTTGGCCACGCTGACGGTCAAAGAGGTATGTGTGGTTCGGGTCTTCATCTCCTTTGTTTCTCAAGTTTTACACTCCTTTTTCTTTCAAGCTTTACCTTGACGAATCATGAGCCTTTGTGGTGATTTCGTGTTAGAGTGATCGGTAGATGATTAGCAGCATTTGATCGATACATGATTAGTAGCGCAATTGAAGCCAGCTGCCGAGTTTGACTTAGATCCGTATGCAGTTTTACTCTGTCATACTAGAAGTTGCTACTTCTTACTGGTTGATAATTTCCAAGTCGTTCTATCCTAAGTACTTAAACATTTTCCTGGATTTCTAAAATTGTGCGTTGAGTCACGTGTTTGCTGAATTACGTGTTTGCTGAATTACAATCTCGTCTTCTGTTTCTGCAGATGGAGGAGACCCTGTTGTTTGTTGAGTCTACCATGAAAGAAGTTTGCATTCGTTTCAAAAGAATGAAGTTTGCGTAATGTTCCAGAAAAAATAAGAACAAAGGCTACATTAGTCCTGGTTGGACCGAGCGCAATCTGATGGAACATGTACCAGCTTCACTGCTGCGTTTAGTTAAGGTAATCGCTCACCTCACCCTCACAGACCATATTCGATCTGCTTGGACCATATTAGTACCCTACCTGTGTTGATTTTACCTGATGCTTGGAACTTTCACTGCTTATGCATGTCTGACACTATTTTTTTTCAATACTCTCCGACTCCTTTTTTCTTCCATGTGGCTGGCCATGTTTGCCGTTTTATTGGTTAAGTGAGAGACCCTGTTGTAATGTTGCCGTAGAGGTATAGAGCATCTGGGCATGTGGTGAATAGGACTGAAAGTTTTGAGTTTGTTCATATTGTAATAGCAAGCTGATCCATCAGCATTTCTTGAAAGGAAAATAAAAAGGACTACTACTGCGGGATTCAAATCACCTTCTCTGCTACGGCCACAACAAAAGTTCATTAACTGGTTGCAGTTAGTTTTTATTCTCAATAGTGTCCCTTGTTTTTGCTTGCCTTTGCTTATGAACAATGTAAATATTATTCTAAATCAGTTCTTCATAGATTCAGTTTATAGGATGTTACCTTCACTCATGCTTGTCCATAAAATTTCAATTTTTTGGACCATGGTTGACAACATTATTTGTGGCTATAAACTACGTGAATTAGTTATATTTGTAACTTTGCCAAGATATGTTTTTGAGAGCTCTTAATTTATACGTCTTACGCTTTTGCACAGTAGCAGAACAAAATTGCTAATTGAGGAATAGGAGCATGATGCCACTGGTATATTTATTGCGTTACTGCCCTTCCTGATGCTTCGGCCTTCTACTCTGCTGTGGTTAGTTCGTCTGGAGTGTTTGATTTGCGAAGAATGCTTTAGATTGTGCTAATTAATTAGGTGGGTTGCTTACCATACAAAAAAAGGTATATCAGTACTTCTGAAGTTATCATGTGTTTGGAATTTTTAAAAAATTCATGTCACTTGCTTACTGCAGTGGAGGAAGAGGTGCATGCCAGACATCTGGTCGTTGCTGTGCCCACTAAGCAAGCAAGTCACTCCATCCTTAAATTCCCTATTTCAGGTAATTTCTAATTATACAAATTTATCTCTGATACCAGTGATTTAAGAAATATATATTCAGTCGATAGAGATGTGCTAATTATCAGACATCTACTGTTTTGGTACAAAAAGTAGTATGAGGTTGATATATGTGTTAATTATATATGAGATTCCATAGGGATACGCATGATATTTTGCTATGAACTATCGAAAGATATGTATCTATGTAGTATGCAACAAAAGTTGTCTCGTGGAAATAGCAACTTACCAGCAGCATAATGAGTTTTGTGGAGTATAGAACCTTTGAGTTTTGGTTCCATATAGCTCTGTTTTATTACACAGTTTTCATGTAGATTATTTCCTGTACGAACATGATCTTTTTTGCTGCTATCGAATATTAGGATTTTCAAGACGGAAAATGTTAGGGCCTTAGTTTCATTGACATGGGCCAGGCCAAACTCCTACCATAATGTTGCTCATTCAAAATTTGTAAGACCATACTAGATCGGCTATCTAATATTTGTATGAATGTGACAAATATGATTTGTAATCTCAAACATTAATCTTAAAATGATTTTAGCTGCTGCCAATTTCGGTGGTCACATTATTGATCGCATTGAAACTGCATATGGTAATGTAGCTACTGCCAAATGTCGGTGTAGTCGCATTATTGATCGCGTTGAAACTGCATATGCTAATGTAGATGCGACTTGAGTCTCGAGTTTGTACGTGTGGAGTTGATTCGCCTTTCTACTGGTTTGTGGCTCTTTGACTATATGTTTCTATTGCTCCAGTATTACATCTTTATTTCTGGCAAACCAATGCAAATTCTATGGTTTCGTTGTACAAATGCACATAGCCTTATATATGTTTTTGGATTGTTTCTTTAATTTTCTTACTATGCTCAGATAACTAGAGTGTTGTAATTGAAAATCTACAGACTTGACTTATGTTATGTTGTTCACTTGCAAGGGAGGGGATTTCGGGAGATGATTCGATGGAGAGGGGAAAAATATAGCGTCGAATGCATGTAACTTGGAGTTTTGTAATAAAATTATTTAGATGGTCTTGTAATAATATTAAGTATCTAAGAAAAAGGTAATTTGGATATGCATTGCGCTATTACTAACTACTCCCCGTTCCTTTCTATAATGCCTATTGTTTTTTCGCATTTGTTTCAGAATATAAGAGTAAATCTATGTTTTTTTTTGCAAAGAACCCCTTCCACCGATCAGGTCAAGTCCAAAAAATCTACAAACCAATCTGATCATGTATTTCGGAGATCTGTTTTCAGTTTACTATTTTGTCAGTGATATCGCTATGGGGTTTTGTGTACTAAAAATGGCTTGCGCTAATTTCCGTGCCAAAAAAACAATAGGCACTATAGAAAGGAACGGAGGGAGTACTATATTTGAGAAGGGTGACCTCAGATGTGTTTATTTTAATTTCTTTTATGAAGGTATCCCGTCTGTACTACTTGACATGTTTACCACATGTAATTTGCTATATACGTGAAAAAAATCTATAAATGGCAAGTTATTTCAGTTTTCCATCTGTCTTGACTCTTGACTTCAATTAAATTACTCCTTCCGGTTCATATTAATTGACTCTAATATAGATGTATCTAGACACATTTTAGTTCTAGATACATTCATATTGAAGTCAATTAATATGGATCGGAGGGAGTAAGTACGGGTTAGGGGTTGAGTCGATTTTGCTAATGTACTAAGTATGAGGGAAGGCGGGTCAAACGATTTTAAGACAAAATTAAAATAGTGACAATGTTTTGCAATTATAAACTAATATTTTGAATAGCGATTAATAGATTTTAGTCAACAACATTAGCATGCACCAAATTAAAAATAAATAGCGGGTGGCCTACACAATCGTTCCAAGTTTGCGGTATTATATGTCGTCGAAGAGAAGAACTCACCCAGTCATCTAAGAATTAATCATGAAAGATAAAGGTGACTACCTTGGTCGACTGTGCCACAATGGAAAGTTGGAGCATATGCGTCTTTGTCTATCCCGGTGCAACGCACGGGCATTTTTACTAGTCTATATCTATATATACCTACTAATAAAGGAAGCAAGGTTTCTCCCCAAAATTTTCGTCCGTTTTGAAATTGCCCATGTTTTCCACTATAAATTACAACTACTGCCACCGCCTAAGTCAGAATACCGATTCGTTTTGTTTCTTTCCGTCCGTAATTCAGCTTTTGGCCGGCCATGGGCCACGCAAGTGGGCTTTCTGGAGCCAGCCGAAAAGATTTGACGATGTTGGCTCGCTGGGAATCAAACTTCGGCCCTGTTTCCGTCGTACGACTGCAGTAACCAGGAAAGCCAAGGAAATTCTGTATTTAATAGTCCCACCTCGTTTTGTTAGACTAAATCACTCCAATTTATATACGTTCACAAGTCACCAAGAATATCAGCAAGCATCCTCATGAATCAATAAGCACCAGGACTCTTGATTGATTGATTAGTGGAAGGCGGCTTCCGAGAATAAAAATCAAGTAGCCCCAGAGGTCGACGTGAGTCGAGTTGGGCGAGCGGAGGAAAAGAAAGGGGGCCCGGCCCTGGCGAGCGCTAGAGATCTCCGGCGGAGACGACCACATAAAGGATGAGCGAAGGAAGTGGGGAAGGAGGATCGGACGGTGACGGAAGTGGGTGTGGTCAATACCATATATGCATCGCATATGGGAGCTGCTCCAGTGCTGCGGCCGTCTGTCAGCTTAAATTAAGAGCATCTCCAACAGGCGCGCTATATCGCGGCGCGCTAAAACTAAGAATCCGCGCGCGGTAAACAGATAGCGCGCGCTGTGTCGTTTTCTCCTACGCCGGACGCGCTATTATGCAGCGCGTGCGCGCGCAGCAAAAATGGTCCTCCGCCAGGCGCGGCAAAATACAGCGCGCGCAGGCGCGGAAAATAGATTTCTAGACTATTTTGCATTCACAAAGATCAAATAAACACACATAAATTGCATTCATAATTCATGAAACAAATAACACAAAGTGCAACAACATCACATTGTTCAACAAGGTGTTGGGGGGACGACCCCCGGTATGCCAAAGGCATGCCAAACCGGATGGTCTTATCCATTAAGATACCGGTTTAATATTTATACCGGAGCTCTGAGATAAGATTTTGGCTAAGTAAGCTAAGCCGGTATCCCCAAGAGGGGTATGCCGGAATCGGGAAGGAAAGATACCGGAGCACCGGAAGGAAGAGCGTGTCGGCGGTCAAAGATTCCGTCAGGAGCTAAAAGACAAGGATGAGCTAAGCAAAGTAGCTTTAAAGGCCGAAGACAAGAAGAGGATGACGGCCAAAGAAGGAGGACGTCAACCTCCTTGTTTAAAGAAGACGGCGTCATCGTGATTAAAGTAGCTTTATAAAGTATCTTTGTAAAGTAGTTTGTCTAGTCAAAGATCCCATTAGGGTTTCTTGTCCTGTAAGCCACCCTCTCCCCTATATAAGGAGAGGGGGTAGCCTCTTTCATACGCGCGGAGCAACAGAGAAGAGAGAGAGAGAGAGCCTTGTAAGCTTGAACCTGTAATCTATGGTGATCAATGAAGATAGTGATCTAGCGTGAGTTCTTCCTTGTGTCTTTCTTCTTCAACCTCGGCCTTGGCCAAGTTCTTGAGGAAACCATCCGGAGTTCATCCCACCTAGTCACAAACCCTCCCGAATCCTCTAGCGTCCATTCGGCCCCAAGATAAGCCATCCTATGGCATCCGTTTGTTCCCCACGACGAGCTGGCGCCCACCGTGGGGCATGAAGTGGCGCTTGCTTGAGTTCATATTCGGGCGGGCATCCTCGACATCAACGGCGAGCGCACGGTGTCCGCGCTCGTGCAACGCATCTACAACATGGACTTCATCAACGACGCGCATGTTTCGCCAACGGCGGCAAGTTCCCGCAGACGGCCGCACCATCGAGTTCGGCAGCATCTATTTCGGCACCGTTCCTGTGCGCCGCGCCTCGCCGGGTGGCGCCGACCCGCCAGCCTATGTGCCCCCGCCGCGCGTGGAGGTCATGATGGCTGGAGCGGTCAACACCGACAAAGGAGCGGTGGAGGAAGGAGCTGAACGTGCGGCATCGACCCGCCGGCAAAACCACCGGCCGAGCGTGACGCGGCATCGCGGGAGCATCTTCGGGCGCCTCCACCTCTTCAGCGGCGATGCACACGCTGCCACGCCCATCGCGAGATCGACCCGGCAAAGGCTCGGGAGGAGCTGGAGGCCACGCGCAAGGCCCTGCTACCGGCGCGACATCATCCGGCGCCAGCTGAACCTAACCCTACGTGAGTATAACGCTGCCCATGGCTTTGCTTCTTAGTGCTCATGCTGGGATACCGGAAAACCGGCTTAAGGCTCGCAATCTAGATCGATTTGCGCAAAGAAGTTCTTACCAAAAGTGCATCGTGCAGTAAGCATTGTAGAAAAGCCTAAGTATAGTAGCCGGATAAAACTATAAAAGCCGCTAAAGCAGAGAACTGTGAGTCGCTTTCGGAGATGAGTTGGCAAAACGAAGAGCGTGTTAAAGTGTTGAAAACTATTGAGCAAAGAATGCTGAGCAACTAGCTAAGTTGAATGGCCTCAAAATCGGCGCGTTCAACAAAGATGGAAGCAAGTCCCAAGGGCTTCGTCCCCATCCGGACAAAAAGAAGGAAAGAAAAGAACGCACGCAGATGACCGTGTATGATCCATCCTTCCGGAAAGCAAAAAGCCGGGCAACAAGATGCTAGAAAAAGCCAAGGGGCATGGGGTTCAAGGAGGCTATGCGAAACAATCATCGGTAGATATGAGACCGCAAAATTATAGAAAGGGCGGCATATGTTGATGAAGAAATGCCACCACCAGCCAAGAGCGGAAGGAAGAATATGGAATCGATTCCGAGATGGAACGAACCGGGCTCGCCGGAACCCTTTGGGGGAGGCAGGGGAAAGACACTTACCAGGCCAGATGCGAGGCACAGCTGGACGAGTGTATCTCTACGAGATGATCGAATCGAGGGTCCTCCTGGCCCAAAGTGCTTTGGCCCGCGAATCATGAGAAGAGCCACGGTCGCAATTTCCGTTGCCGGGACACAAGAACGTATGATGGCACAACCAAGCGGAAGGTGCGGTATGTCACCTTGTTTATGTGGCGGTGGTGGAGTAAACCGGCGTTGGGCGGTAAGAATCATACCGTCCTACTCGTAGGTCCTGCGAGGATTTGGCTTAACAACTTGCCGGCAGGAAGCGTTAATGGATGGTTGGATTTTGAGGAAGCTTTTGTGAGCAACTTTAGCACTTACAAGAGGCCAAACTGCGCCGTGCAACGTCAGGGAGAGAAACGGGATTATCTCACTCGGTGGAACTCAATGAGAAACACATGTGAGGAGTGATTGAAGCACAAGCGATAGCTTGGTTCAGTCAAGGATGCCGGAGGGGATCACCACTATGGCAAAGGCTGCAGAACATGCCTAGCACCTTAGCGGAAATGATACGTGTGGCGGAAAATTATGCGTTGGGAGACCCAATGCAACAGCAAAAGCTGGCCGGAGCAGCGACAAACGCCGGGACAACCGGAACAACAAAGAAGGGAGATTTCCCGGATCGAAGGTATGCGCCGCAGCAAGTTGCTGCTGTGCAAGATAATGGTGATGCCAACGGCAGCAAAAAACCGGATCGCAGCCGTGGGCGGGTCCTAAAAGAGGTAGAAAAAAACCTGGGGGAAAAAGAATTGGCAAGAGCCCGTGAAATACACCATGGAAGCTGCCATGGACCAACCTTGCCGGTGGCACACGCCGAACCCGGAAAACCATCTGACGAAGGATTGTTCTTGGACCAAGTACTTAATGCAAAAGGCGCAGTCAAAGATGCGCAAGGACAGGGGTGCACCACAATGTTGCCGCCGCCGCAAGATATGATGCACCAACAACAACTACCACCACCACCACCGCTTCTGGAGCAAATGCTTTACGGGTACAACCTCGGCAAACAGCAACAATACCGGCGGGTTAACCGGGTGGAGAGACCGTGACCAACCACCTCCACCGGCACCTTTGGGCCGGAATATTTACGAAGACCCACACTTGTGCATGGTTGTATTTGTCACCGAGCCAACCGACAGGCAGAGCGTGCATCGCCGTTCCATGGAGGTGAACGCAGTGATGCCGGCAGTACCCAAGTACATGCTATGGTCGATCAGGAGATCAGCTGGTCGTTCAAGGATCACCCCAAAATCATGCCGAATCCGGGTGGATACGCCCTCGTTGTGGACCCAATCATGAAGGGGCAAACTCGGGTTAAGTTCAGCAAGGTGCTGATAGACAATGGCACAACATAAACATCATGTACAAGCATACCATGCGTACGGGGCATAACGGAGAACATGTTGCAACCAACTCACACAACTTTCCATGGGATTGTTCCGGTTTGTCTTGTGCCCCGATAGGAAAAGTTCGGTGGATGTGTCGTTTGGAGGACGTGACAATGTCGTGTTGAGAACATTGAGTTTGAGGTGGTGGACTTAGATAGTCCTTACCATGCATTGCTGGGAAGGCCGGCCTTGCGGCTTTCATGGCATCAACCCATACGGCTTACCTCAAGATGAAGATGCCGGCACCTCGTGGACCCTTGACCGTGGTGGGAAACTATAAAGTTTCGATGGAAACCGCATCCGCTGGATCAAACCTGGCAGAATCACTGGTGATAGCGGAGGAAAAGAAAAGAATGCAAACTGCTGTTGCTCTGTCCTCAAAGTTGAGCTTAGCGCAATGAAAACTTGGCTTCACCGGCATTCAAGCCGACAAACGAGACGAAAGACATTGTCTGGATCCGACTTACAGGCGCCGCGTTCGTATCGGTGCCGGCCTCATCAAGCATAGGAAAGCGCGCTCGTCGCCTCCTCCGTGAGAATCGGAACATCTTTGCTGGTCTACCGATGACTTGGTAGGAGTTTCGAGGGAGCTGGCTGAGCACTCTTTAAACGTCCGGAAGGATGCTAAGCCGGTGCGTCAACCTTTGCGCCGGTTCGCAGAAGATAGGAGGAAAATCATTGGAGAAGAAGTAACAAAGCTGGTTGCCGGTTTCATCGTGGAGGTCACGCACACAGAGTGGCTGGCTAACCCGGTGATGGTTGAGAAGAAAAAGATGAGAACCTGGATGCACAAGCACCAAAGGTGTGGCGCATGTGCATCGACTACACTAACCTCAACAAAGCTTGCCCAAGAGATCCTTTCCCTTGCCCCGAATCGATCAAGTGATTGATTCTCCAGTGTGAGTTGTTGTCGTTCTGGATGCATATTCAGTTCCACCAAATCCCTCTGAAAAAGAAGATCAAATAAAACTGCGTTTATTACCCCGCACGGGGCTTATTGCTATGTTACGATGCCTTTTGGTTTGCGCAACGCTGGTGCAATACCATTTTGTCAAAAATGCTTGTTTGATCAAATCGGAAAGAATGTGCAAGTATATGTGGATGATATTGTGATAAAAACTAAAGTAAAAGATACCTTAATCGATGACATCCGGCAAACATTTGACAACCTAAGACGGTTCCGGATGAAACTCAATCCGAAATGCACTTCGGTGTCCCTGCCGGCAAGCTGCTGGTTTCCTTGTGTCTAGCGGGGCATTGAGGTCAATCCGGTAAAAATCCGGGCAATAGAAAGAATGACTATCCCACGAGAAAGAAAGATGTGCAAAAGTTTACCGGAAGCTTGGCATCGCTAAGGCGGTTCATAGCAGCTAGGAGAAAAGGCCTTGCCACTTTATGCTTTGATGAAAAATCGATACTTTCGTCTGGACCACAGAGCACGCAGCGTTTAAAGAATTGAAGAACATGCTCGTAACGGCCCCAATCTTGGCCTCCCCCTTGGAAAGAGAACCTATGTTGCTTTATATAGCGGCAACAAACCGGGTGGTTAGTGTTGTGGTTGTGGTGGAAAGAGAAGAGGAAGGAAAAACCGTCCAGAGGCCGGTATACTACCTGAGCGAGGTGCTCTCCTCCTCAAAGCAAAACTACCCACACTTCCAAAAATGACTTATGGCGTGTTCATGGCTGCCACGAAACTCAAGCATTACTTTGAGGAGCACCCAATGAAGGTGGTAAGTGAGGCACCTATCTCCGATATCATGGGCAACAAGGACGCCAGCGGCCGGATTGCAAAATGGGCAATTCAGCTATCACCATATGTACCGGTGTATGAAAGAAGAGATGCCATAAAGTCGCAAGCTTTAGCTGATTTCTTGGTCGATTGGGCGGAGATACAATACATGAAGGGGTTCGTAGCATAGAAAACATAAAATTTCCTACCGCAAGACGAATAAATCCAAGATCTAATCTATGGAACACCCAAGATCTAATCTACAAGATCGAAGCAACGAGGTGTAGATGAGACTAAACCTTGAAGATTTCCAAAGCCTACGAGATCAGATCTCGTTGTTGATGTAGACGATCATCCCCGGTGCTGCAATCCGGCAGCACTTCCGTACTCGGTCGCGCGTACGGTGTCGATGAAGCCCTTCCTCCGTTCCAGCGGGCAGCGGAGGTGTGGTAGATCCCCTCGGAATCCCAGCAGCACGACGGCGTGGTGGTGGTGGTGGAGGAGAAAGCTGCAGGGCCCAAGCCGGAGCAGACTGCGGTGGAGGAGAGAGGGGGCGGCAGACTTTGGTGTGTCGCGGGGGCAATGGTCGGCTGCCCCTCTCCTCTATTTATAGAGGGAGGGGCAGCCAAGGCAGCCCCTTGGGCCCCACCAGTGCACAGAAGGAAAGGGGGATCCTGAATCATCCCCTTCCAAGTTTGCTTCCCCTTCCAAAGTTGCTCCCTCGATTTTAGGGATTTGATCTTATCCTCCGGGATTTGATCTTATCCCTAGGGGGCTGGCCGGCTGGGCCTTGAGGGCTTGCCCCCTGGCCCATTAGGCTAGGCTGCACTCCCTTGGCCCATGTGGTCCCTCCCGGGGTGGTGGGCCCACCGGTGGCCCTCTAGAACCTTCTAGAAGCTCCGGTCAAACACCGAAACTTTTTCCGAACCCCGGAAAATAACTTCCCTTATATGAATCTTATTCTCCCATTCCGGACCTCCTCGTGATGTCCTGGATCCCATCCGAGACTAAAAAACTTCGGTCTCCATCTCATATTCCAAATCTACTTATGCGACATCGAACCTTAAGCGCGTCACCCTACGGTTCGCGAACTATGCAGACATGGTCGAGACTCCTCTCCGAGCAATAACCAATAGCGGGATCTGGAGATCCATAATGGCTCCCACATATTCAACGATGACTTAGTGATCGATTGAACCATTTACATACGATGCCAATTCCCTTTGTCTCGCGATATTTTACTTGTCCGAGGTTCGATCATCGGTATCTCCATACCTTGTTCAACCTCGTTACCGACAAGTACTCTTTACTCGTACCGTGGTATGTGATCTCTTATGAACCATTCATATGCTTGCAAGCTAATCAGATGACATTCCATCGAGAGGGCCCAGAGTATATCTATCCGTCATCGATGGACAAATCCCACTATTGATCCATATGCCTCAACTCATACTTTCCGAATACTTAATCCCATCTTTATAACCACTCATTTACGCAATGGCGTTTGATGTAATCAAAGTACCCTTCCGTGTAAGTGATTTACATTATCTCATGGTCGAAGGACTTAGGCAACTATATATCGAAAGCTTATAGCAAATTGAACTTAATGACTTGATCTTATGCTACGCTCATTTGGGTGTGTGTCCATTATATCATTCACCTAATGACATAACCTTGTTATTAATAACATCCAATGTTCATGATCACGAAACCATGATCATCCATTAATCAACAAGCTAGTTATACAAGAGGCTTACTAGGGACTCCTTGTTGTTTACATAACACACATGTATCAATGTTTCGGTTAATACAATTATAGCATGGTATGCAAACATTATCATAAACACAAAGATATATTATAATAACCATTTTATTATTGCCTCTTGGGCATATCTCCAACAGTCTCTCCCACTTGCACTAGAGTCAATAATCTAGTTTACATATGTAAAGATATAACACCTTGGCCTTCGGGTGCTTATCATGTTTTGCTCACGGGAGAGGTTTTAGTCAACGGATCTGACACGCTCAGAAACGTATGTATTTTGCAATTCATTTGCGTCTCAACGCATCACTCATTTTCCAAATGAGTCGGCATTAATTGTATATGCTTAGTCCTCTGGTGGAACCTTAATTCCGCGGTCTGAAATAAGTCACTAATATTGTCACACACAATATAGCTTCAAAGTTCTGACACTATCGGAACTACACCAAGTTCTCAAGAACTCCTTGACTTAACATCCTCAGTCATTGTCAAAACAATGACATACTCTGCCTTTGTAGAATCCGTCACAATATTTAGAACTGATCTAAATCTAGCATAGACTTCTTCTAGCTCATTGTGCTACCTTATAAACAACACTTAGTCTAATTGAGATTGAAATTTTATTTTTATATGTGACCAAACTAATATCGGTGCAACACCTTACAGCGATTTGTTTGTCACTACCCCATATAAAAACTGTATATATATATATCCTTGGTTCTTCTAAAGCACTCAGGGATATTCTTACTGTTGTCCAATGATCATTACATGAATCATTCTGGTATATGCTCGTAACACTTTAGAGCACAGGACATCTGACTTTGTACATATTATTCGTGATCTGAAATCACTCATGTGTATTTACTCATCGAGTGTCAAATACACTCAAGTCTTGTTAAACCTTCACATGAAAAGAACACCTTCTTAATACTTCTATATTGAACTACTTCAATATCTATTCTATGTACTTAAACTTAAACTTATTATGTGTTTCTATCTATCTTCATAGATCTTGACACTAAATATGTTTCAATTCATATCCTTTCATTGATGTTAATTCTCAATGAAACCTTTTAAATCAATTATATAATTACACTATTTATAATCAACGATATGTCATCTACATAAAGTATTATAAATATGTCTCAGCGCTCCCACTTAATTTCTTGCAAATGCAAGCATCTTCATCGTTTCTGATGAAATCAAAACTCTTTGATTATTTCATCCGGTGAAGATTCCAACTCCGCGATACTCACTTCATCAAATTGAAGTTTGTATACCTATCTAGTATTCCACGGACCAGCAAAACTCTTGGTTGTATCTAGTATACATCCTTCATACACACTTCTGGTAAGGAATGTATTTCTGCCATCCTACTATCATATCTCATAAAAGAAATATGTAGCGATTACTAGAATAATCCACATAGACTATAAGCATTGCCACGGAAGATCTAATCTTATCATAGTCAACTCTTTGAACTTTTTCGTAAACTGCTTTTCGATAAGTCAAGCTTCTTTAAGGATATTCCATCCAAGTCCATCTACTTTATAGATCCATTTACTTTCAAAAAGTATTATCCTATCTTGGATTTCATGGCGCATAGCCATTTTAACGGAGTCAGGGCCCATCATAACTTCTTTGTATGTAGTTGGTTTATCATTGTTCAAAAACAATCCTTTGTCCACAAATCATTTATTTGATCACAAAATAAACCACATCTACAAGGTTCAATAAGTACTTTGATCTCCATGACTATAACACTTTGTAGACATGGGAGCCATGATCTTCGTAGCTGCTTCCGGAACCATTTCCGATGTTGTGCTACTCTGATCATCATGCTCAGGTTCATAAACCTTATCAAGTTTCATTGTCCTCCAACTCAAATAGTTCGCTAGAAACAATTTCTTTGAAATAAGTAAGAAACATCGACAAACACTTTTGTCTTTGACTTCATAGTGGAAAGAATTCCCAATCAATTTCATGGGATAATCAACAAAGACATTTATCCGATTTTGGTTGTAAACTCATTTACTTATGCTATGCATACCAAAATTTAAGAAAGGACTATTTAGGGTTTACACCCATGCCATAACTCGTATGGTGTCATTTCAATGGATCATGATGATGCTCTATTCAGTGTAAAAGCGGTAGTCTCTAAAGCATAATCCACAAAAGTATAATGGCGTCATTTTATTTTATCTCATCATCAATCCAACATGTTTGGATACGTCTCTTGGATACTCCATCATCATCATGATACTCCAAGAAACGTGAGTTGTAGAACAATTTCATAAATCTCTTAGATGTTCGCTAAAACTCGTAATTCAAATATTTCCACCATGATCCAATCATAGATATTTGACTTTTCTATTACGATGATTTTCACTTCATGCTGAAACTTATTTGAATCCATTCAAATGTTTTCAAACTTCTTCCTTATCGAATATATCCACATATATATACTCAATTCATTGTTAGAAGTTTTCATGAAGTAGAAGAATCTCCCGCACACAACTATGCCCAGTGAACAATATACATCATCATGTATGTTTTCACTAAGTTAGTTGCCCGTTCAACTCTTGGCCTATGAACGGTATTTAAGTCATTCTCTTTAGAAGAGATTTGCAAGCGCCAAATGATTCAAAAATCATATGACTCCAAAAATCCATTCAAATGGAGTTCCTTCATGCATTCCTTTCTAATATGACCTAAATGGCGGTTCCACTAATGAGTGGAATTCACATCATTTGCCTTATGGCATTTTAGCGTCAGTGTTATGTATGTGTGCTTCACCATAAAGATTTATAATAACTTATCCATCACATGGAATGCTGTTATAATTTGAACAACTCATTGTTTTCATTTAACCAGAACAAAACAACAATTATAAAGTTCTTTATTATAAATCTGAATGGCTAGACAGAATGCCAACGACGAACATAATAACACTTTATTTTTGTTCCAGACGTGCATTCCTATCATATTCCTTTTTAGTCACTTAGGCCATCATATTCTTGTTTTGTATTGTATGACATCTCATACCAACCAATCTGGTACAAATACCCAAGAATTTCATTATGTGACCAAACAAGGAATACATCCATAACATGTATATCATCTATATACACCTGAGCTAGACTTTCTAGTCTTTTCTTTCTTTCTGCCAAAATATCTTTTGTAGTTTCTCTTTTAGCTTTCCTCATTCTCAGAAAACACTTCACCTTCAATAACTTCTAGGTCCATTGGTCAAATACCAATAACCTTGAGGTTCTTACCTTGAAGTTGATCATCACATGACAAGCGTTCTAGATTTCACTATTAGTAACCTTTAATGTGATGAACAATTTCACTCATAATTTTATCCATCAAATCATGACGACTTTCCGAGACCATGTCTGTACATGCTAGGCTCGTAAAGTTTAACCTTAGTATTCGCATGTGCAAATCTGGCTTGAACCGTTGTATGCACACGTAGAATCTATAACACCCGATCATCACGAGATGCTTCGAAACGACGAGTCTTGGCAACGGTGCATACTAAGGACGATCATTTCATGGATATGCGAATATCGTTAGTGCCCAACTAGTTGGAGGATCGAGATGCAGGCTTCTTCAACCTTCGTACATTCCCATAAAACTTATGAGTTTATGTAGTCTCACCAAATTATATTCTATCACCTTGCAATAAGGTCTAAGATATCACATATATCTCATACCTTTTATTTCTGAAAACAAAATTCAACTCCTTACTTTTCAAACGGATTTGAACTTCAAGTTTCACGGAGACAAGATGATTTAAGGTACTAATTGAAACCATTGCTCTTTGAATCATCAATGTGAGGTTTACTAAAAGTTTGCATTAGGACTTAATCATATCTTGATTCTTTAACAATACGGTACCAGTCCGTAAAGTTACTTGTCAGACTTAACAGTATTTCTATCTCAATTACAAGACTAGCGCATGGTAGAAAACGGATGCCAATTCTACAAATTTAATTCAAAATACTATTCAGACTATGTTCATGATAATTTGAGTTCATTTTTAATTCTTCAATTAACTAGGTGAACTCCCACTCAAAACAACATCCCTCGCATTGTCTTAGTGATTACACAAACCAAATCCACTACACCAAGTCCGATCATCACGAGAAAGATGTAGCTTCAAAGGCGAACACTCAAAGTGTTCATCATATCATTCATATGACTCATGCTCTACCTTTCGGTATCCCGTGTTCCGAGACCATGTCTGTACATGCTAGGCTCGTCAAGGCAACCTTAGTATCCGCGTGTGCAAATCTGGCTTGCACCCGTTGTATGCACATGTAGAGTCTATCACACCCGATCATCACGAGATGCTTCGAAACGACAAGTCTTAGCAACGGTGCATACTAAGGATGAACACTTTATTATCTTGATATTTAGTGAGAGGGATCATCTTATAATGCTACCGTCGCGATCTAAGCAAGATAAGATGCATAAAGGATTAACATCACATGCAATTCATAATATGTGATATGATATGGCCTTTCTTCTTGTGCTTTTGATCTCCATCTCCAAAGCACATGAGCATGATCTCCATCATCACCAGCATTGCACCAAGGTCCATGGCACCGCTTCATGGTTGTCCATCACTTATAGCTACTACAACAACTACTTGAAATAAAGCTGTTACATGATGAATAGACACATAGGTCTTAACAAATTTAAAGACAACCATTAGGCTCCTGCCGGTTGCCATAATACAATAATGAACATCTCATACATCAAATATAATCATCATCACATCATGGCCATATCACATCACCAAACCCTGCAAAAACAAGTTAGACGCCTCTAATTTGGTTTGCATATTTTACGTGGTTTAGGGTTTTCGAGTAAGATCCAATCTACCTACGAACATGAACCACAACGGTGATACTAGTGTTGACAATAGAAAGTGTAAATTGGAATCTTCACTATGGTGGGAGAGACAGACACCCGCAAAGCCACTTATGCAATACAAGTTGCATGTCAAGCGTGGAGCAAGTCTCATGAGACGCGGTCATGTAAAGTTAGCCCGGGCCGCTTCATCCCACCATCCCGCAAGATGCAAAGTACAAAAACTAAAGCAACAAAAGCATCAACGCCCACAAAACCATTGTGTTCTACTCGTGCAACAGATCTATGCATAGACATGGCTCTGATACCACTGAAGGGGTTCGTAGCATAGAAAACAAAAATTTTCCTACCGCAAGACGAATAAATCCAAGATCTAATCTATGGAACACCCAAGATCTAATCTACAAGATCGAAGCAACGAGGTGGAGAGACTAACCCTTGAAGATTTCCAAAGCCTACGAGATCAGATCTCGTTGTTGATGTAGACGATCATCCCCGTGCTGCAATCCGGCAGCACTTCCGTACTCGGTCGCGCGTACGGTGTCGATGAAGCCCTTCCTCTCCCCGTTCCAGCGGCAGCGGAGGTGTGGTAGATCCCCTCGGAATCCCAGCAGCACGACGGCGTGGTGGTGGTGGAGGAGAAAAGCTGCAGGGCTTCGCCAAGCCGGAGCAGACTAGCGGTGGAGGAGAGAGGGGGCGGCAGACTTTGGTGTGTCGGGGCAATGGTCGGCTGCCCCTCTCCTCTATTTATAGAGGGAGGGGCAGCCAAGGCAGCCCCTTGGGCCCCACCAGTGCACAGAAGGAAAGGGGGGATCCTGAATCATCCCCTTCCAAGTTTGCTTCCCCTTCCAAAGTTGCTCCCTCGATTTTAGGGATTTGATCTTATCCTCCGGGATTTGATCTTATCCCTAGGGGGCTGGCCGGCTGGGCCTTGAGGGCTTGGTGCCCCTGGCCCATTAGGCTAGGCTGCACTCCCTTGGCCCATGTGGTCCCTCCCGGGGTGGTGGGCCCACCGGTGGCCCTCTAGAACCTTCTAGAAGCTCCGGTCAAACACCGAAACTTTTTCCGAACCCCGGAAAATAACTTCCCTTATATGAATCTTATTCTCCGGACCATTCCGACCTCCTCGTGATGTCCTGGATCCCATCCGAGACTCCGAACAAACTTCGGTCTCCATCTCATATTCCAAATCTACTTATGCGACATCGAACCTTAAGCGCGTCACCCTACGGTTCGCGAACTATGCAGACATGGTCGAGACTCCTCTCCGAGCAATAACCAATAGCGGGATCTGAGATCCATAATGGCTCCCACATATTCAACGATGACTTAGTGATCGATTGAACCATTTACATACGATGCCAATTCCCTTTGTCTCGCGATATTTTACTTGTCCGAGGTTCGATCATCGGTATCTCCATACCTTGTTCAACCTCGTTACCGACAAGTACTCTTTACTCGTACCGTGGTATGTGATCTCTTATGAACCATTCATATGCTTGCAAGCTAATCAGATCACATTCCATCGAGAGGGCATATCTATCCGTCATCGGATGGACAAATCCCACTATTGATCCATATGCCTCAACTCACACTTTCCGAATACTTAATCCCATCTTTATAACCACCCATTTACGCAATGGCGTTTGATGTAATCAAAGTACCCTTCCGGTGTAAGTGATTTACATATCTCATGGTCGAAGGACTTAGGCAACTATGTATCGAAAGCTTATAGCAAATTGAACTTAATGACTTGATCTTATGCTACGCTCATTTGGGTGTGTGTCCATTATATCATTCACCTAATGACATAACCTTGTTATTAATAACATCCAATGTTCATGATCACGAAACCATGATCATCCATTAATCAACAAGCTAGTTATACAAGAGGCTTACTAGGGACTCCTTGTTGTTTACATAACACACATGTATCAATGTTTCGGTTAATACAATTATAGCATGGTATGCAAACATTATCATAAACACAAAGATATATTATAATAACCATTTTATTATTGCCTCTTGGGCATATCTACAACAATACAAGCCGCCAGAGCACAAAATAGAATACTGGAAGATGCACTTTGACGGATCCAAACTCAAGGAGGGTCTGGGTGCCGGTGTGGTACTCACCTCACCTAAAGGAGATCACCTCCGGTATGTTTTACAAGTGCACTTCAGGGCATCAAACAACGTCGCTGAATATGAAGCTCTGATACATGGGCTTATGGTCGCAAAAGAAATCGGAGCGCTCCGGATCATTTGCTACGGCGATTCAGATCTGGTGGTGCAACAGTGTTCCGGAGATTGGGATGCAAAAGATGCAAACATGGCCTCGTACCGGTTCCATGTGCAAAAGATTGCCGTTTCTTCGAAGGGTGTGAGTTTCACCATGTGCCGCGGCTGAAAATGAAGCCGCGGATACTTTATCCAAGTTAGGCTCATCGAGGCAAGAGATTCCCCCCGGAATAGCCTTGGCACACCTAAGAGTTCCATCAATCAAGCCAAGCCCGGAATCGGAATCAATTTTTGTACCGGAGTCGCATGTGGTGCCAATGGAGATTGACGAAGGAAACCCGGGGACTGCTCCGGCAGACTCGGGGACTGCGACGCTGATGGCGTGTAACTCACACGTTCGTTGGGAACCCCAAGAGGAAGGTATGATGCGCACAGTAGCAAGTTTTCCCTCGAAAGAAACCAAGGTTTAATCGAACCAGGAGGAGCCAAGAAGCACGTTGAAGGTTGATGGTCGCGAAATGTGATGCGGCGCAACACCAGGATTCCGGCGCCAACGCGGAACCTGCACAACACAACCCAAGTACTTTGTCCCAACGAAACGTGAGGTTGTCAATCTCACCGGCTTGTTGTAACAAAGGATTAAACGTATCGAGTGGAAGATGTTTGCAAAGAAAACAAGAAAAACACAAGTATTGCAGAGATTGTATGCTATGTAAAGAATAGGACCGGGTCCACAGTTCACTAGAGGTGTCTCTCCCATAAGATAAAAGCATGTTGGGTGAACAAATTACAGTCGGGCAATTGATAAATAGAGAAAGGCATAACAATGCATATACATGACATGGTAAATATAGTGAGATTTAATCCGGGCATTACGACAAAGAACATAGACCGCCATCCAACTGCATCTATGCCTAAAAAGTCCACCTTCAGTTATCGTCCGAACCCCCTCCGCATTAAGTTGCAAAGCAACAGACAATTGCATTAAGTATGGTGCGTAATGTAATCAACAACTACATCCTTAGACATAGCATCAATGTTTTATCCCTAGTGGCAACAAGCACATCCACAACCTTAGAACTTTCTCACGTCCCAGATTCAATGGAGGCATGAACCCACTATCGAGCATAAATACTCCCTCTGGAGTTAAGAGTAAAAACTTGGCCAGAGCCTCTACTAATAACGGAGAGCATGCAAGATCATAAACAACACATGAACAATAGATTGATAATCACCATAATCATAGTACTCTCTATCCATCGGATCCCGACAAACACAACATATAGTATTACATATAGATGATCTTGATCATGTTAGGCAGCTCACAAGATCTAACAATGAAGCACAACAAGGAGAAGACAACCATCTAGCTACTGCTATGGACCCATGGTCCAGGGGTGAACTACTCACTCATCACTCCGAGGCGACCATGGCGGTGTAGAGTCCTCCGGAGATGAATCCCCTCCGGCAGGTGCCGGAGGCGATCTCCGTAATCCCCCGAGATGGGATTCGCGGCGGCGTCTCTGTAAGGTTTTCCGTATCGTGGCTCTCGGCACTGGGGTTTCGCCAAGCTTTAAGTAGGCGAGGGTCAACGCGGGGGCCACACGAGGGCCCAGGGGCAGGGCCGCGCGGCCAAGGCCTGGGCCGCGCCGGCCACCCCCCTGGCCTCGTGGCCCCACTTCGTTAGGTCTTCGGTCTTCTGGAAGCTTCGTGCAAAAATAGGACCCTGGGCGAAAGTTTCGTCCAATTCCGAGAATATTTCTTTACTAGGATTTCTGAAACCAAAAACAGCAGAAAACAGCAACTGGCTCTTCGCATCTTGTTAATAGGTTAGTTCCAAAATGCATAAATATGACATATAATGTGCATAAAACATGTAGGTATCATCAATAAAGTAGCATGGAACATAAGAAATTATCGATACGTTGAGACGTATCAGCATCCCCAAGCTTCTGCTCGTCCCGAGCAGGTAAAACGATAACAAAGATAATTTCTGAAGTGACATGCCATCATAATCTTGATCATACTATTTGTAAACATATGTAATGAATGCAGCGATCAAAGCAAAGGTAATGACATGAGTAAACAACTGAATCATATAGCAAAGACTTTTCATGAATAGTACTTCAAGACAAGCATCAATAAGTCTTGCATAAGAGTTAACTCATAAAGCAATAAATCAAAGTAAAGGTGTTGAAACAACACATAAGAAGATTAAGTTTCAGCGGTTGCTTTCAACTTGTAACATGTATATCTCATGGATATTGTCAACATAAAGTAATATAACAAGTGCAATATGCAAGTATGTAGGAATCAATGCACAGTTCACACAAGTGTTTGCTTCTTAAGGTGGAGGGAGATAGGTAAACTGACTCAACAATAAAAGTAAAAGAATGGTCCTTCAAAGAGGAAAGCATCGATTGCTGTATTTGTGCTAGAGCTTTTATTTTGAAAACATGAAACAATTTTGTCAACGGTAGTAATAAAGCATATGAGTTATGAAAATTATATCTTACAAGTTGCAAGCCTCACGCATAGTATACTAATAGTGCCCGCACCTCGTCCTACTTAACTTGGACTACCGGGTCTTCGCATGCCATGTTTCAACCAAGTGTCACAAAGGGGTACCTCCATGCCGCCTGTACAAAGGTCTAAGGAGAATGCTCGCATTTCGGATTTCTCGCTTTTGATTATTCTCAACTTAGACATCCATACCGGGACAACATGGACAACAGATAATGGACTCCTCTTAAATGCATAAGCATGTAGCAAAGTTATTATTCTCATATGAGATTGAGGATATATGTCCAAAACTGAAACTTCCACCATGGTTCATGGCTTTAGTTAGCGGCCCAATGTTCTTCTCTAACAATTTTGCATGCTCCAACCACTAAAATGATAGACCTTCAGACAAGACGGACATGCATAGCAACTCACATGATATTCAACAATAGTTGATGGCGTTCCCCATGGTTATCGCACAACAAGCAACTTAATAAAATATAAAGTGCATAAGTACATATTCAATACTACGATAGTTTTTAAGGCTATTTTGTCCCATGAGCTATATATTGCAAAGGTGAATGATGGAATTTTAAAGGTAGCACTCAAGCAATTTACTTTGGAATGGCGGAGAAATACCATGTAGTAGGTAGGTATGGTGGACACAAATGGCATAGTAGTTGGCTCAAGGATTTTGGATGCATGAGAAGTATTCCCTCTCGATACAAGGTTTAGGCTAGCAAGGTTATTTGAAGCAAACTCAAGGATGAACAAGTGCAGCAAAACTCACATAAAAGACATATTGTAAACATTATAAGACTCTACACTGTCTTCCTTGTTGTTCAAAACTCAATACTAGATATTATCTAGACCTTAGAGAAACCAAATATGCAAATCAAATTTTAGCAAGCTCTATGTATTTCTTCATTAATGGGTGCAAAGTATATGATGCAAGAGCTTAAACATGAGCACAACAATTGCAAAGTATCACATTATCCAAGACATTTTTAGAATTACTACATGTAGCATTTTCCAATTCCAACCATATAACAAATTAACGAAGAAGAAACTTCGCCTTGAACATTATGAGTAAAGCCTAAGGACACATGTGTCCATATGCAACAGCGGAGCGTGTCTCTCTCCCACAAAGTGAATTCTAGGATCCATCTTATTCAAACAAAAACAAAAACGAAAACAAACCGACGCTCCAAGTAAAGAACACCAGATGTGACTGAATAAAAATATAGTTTCAGGGGAGGAACCTGATGATGTTGTCGATGAAGAAGGGGATGCCTTGGGCATCCCCAAGCTTAGACGCTTGAGTCTTCTTAAAATATGCAGGGGTGAACCACGGGGGCATCCCCAAGCTTAGAGCTTTCACTCCTCTTGATCATAGTATATCATTCTCCTCTCTTGACCCTTGAAAACTTCCTTCACACCAAACTTCAAGCAAACTCATTAGAGGGTTAGTGCATCATTAATAATTCACTCATTCAGAGGTGACACAATCATTATTTTCACTTCTGGACATTGCATAATGCTACTGGACATTAATGGATCAAAGAAATAAATCCAACATAGCAAAAGAGGCAATGCGAAATAAAAGGCAGAATCTGTCAAAAACAGAACAGTCCGTAAAGACGAATTTATAAATGGCACCAGACTTGCTCAAATGGAAAAACTCAAAACTAATGAAAGTTGCGTACATATCTGAGGATCACGCTCGTAAATTGGCAGATTTTTTCGAATTTTCTACAGAGAATTATGCCCAGATTCGTGACAGACAGCAATGCTGTTTCTGCGCAGCGATCCCAAATATAACATCAACTTTGACATAGAAACTTTACTTGGCACAAAAACATGATAAGGAGAGGTTGCTACAGTAGTAAACAACTTCCAAGACTCAACAAAACAAAAAATTGCTGTAGGTAAAAACATGGGTTGTCTCCCATAAGCGCTTTTCTTTAACCTTTCAGCTAGGCGCAGAAAGTGCAAATCAAGTATTATCGAGAGATGGTGTGTCAACCTTACCTTGGGCTTCATCTTTACCTTTCTTATTGTTTTTCTTTCCTTTTGGTTTAGGAAATATATGATTTCCCCCTGGTATAGAGGTGAATTTCAGAGTGCCTTCTCCCACATCAATGACTGCTCCCAATAGTTTCAGCAAGGATCTTCCGAATATGATTTTTCCTGTTTCAATAATAAGATAATCAATGGATATTGTTCTTCCACGAATGGTTGTATGCACACCTGCAGCTATTCCCTTAGGAATTATGATAGAGTTATCAATAAGAGCTATTTCTTCTCCCCCTTTATCGACTCCCCAAAGTTTCAAAGATTTATAAATGTTTTCAGGCATAAGGCAAAATTCATACATAATATCACAATAGGCATGAAGAGTTCGATCACCGATAACAATTTTAACAGAAGGGTCCCATGATGAAGGTTTAGGATTCTCTAAGACTTGTTCAAGACGATTACGAACACAGTGATAATTGTCATTTAAGCGAGATGTACTTATCTCGAGATTGTTCAATCTATTATGAATGCTAATAAGGGCTGAATCAAAGTTATTAGCTGAATCATGTGATGCAACCAATTTCTTTATGGCATTAAAAGCTTGATCCCCATTACAATGAAGGAAATCTCCTCCTACTAAAGTGTCCAAAGCATATCTATAGCGAACCATAAGACCAAAATAAAAATTACTAAGGAGCAAACTTAGAGTCATTTGAGGTTCAGTTTTACGATAAGAAGTAAAAATTCTAGACCAAGCATCCTTAAAACTCTCCTCATCCCCTTGCTTGAAAGTAAAAACTAAGTCCTCAGGTGAAGAAGTAACAGGTTCAGAGCTAGACATGGTAATAAATTTTTTTTTTGTATTTTAAATATAGAGTGCAGGACAATAAAGCAAACTAGATAGAGTAAATGCAAGTAACTAATTTTTTTGTGTTTTCGATATGGAGAGCAAGACAGTAAATAAAGTAAAACTAGCAACTAATTTTTTTGTATTTTGATTTAGTGCAGCAAACAAAGTAGTAAATAAAATAAAGCAAGACAAAAACAAAGTAAAGAGATTGAGAAGTGGAGACTCCCCTTGCAGCGTGTCTTGATCTCCCCGGCAACGGCGCTAAAAAGAGCTTGATGGCGTGTAACTCACACGTTCGTTGGGAACCCCAAGAGGAAGGTATGATGCGCACGTAGCAAGTTTTCCCTCGAAAGAAACCAAGGTTTAATCGAACCAGAGGAGCCAAGAAGCACGTTGAAGGTTGATGGTCGCGAAATGTGATGCGGCAACACCAGGGATTCCTGCGCCAACGCGGAACCCGCACAACACAACCCAAGTACTTTGTCCCAACGAAACAGTGAGGTTGTCAATCTCACCGGCTTGTTGTAACAAAGGATTAAACGTATCGAGTGGAAGATGTTTGCAAAGAAAACAGTAAAACACAAGTATTGCAAGAGATTGTATGCTATGTAAAGAATAGGACCGGGTCCACAGCTTCAGAGGTGTCTCTCCCATAAGATAAAAGCATGTTGGGTGAACAAATTACACGGGCAATTGATAAATAGAGAAAGGCATAACAATGCATATACATGACATGGTAAATATAGTGAGATTTAATCCGGCATTACGACAAAGAACATAGACCGCCATCCAACCGCATCTATGCCTAAAAAGTCCACCTTCAAAGTTATCGTCCGAACCCCCTCCAGTATTAAGTTGCAAAGCAACAGACAATTGCATTAAGTATGGTGTGTAATGTAATCAACAACTACATCCTTAGACATAGCATCAATGTTTTATCCCTAGTGGCAACAGCACATCCACAACCTTAGAACTTTCTGTCACTGTCCCAGATTCAATGGAGGCATGAACCCACTATCGAGCATAAATACTCCCTCTTGGAGTTAAGAGTAAAAACTTGGCCAGAGCCTCTACTAATAACGGAGAGCATGCAAGATCATAAACAACACATGAACAATAGATTGATAATCACCATAATCATAGTACTCTCTATCCATCGGATCCCGACAAACACAACATATAGTATTACATATAGATGATCTTGATCATGTTAGGCAGCTCACAAGATCTAACAATGAAGCACAACAAGGAGAAGACAACCATCTAGCTACTGCTATGGACCCATGGTCCAGGGGTGAACTACTCACTCATCACTCCGAGGCGACCATGGCGGTGTAGAGTCCTCCAGATGAATCCCCTCTCCGCAGGTGCCGGAGGCGATCTCCGTAATCCCCCGAGATGGGATTTCGGCGGCGGCGGCGTCTCCGTAAGGTTTTCCGTATCGTGGCTCTCAGACGGGGCTTTCGCGACGGAAGCTTTAAGTAGGCGAGGGTCAACGCGGGGGCCACACGAGGGGCCCAGGGCAGGCGCCGCGCGGCCAAGGCCTCGGGCCGCGCCGCCACCCCGGCCTCCTCGTGGCCCCACTTCGTTAGGTCTTCGGTCTTCCGGAAGCTTCGTGCAAAAATAGGACCCTGGCGAAAGTTTCGTCCAATTCCGAGAATATTTCTTTACTAGGATTTCGAAACCAAAAACAGCAAAACAGCAACGGCTCTTCGCATCTTGTTAATAGGTTAGTTCCAGAAAATGCATAAATATGACATATAATGTGCATAAAACATGTAGGTATCATCAATAAAGTAGCATGGAACATAAGAAATTATCGATACGTTGGAGACGTATCAGCATCCCCAGGAGGCAATGCTCGTGGACAGCATGGACATAGACATGCCGGTGTTCGTGGTTAGAGAAGCGCCATCTTGGGTTAAACCTATTAAGGAATTCCTGGTCAACGGCACCTTACCGGTTGACGAAAATGAGTCCAAAAGGATACAGAGGAGGTCCAAAGCTTACACTATCATCAACGGTGAGACATACAAAAGAAGTGTTACCGGTGTCCTCCAAAGATGTGTGGAGCCGGAAGAAGGAAGAGAAATGCTTGAGGAAATTCATCGAGGAGAGTGCGGGCACCACGCCTCGTCAAGGGCACTGGTGGCAAAAGTGTTCCGGCATGGATTCTATTGGCCAACGGCTTTGGAGAATGCGGAGATATGGTAAGAAAATGCAATGGGTGCCAGAGGTACGCCAAGCAAAACCATACCCCAGCATCCGGTTTAAAAACCATACCGCTAACTTGGCCATTCGCTGTTTGGTGCCTGGACATGGTTGGACCATTTAAAACCGCAAGGGGAAACATGACTCACATCCTGGTAATGGTGGATAAGTTCACCAAGTGGTTGGAAGTGAAGCCTATCGCAAAATGTGATGGCCACACAACGGTGAAATTCCTAAAAGATGTAATTCTGCGGTATGGATACCCGCACGTATCATAACGACAATGGCTCGAACTTTGCTCAAGGAGAGTTCAAGCGATTTTGTGAAGACAAAAACATCCGGCTGGATTTGTGCTCAGTGGCGCACCCGCAAGGCAACGGCCAAGTTGAAAGAACAAATGCCTTAGTGCTTTCCGGTATCAAACCAAGACTCATTGATGCAATGGAAAAATCGCCGGGATGTTGGATCGATGAGTTACCATCAGTGCTGTGGAGTCTAAGAACAACTCCGAACCGGTCTACCGGATACACACCATTCTTCATGGTTTATGGGGCAGAAGCGGTCATACCAACCGACATTCTCCATGATTCCCCAAGGGTGCAACTCTATACCGAAGAAGAGGTAAATGAGGCCCGAGAAAATGATGTGGACTTGCTAGAAGAAGCAAGAGAGCTAGCTTTGGCAAGAACAGCCATTTATCAGCAAAACCTCAGACGCTATCATAGCCGGAAGGTTAATCCAAGAGTGTTCCGAGAAGGGGACCTGGTGCTACGCCTAGTGCAGCGCACTGAAGGCCGGCACAAACTTTCCCCTCCGTGGGAAGGACCTTTCATTGTGAGCAAGGCTCTCCACAATGATGCCTATTACCTAATTGATGCACAGGAATGGAAGAAAGGAAAGGCGGACAAGTCAGGAGAGGAGACCAAACGCCCATGGAATGTAGCTTTGTTGCGTCCTTTCTACTCTTGAAGTGGTGCTGTAAGAGTTCCTTTTTGTACCTTAATTGCTATGAATAAAAAGATGTCGCAACTTCGAGTGGATCTCGGGGACTTCCCTTATTAAAGTTGCATGAAACATGTTTATTTTTTCTGTTGCCGGTTGCTTATTGAACGTTTTTTGTTTCCGGTTTAGTAATGTGCTAGACCATACCGGAATCTTCTCTGCTGTTGTCCATAACTTGGCTTCATGGCAAGCAAGATAAACCGGTAGGGGATAAGCACATGAACTGCGGAAAGAGAGAGCAGGAAAGAACAATCCGGAAAAGTTTAACTAACCCCGGTTATACCGGTTTTTTGCAAAAATTTCGAGTTATTTCTAAGTTCAAGAAAATGCTTGCTTGGTAAAAGATCCTTGTGCTCATACGCCAAAAATGCCCAGAGAAGGTAGGCAGAGCCAAGGCAAAAGAGCCAAGTATGCATCAGTTGGATGCGGAAACAATTTCGAAATCGTTGCAGTGCAAGAAAAAGCAAATCAACAAGAAAATATGTTAAAACAAACATAACTTAATAAGTTACCGGTACAGCTTACCGGCATAAAATGTTGCAACACAAACCAAAAGGTTAAGTTTTATCTTACATCATAAACCTCGGCATACCGGGGTAGAATTTAACAAGTTTCATGACAAAGTAATCAGGAACAGGTGATATCTATGACGAGACAAAGTCAGGCAGCAGGGGCTTCCGGAGCACGGCCGAGTTGGCGGTGGCACGTCCCGCCTTCATCTTCCTCCTCCTCGCTCGATAATCTTTGACATCTTCCGGGGGATGAAGGTGCGCATTTCGGCATACTCCGCGATGTGGTACGCGCGATCCTGCCGCTTAGCGGTAAGAACCGGATCCACATCGGTGGGAGCACCTTCACGCACGCCGACGAAAGCGTCCAGATCCAGCTCCGGTACCAGGAGCAGAAATGAGCGCTGAGTCCGTCCGCACGGCACAGAGCACCGCCACTCCGGATCCTTCGCAGCACCTTTTAGCCGGTCGATGAGGGAGAAGGTCTCCGCACCGCCGCCAGGCCAAAGGGTCTTGAAAAGCCGGAGGCTACTTCAGGGATGTCGGAAAGGTTCCGATCCACCGAGCGCATGTGGGAGATCCGCGCGCCAGAGCCACCAAGTGATCATAAGGATCCCAAGGTGCACCCAAGTTGTTGCCGGCCGCGCGCCGTGCTCTCCAACCTTCTTGATAGCGTGTGCCGGGAGTCCGGAAAGAGACTGCGAGACAAACGAAAGCTAAGTATATGATACCGGAATAAACAAGCTTATAAGCGAAACCGGAAAAGAGAAAGGGAGAAACATACGAAGGGCAAGTGCGTCATCCGCGTGACCGAAGGTCATACTCTTCTGTTCCGCTTTCAACCGCGCGACCTCGCTCTCGGCTGCTTTCTGGGCCTTCTGGCCTCCTCCGCGGCAGCCTTGTGCGCTTTGGCGGCCTTGCCCTCGGCTGCTTTTAGCGCCTTGGCGCCCTCTTCCAGCTCTGCCTGCAACACCACATTGGCGTTGCCGGCATCCTCCAGCGCCTCGTTCAGCCTGGCCTCCGCAGCTTCAGCGGCCTTCAGCTCCTCAGTGCCGGACTCCGGCCTGGATAGCCTGGTCCTTGAGCTCCCTGGAGATCTCCTTTTGGGCCTCCAAGGCCTTCTGGTGATCCCGGATGAGCTGTTTCTTTTCAGCTAAGAGCCAAAAAGAAGATGTTAGTGAAAACGCAAAAACAAGGAAACACAAAGAAGCAAGTTAACCGGAAAGATAAAGGTTGTACCTTGGAGTGTGGCAACCTGGGCTTTAAGGGCCTCGATGGTGGCTTCCGGGACAGCTGATATGTGAAAAAACTTGTAAGTAACAAAGAAAAGAAAACCTTCCGGTAAAAAGATGCCGGAGGCACAAAAGATTACCTTGGCACTTGCTGTGCGCCTCAGCAAGGCTCCGGTGCTCCCACAGAAGCTCCTCGAAGAGAGCCTTCCGGGCGTCGGCCGTGCTCTGTTTAAGAAGATGATGTTAGCAAAGAACAAAGGATTTTAACCCGGAACTCGGGGACTGGTTATGCCGGTTTCGCGCGTTTCCGATAAGTTTTGCGCTAAGAGCAAGCTCTCAACCCAAAACTCAGGGACTGGGAGTTTGCGGCTTCTTTAAAAAGAGAGTTTTGCGCTAAGAGCAAGCTCTCAGCCCAAAACTCGGGGACTGGGAGTTTGCGGCTTTAAAAAGAGATTTGCGCTAAGAGCAAGCTCTCCCAAAACTCGGGGCGGGAGTTTGCGGCTTCTTTAAAGAGAGTTTTGCGCTAAGAGCAAGCTCTCAACCCAAAACTCGGGGACTGGGAGTTTGCGGCTTTAAAGAGAGTTTTGCGCTAAGAGCAAGCTCTCAACCCAAAACTCGGGGACTGGGGTTTGCGGTCGAAAGATGCCGGTTTCGGAAATTCTTTAAAAGGAAGTTTTGCGCTAAGAGTTGCACTCTAAACCCAAAACTCGGGGACTGGGAGGATAGACAAGATCCAAAAAAAAGAAAAAAAAACCGGCATCAAGAAATTTGCGAGAGAGTTGATAGAACTTACCACCACGTTGGCGGTGGCGTCGTACCACGCACTGTCGAACTCCTTCACGGCACGCTTGAGGCGCGAGAAGTGTTCTTCGGTAGAGCGAGGGCCGGCAGGATCTGGCGCCGGGGGCGGTCCTTCCCCAAGCCGCGCGTAGCGCGGAGATGTCCGCATCGTTCCAGCGCTGGGCATAAGGGAGGAGAGGCCCCAAGTCTTGGCCTCCGCGCTTCAGCTCAACGATCCGGCCCAAGAGGCCGGAAGGTTTGTCTTGGACCACCATGCCGGCAGGCCCGGTGTGCAGCACTAAGGGCTGCGAACCGCTTGAGGCGCTGCCATCCGTGGCCTTTCCGCGCGATGCCCCCGGCTTGAGATAGTCGGTGATCTTGAGGGACGTCGGCGGCGGCTTAGGCGTTGTCGCGGAAGGTTCTTGGGTCGGCGGAGGCGTTGGCGTGGCCCTGGTCACCTCAGGAGCGGAGGTTTCCGTGGCGGCTGCTGCTGAGGTTCCTGGAAGCTTGGCGCGGTCTTGGAGGAGGTTTTCTTCCTCTTCTTCTTCTCGTGGACGGAGGAACAAGGTTCCGCCCGCCCCCGAGGGCTCCGCGCCCATGTTGCCGCGCCGTGTCTTGGGTCTCTGGAGGGGAGGCAAAGTCCTCCTCCGCGCGGGGATCTGGCGGTGTAGGGGCCGCGCGCCCCGAATGTTGTGCCCTGCAGGGAGGCAGAGGTGCGCCACAGATGGTGCCGGCTGGAGGAGGAGGAGGAGTCGAGTCCGGCCGAGCCAGAGCCCTCAGCCCGGGGCCAAGCTTGAGCGCGGGCTGAAAGAGAAAAAAGGAGAAGGTTGGGAGAAAGCGACCGAAAAGAACTCGGTGAAAACAAAACAAGCAGAAAAGAGAAGTCTTACCCCAGGCCGCCAGCATCTGCTTGCCCTTGTGGCGCTTCATGGCAACGACCTTGCCCGCGACAGCTTCGGTCCGGAAGCGTTTGGCAGGAGGAGGTTGGCTTGAGCCGGCATCAGAGGCCGGGGTCTTGTTCTTCTGGCCCTGGGCCATGAGTTTATCCACAAACTCTTGGCCCGCCTCGGCCTGGGCGGCGGCATGCTCATGGACCCGTGGTTTGATTTTGGCTGAGGGAACATCTACAGAAGAGCAATAGCAAAGGAATATGAGAAGTAAAAAAGAAGAACTACCTCAAGGATGGTCAATTCAGACGAACCGGAAGGTTCCGGCGGAGCTTGCCAAGGCGCGCGGCGGAGTCCGGCCATCTTCAAGTCCTTCCAAGATGACGGGATCGGGGTCGAACTTGTCGAGACCGCGCTCCGGCAACGGCCTCGCTTGTCGGATTCGATGCCGGAAACGGTCCTTGGCCCGAAAGAACAAAAAGAAAGAAGAGGTTAGCCGCAATAAAAGCTTCCGGAGAACCGACCCGAGTTATGTAATTTCTTACTTCTTGGGTCGGAGGGTTAGTAGAGCTAAGAGGCCGGAGGCCCCATTCCCAGTCTTCCGGCATGGAGGTCTGGCAGATCTGCCTCGCCTAAGGACGACGTCCTTCTTGCTGAGAGGCAGCCCCGTGATCTTGGTAGGATCGCCGGGGCCGTACATCTCGCACATCTTGTGGGCGCGGCGCTTAAGAGGAAGCACCCGCGCGAGATGAAGGTGCGGATGATGTCGTCGAGCAGCATGTTGGTGTCCTTCATCCGCTGTTTCATGAAGCGTATGATCCGGTTTGTCTCGTTGTGAGACTCCTTCTGATTATAGCTCCAGCTTAGTCTTGGTGGGCGCGGATCAAAAGGAGGCGATCGATGAGATCGCGGCGCCGTTGTTCCTAACATAGAAAAAGGTCCCTTGCCATGACCGGCATGACTCGAGACCGGAGAATTTGAAGAAGGGGCTCGCTTGACGAGAGCCAATGATGCAGGACCCGCATTGTACGGGGGTTTGGGTTTAGGAATGTCTAAGCCCTGAACGGAATTAATCCGAAGGGCGAAGAATCGAGCAAACGTCTCAAGAGTGGGACGAATGCCGATATATGCCTCCATGAAGGTGACATAGCAGGAGAGGTAGAAGATGGCGTTACCGGGAAGATGGTGAGGTTGGAGTTTGTAGAAGTTAAGGAAACTCCGGAAAAAGGGAGAAGCGAGGCGGAGCCGCGCTCGAAGTGAGCGAGAAAGACAACGTGTTCACCGGTTCGAGCACCGGTTCAATCTCGTCGCCGGGAATCCGGCAGGTTACTCCTTCCGGAATCCTCGGACCGGTACAACCAGTCAATCTCGTATCGACTAACGCTGAGCCCATCCAGGCTCCGCGGTGACCTCGGAAAGATCGCGCCAAGCTTGGCTAGAGCTTCCGCATCTTGTTCTTGGGAGCTATCAGTTTCTCTCTGCGCAAGATCTCGCTCGACCCCACGGATGGATCTTCCGGTTCGGAAGAAGTGGAGACGTATTGTTCGGAAGACATTCGGATTTGAGAGTTTTCGGTATCTACTCGAAAAAAAAACAGATTCCCCAAGAACTACCCCCGCGAGAAGATCTACGAAGGAAAGAAAAAGCAAAGAAAAAGAAAGGATAAATATGTTTTCAACTCAAGATCTGAACTACAAGCAAAAGAGGAGTAAACGCGAGTGAGGCCTAACCTGGGGCGGCAGGGGTCGCGGAAGGAGAGGTTCGCCGGCGTTTGGACGGGCTCGATGTAGGCAGGAAGGTCCGGCGACGACGAGGGGGAGAGGAGCTTGAAGGAGCTCCAATGCCGCGGCCGAGAGAAGGGCGCCGCGGAAGTTTTTCCCGCGGTGAAGTCCGGCGTCGTCCGGCGGCGCGCTGGTGAAAGTTTCCTCGGCGGCGGAACTCAAGCAAGCAAATGGAGCGGGGAGGCGTACGAGCGAGGAGCGGTAGTGCGCAAAGAAGTGGAAAATGCAAAGAAGAAGAAGGAGAAGGGGCGGTTTGACCTTATAAAGAAAAAGAGGTGGGCTAAAAAACCGCCGAACCGTAGCGGTTCGGCCCGTGGGCCGCGACGGTTCGCCTCATGTACTGCCACGTGGCGCGGTGATACACGCGCGGAAGGGAAGAGCCACAGGGAGGCACGCACGGATCCGGAGAAGTGGTTGGGATCCGCTGTGCATCAATTAATGCGCGCGCGGAAGCCGAACGGAAGTGACTACGACACTGGCGCGTCAGTCACAGTGCGCATGTCACTGACAGCGCGGGACCCGATATATTCTCGACTTCGCCGAGGAAGTATTTAATGACCAAGATGCCGGAAGATAAGCAGCCGGAGAATGCCTTGCAAAGAAAAGGGCGCAGTCCGGGCAAAGATGCCGGAGCCAATCGTAGCGCCGGATAAATTAAACCGGTATACAGAACATGGAAATCGGCATGGTCTTGGATACAATCCGCCGACTATACCAAATTCCGGGACTAATGTTGGGGGGATCGACCCCCGTATGCCAAAGGCATGCCAAACCGGATGGTCTTATCCATTAAGATACCGGTTTAATATTTATACCGGAGCTCAAAGATAAGATTTGGCTAAGTAAGCTAAGCCGGTATCCCCAAGAGGGGTATGCCGGAATCAGGAAGGAAAGATACCGGAGCACCGGAAGGAAGAGCGTGTCGGCTGACTGGTCAAAGATTCCGTCAGGAGCTAAAAGACAAGGATGAGCTAAGCAAAGTAGCTTTAAACGAAGGCCTGAAGACAAAGAAGAGGATGACGGCCAAAGAAGCCGGAGGACGTCAGCCTCCTTGTTTAAAGAAGACCCCGGCCATCTGTGATTAAAGTAGCTTTATAAAGTATCTTTGTAAAGTAGTTTGTCTAGTCAAAGATCCCATTAGGGTTTCTTGTCCTGTAAGCCACCCTCTCCCCTATATAAGGAGAGGGGGCAGCCTCTTTCATACGCGCGGAGCAACAGAGAAGAGAGAGAGAGAGAGCCTTGTAAGCTTGAACCTGTAATCTATGGTGATCAATGAAGATAGTGATCTAGCGTGAGTTCTTCCTTGTGTCTTTCTTCTTCAACCTCTGGCCTTGGCCAAGTTCTTGAGGAAACCATCCGGAAGTTCATCCCACCTAGTCACAAACCCTCCCCCGAATCCTCTAGCGTCCATTCGGCCCCAAGATAAGCCATCCTATGGCATCTGTTTGTTCCCCACGACGACACAAGGACACACAAAATGACGTAGTTCAACAATGACACACGACATATGGTTCAAATGGACAAAGTGGAACAATGCATATCACAAATGCATATCACACTTCCGCATTTTCCAAGTCAACACCTTCTTCTTCCTCCTCGTCATCTTGGGTTGAAGGAGGAATAGTAGCATTCATGGAAGACACGAAGCCTCCCGGTGGTGCTCCCATACTCCCATACACACCACTCACGGAGCCTCCCATGGTCCCTCCAAACACTCCTCCATAGCTTGGTCCTCCAATGCCGGCCATGCCTCCATAGCCTCCCATGCCGGCCATGCCTCCCATGCCGGCCATGCCTCCAATGCCGGCCATGCCTCCCATGGGGCATGCTTCCCATGCCGCCATGCCTCCCATGGTGGGCATGGGCATGCTTCCCATGCCGGCCATGCCTCCCATGCCTCCTCCAAACGTCGGCATGCCTCCTCCAAACATGCCTCCTCCAAACATGCCGGTAGTGGAAGTGTTCAAGTTGGCTACCAACACTCTCTTTTTGGCCAACACTTCATCGCGAAGAAGGTTGATGTACTCCTTTTGCCTCTCATCCATATGGGAAGTATCCATCAAGAAAAGCTTCCTCTCCTCCTCCGCTAGGCGTGCATGCTCCTCGGTGGCTTGCCTCTTCTCCTCCAAAGCCAACTTCCTCTCCTCGTTGGCGGCAATCCTCTCCTCCAAAGCGGCTCTCCTAGCTTCAATAGCATCCATAGCCTCTTTCTCCAAGTTTCGTTGCATCTTTCTATCTTCATTTGCTTGCAACCTTGCATTTGCAATCCTCTCCATAGCCATGGCAATGTCATCATCTCCGGCCTTCCTTCCCTTCATTTCCTTGGCGGTCTTCCTACCATGCACATTCCTCCGCCCATTGTTGACGGAGTGAGGAGTGGAGCTTCTCTTCTTCCCTTCATCACTTGAATCATCATCATCGATGATTGTTGCATCACCGGTAGCATTGGCCGCCATAGTTGCCGCATCCAACTTGCCGCGCGTCTTCCACTTCTCTTCATTCCTAGCACTTCATAGCAATGATGCAAGGTGAATGGCTTGCCAAGAATCTTTTTGCCTTTCTTGTTCTTCTTTCCCACATCCCTAAACAATCCTTGAGCCATGGAGTTCTACACATATGCGGAAAAGAAAATAGATGAGCCATATGAAGTACAACCGTATTCTTCTCATATGAGCCATATGGTGAACATAGTAGAATGACTTACCCTATCATTCTCATTAGTGCCACTTGGATTGAGAACATCGATGTTGGCTTGCACGCCCTGATGGCGTGTAACTCACACGTTCGTTGGGAACCCCAAGAGGAAGGTATGATGCACACAGTAGCAAGTTTTCCCTCGAAAGAAACCAAGGTTTAATCGAACCAGAGAGCCAAGAAGCACGTTGAAGGTTGATGGTCGCAAATGTGATGCGGCGCAACACCAGGGATTCCGGCGCCAACGTGGAACCTGCACAACACAACCCAAGTACTTTGTCCCAACGAAACAATGAGGTTGTCAATCTCACCGGCTTAAACAAAGGATTAAGCGTATCGAGTGGAAGATGATTGTTTGCAAGAAAACGGTAAAGTATTGCGGAGATTGTATGCTATGTAAAGAATAGGACCGGGTCCACAGTTCACTAGAGGTGTCTCTCCCATAAGATAAAAGCATGTTGGGTGAACAAATTACGTTGCAATTGACAAATAGAGAAGGGCATAACAATGCATGTACATGATATGATAAATATAGTGAGATTTAATTGGGCATTACGACAAAGTACATAGACCGCCATCCAACTGCATCTATGCCTAAAAAGTCCACCTTCAGGTTATCATCCGAACCCCATTCAGTATTAAGTTGCAAAGCAACAGACAATTGCATTAAGTATGGTGCGTAATGTAATCGACAACTACATCCTTAGACATAGAATCAATGTTTTATCCCTAGTGGCAACAAAACATCACAACCTTAGAACTTTCTGTCACTGTCCCAGGTGTCAATGAAGGCATGAACCCACTATCGAGCATAAATACTCCCTCTTGGAGTTAAGAGCAAAAACTTGGCCAGAGCTCTACTAATAACGGAGAGCATGCAAGATCATAAACAACACATAAAAAATAGATTGATAATCACCATAACATAGTATTCTCTATCCATCGGATCCCGACAAACACAACATATAGTATTACAGATAGATGATCTTGATCATGTTAGGCAGCTCACAAGATCCAACAATGAAGCACAACAAGGAGAAGACGACCATCTAGCTACTGCTATGGACCCATGGTCCAGGGGTGAACTACTCACTCATCACTCCGAGGCGATCATGGCGATGAAGAGTCCTCCGGGAGATGAATCCCCTCCCACAGGTGCCGGAGGCGATCTCGAATCCCCGAGATGGGATTCGCGCGACGCCTCGCAAGGTTTTCCGTATCGTGGCTCTCGCACCGGGGCGACGAGGCTTTAAGTAGGCGGAAGGGTAGGTCGGGGCCACACGAGGGCCCCACACCATAGGTCGCGGCGCGGGGGGCCCGGCCACGCCGCCCTATGGTGACGGCGCTCGTGGCCCCACTTCCTTCCCCTTCGGTCTTCTGGAAGCTTCGTGCAAAAATAGGACCCTGGGAGGTGATTTTGTCCAATTCCGAGAATATTTCGTTACTAGGATTTCTAAAACCAAAAAGCAGAAAACAAAGAATCGGCTTTCGATCTTGTTAATAGGTTAGTTCCAGAAAATGCGTAAATACGACATATAATGTGCATAAAACATGTAGGTATCATCAATAAAGTAGCATGGAACATAAGAAATTATCGATACGTTGGAGACGTATCAACATCCCCAAGCTTAGTTCTGCTCGTCCCGAGCAGGTAAAACGATAACAAAGATAATTTCTGAAGTGACATGCCATCATAATCTTGATCATACTATTTGTAAACATATGTAATGAATGCAGCGATCAAAACAATGGTAATGACATGAGTAAACAACTGAATCATAAAGCAAAGACTTTTCATGAATAGTACTTCAAGACAAGCATCAATAAGTCTTGCATAAGAGTTCACTCATAAAGCAATAAATCAAAGTAAAGGTGTTGAAGCAACACAAAGGAAGATTAAGTTTCAGCGGTGCTTTCAACTTATAACATGTATATCTCATGGATATTGTCAACATAAAGTAATATAACAAGTGCAATATGCAAGTATGTAGGAATCAATGCACAGCTTCACACAAGTGTTTGCTTCTTAAGGTGGAGGGAGATAGGTAAACTGACTCAACAATAAAAGTAAAAGAATGGTCCTTCAAAGAGGAAAGCATCGATTGTCGTATTTGTGCTAGAGCTTTTATTTTGAAAACATGAAACAATTTTGTCAACGGTAGTAATAAAGCATATGAGTTATGTAAATTATATCTTACAAGTTGCAAGCCTCATGCATAGTATACTAATAGTGCCCGCACCTTGTCCTACTTAGCTTGGACTACCGGATCTTTGCATGCCATGTTTCAACCAAGTGTCACAAAGGGGTACCTCCATGCCGCCACAAAGGTCTAAGGAGAAAGCTCGCATTTTGGATTTCTCGCTTTTGATTATTCCCAACTTAGACATCCATACCGGGACAACATGGACAACAGATAATGGACTCCTCTTTAATGCATAAGCATGTAGCAAAATTATTATTCTCATATGAGATTGAGGATATATGTCCAAACTGAAACTTCCACCATGATTCATGGCTTTAGTTAGCGGCCCAATGTTCTTCTCTAACAATTTTGCATGCTCCAACCACTAAGGTGATAGATCCTTCAGACAAGACGGACATGCATAGCAACTCACATGATATTCAATAAAGAGTAATTGATGGCGTTCCCCAGAAGCATGGTTATCGCACAACAAGCAACTTAATAAGAGATAAAGTGCATAAGTACATATTCAATACTACGATAGTTTTTAAGGCTATTTTGTCCCATGAGCTATATATTGCAAAGGTGAATGATGGAATTTTAAAGGTAGCACTCAAGCAATTTACTTTGGAATGGCGGAGAAATACCATGTAGTAGGTAGGTATGGTGGACACAAATGACATAGTAGTTGGCTCAAGGATTTTGGATGCATGAGAAGTATTCCCTCTCGATACAAGGTTTAGGCTAGCAAGGTTATTTGAAGCAAACTCAAGGATGAACCTGCAGCAAAACTCACATAAAAGACATATTGTAAACATTATAAGACTCTACACCGTCTTCCTTGTTGTTCAAAACTCAATACTAGATATTATCTAGACCTTAGAGAGACCAAATATGCAAATCAAATTTTAGCAAGCTCTATGTATTTCTTCATTAATGGGTGCAAAGCATATGATTCAAGAGCTTAAACATTAGCACAACAATTGCCAAGTATCACATTATCCAAGACATTTTAGAATTACTACATGTAGCATTTTCCAATTCCAACCATATAACAATTTAACGAAGAAGAAACTTCGCCTTGAACATTATGAGTAAAGCCTAAGGACATATTTGTCCATATGCAACAGCGGAGCGTGTCTCTCTCCCACAAAGTGAATGCTAGTATCCATTTTATTCAAACAAAAACAAAAACAAAAACAAACCGACGCTCCAAGTAAAGAACACAAGATGAAAAAAAATAAAAATATAGTTTCAGGGGAGGAACCTGATGATTTTGTCGATGAAGAAGGGGATGCCTTGGGCATCCCCAAGCTTAGACGCTTGAGTCTTCTTAGAATATGCAGGGATGAACCACGGGGGCATCCCCAAGCTTAGAGCTTTCACTCCTCTTGATCATAGTATATCATACTCCTCTCTTGACCCTTGAAAACTTCCTTCACACCAAACTTCAAGCAAACTCATTAGAGGGTTAGTGCACAATTAATAATTCACATGTTCAGAGGTGGCACAATCATTCTTTACACTTCTGGACATTGCATAAAGCTACTGGACATTAATGGATCAAAGAAATTCATCCAACATAGCAAAAGAGGCAATGCGAAATAAAAGGCAGAATCTGTCAAAAACATAACAGTCCGTAAAGACGAATTTAAAGCTGGCACCAGACTTGCTCAAATGGAAAAACTCAAAACTAATGAAAGTTGCGTACATATCCGAGGATCACGCTCGTAAATTGGCAGATTTTTTCGAATTTTCTACAGAGACCTGTGCCCAGATTCGTGACAGACAGCAATGCTGTTTCTGCGCAGCGATCCCAAATATAACATCAACTTTGACATAGAAACTTTACTTGGCACAAAAACATGATAAGGAGAGGTTGCTACAGTAGTAAACAACTTCCAAGACTCAACAAAACAAAAAATTGCTGTAGTAAAAACATGGGTTGTCTCCCATAAGCACTTTTCTTTAACGCCTTTCAGCTAGGCGCAGAAAGTGCAAATCAAGTAACATCAAGAGTAGAAGCATCAACATTATTATTTTTCATGCAAACACAACTTGTTGCAGAGGGTACTTTAGGTGCTCCATTATCTAAATTTTCTATGGTAGTGCTAGGGGTTTTAGCAATTTTAGGCCTATAATAATTCTTTTGTTTAGGCACTTTAGAGGCATACATAAATTTTTGCTCTTTACCCACATAAGCTTTCTCATTATACTTGAGAGAAGAAAAGGTTGAACCCAAGGTTCCCATAGCTTTTTCAAGTTCATCAATCCTATTGGTTTGATTATCATGGACAACACAAGTTCCTAGGACACTAATTCTTTCATCAATTCCTCCTAGGGATTTATCAAGTTCATCAGTTTTATCCAATAACATTTCCAATTTAGTTTCAATACTTGGAAAAATTTTCTCTATGGTTTCCATTTTTTTCATAACATCCTCAAGAGAGATTTCAATTTTAACTTCATTAACAGGTGGTATTCCAACTAGACTCTCAATGATGCAACTAGCTTCTAAAGCGGGAGTACCTAGGAAATTACCCCCGAAAGAGTATCAAGAACATACCTATTCCAACTAGATAAACCAACATAAAAGTTCCTAAGAAGGATAGTGGTGGAGTGTTTCTTAATGCACCTATGATGAGCATTACTAATTCTATACCAAGCATCTTTAAAACTTTCTCCACCTTGTTGCTTAAAAGAACGAACTTCAACTTCAGGATTACTCATTTTAATAGTAATAAAGTAAACTAGATAAAGTAAATGCAAGTAACTAATTTTTTTGTGTTTTTGATATAGAGAGCAAGACAGTAAATAAAGTAAAATTAGCAACTAATTTTTGTGTGTTTTGTTTAGGTGCAGCAAACAAAGTAGTAAATAAAATAAAGCAAGACAAAAACAAAGTAAAGAGATTGAGAAGTGGAGACTCCCCTTGCAGCGTGTCTTGATCTCCCCGGCAACGGCGCCAGAAAAAGAGCTTGATGGCGTGTAACTCACACGTTCGTTGGGAACCCCAAGAGGAAGGTATGATGCGCACAGTAGCAAGTTTTCCCTCAGAAAGAAACCAAGGTTTAATCGAACCAGTAGGAGCCAAGAAGCACGTTGAAGGTTGATGGTCGCGAAATGTGATGCGGCGCAACACCAGGGATTCCGGCGCCAACGTGGAACCTGCACAACACAACCCAAGTACTTTGTCCCAACGAAACAGTGAGGTTGTCAATATCACCGGCTTGCTGTAACAAAGGATTAAGCGTATCGAGTGGAAGATGATTGTTTGCAAGAAAACAGTAAACAAGTATTGCAGTAGATTGTATGCTATGTAAAGAATAGGACCGGGGTCCACAGTTCACTAGAGGTGTCTCTCCCATAAGATAAAAGCATGTTGGGTGAACAAATTACAGTCGGGCAATTGACAAATAGAGAAGGGCATAACAATGCATGTACATGATATGATAAATATAGTGAGATTTAATTGGGCATTACGACAAAGTACATAGACCGCCATCCAACTGCATCTATGCCTAAAAAGTCCACCTTCAGGTTATCATCCGAACCCCATTCAGTATTAAGTTGCAAAGCAACAGACAATTGCATTAAGTATGGTGCGTAATGTAATCGACAACTACATCCTTAGACATAGAATCAATGTTTTATCCCTAGTGGCAACAGCACATCACAACCTTAGAACTTTCTGTCACTGTCCCAGGTGTCAATGAAGGCATGAACCCACTATCGAGCATAAATACTCCCTCTTGGAGTTAAGAGCAAAAACTTGGCCAGAGCCTCTACTAATAACGGAGAGCATGCAAGATCATAAACAACACATAAACAATAGATTGATAATCATCATAACATAGTATTCTCTATCCATCGGATCCCGACAAACACAACATATAGTATTACAGATAGATGATCTTGATCATGTTAGGCAGCTCACAAGATCCAACAATGAAGCACAACAAGGAGAAGACGACCATCTAGCTACTGCTATGGACCCATGGTCCAGGGGTGAACTACTCACTCATCACTCCGGAGGCGATCATGGCGATGAAGAGTCCTCCGGGAGATGAATCCCCTCTCCGGCAGGGTGCCGGAGGCGATCTCCTGAATCCCCCGAGATGGGATTCGCGGCGGCGTCTCTGAAGGTTTTCCGTATCGTGGCTCTCGGTACTGGGGGTTTCGCAACGGAGGCTTTAAGTAGGCGGAAGAAGGTCAGGGGCCACACGAGGGCCCCACACCATAGGTCGGCGCGCCGGGGCCTGGGCGCGCCGCCCTATGGTGACGGCGCCTCGTGGCCCCACTTCCTTCCCTCTTCGGTCTTCGGAAGCTTCGTGCAAAAATAGGACCCTGGGAGGTGATTTCGTCCAATTCCGAGAATATTTCGTTACTAGGATTTCTGAAACCAAAAACAGCAGAAAACACAACTGGCTCTTCGGCATCTTGTTAATAGGTTAGTTCCAGAAAATGCGTAAATACGACATATAATGTGCATAAAACATGTAGGTATCATCAATAAAGTAGCATGGAACATAAGAAATTATCGATACGTTGGAGACGTATCACCCGCCCATTTTTGGCAATCGGTGTTGATACCGGACCAACGGGACCGAAGTGAGCGCATGGTTCGCTCGATCCCACTTGTGTTTGTGTTGAAGTACTCCGTCATCCTCATCCAATATGTTTCTCTTGTTTGATCGGTACCGGTTGTTGGATCCATTCCAATTGTCAACCACGTCTTGCAAAGCAACTTGTCCTCCGCTATGGTGTAGTTGGCGGACCGACCGGGATGGCGAGGTTCAATCAACCCTTCTCCTTCCTCATCTACATCCTCATATTCCTCCTCCCCATCGGCGGCTTCATCGTCATGCAAGAACGAGGATCCAACATTCATTGCCTCCATGAATGCCGCATCATCCACTCTACATTGCAATGAAATTCATTACCATCGGCTAGGTATGCATCTAAACCACAATTCAACAAAAAAGTAGTGTTTTTACCTCTCGGGAATTTCACCATCCACCATATGTGCGCCGCGCGGTTGCCGACGGAGGCGTCGTGGGGAGGAGGAGGAGGAGGCGTCGGCTGGGGCGGAGGAGGAGGAGGCTGTCGGCGGGACGCGCCGCTTTCTGCCGTGACGGCGGCGGGGCCGATGTGAGGCCGTTTGGTCGACGGCGCTGATACGTCTCCAACGTATCGATAATTTCTTATGTTCCATGCTACTTTATTGATGATACCTACATGTTTTATGCACATTATATGTCATATTTATGCATTTTCTGGAACTAACCTATTAACAAGATGCCGAAGAGCCAGTTGCTGTTTTCTGCTGTTTTTGGTTTCAGAATCCTAGTAAAGAAATATTCTCGGAATTGGACGAAACTTTCGCCCAGGGTCCTATTTTTGCACGAAGCTTCCAGAAGACCGAAGACCTAACGAAGTGGGGCCACGAGGCAGCCAGGGGGGTGGCGCGCCCAGCCCTTGGCCGCGCGGCCCTGCCCCCTGGGCCCCTCGTGTGGCCCCTCGCGTTGACCTTCCGCCTACTTAAAGCTTCGTCGCGAAACCCCCAGTACCGAGAGCCACGATACGGAAAACCTTACAGAGACGCGCGCCGCGAATCCCATCTCGGGGGATTCAGGAGATCGCCTCCGGCACCCTGCCGGAGAGGATTCATCTCCCGGAGGACTCTACACCGCCATGGTCGCCTCCGGAGTGATGAGTGAGTAGTTCACCCCTGGACCATGGGTCCATAGCAGTAGCTAGATGGTCGTCTTCTCCTTGTTGTGCTTCATTGTTGGATCTTGTGAGCTGCCTAACATGATCAAGATCATCTATCTGTAATACTATATGTTGTGTTTGTCGGGATCCGATGGATAGAGAGTACTATGATTATGGTGATTATCAATCTATTGTTCATGTGTTGTTTATGATCTTGCATGCTCTCCGTTATTAGTAGAGGCTCTGGCCAAGTTTTTACTCTTAACTCCAAGAGGGAGTAATTATGCTCGATAGTGGGTTCATGCCTTCATTGATACCTGGGACAGTGACAGAAAGTTCTAAGGTTGTGATGTGCTGTTGCCACTAGGGATAAAACATTGATGCTATGTCTAAGGATGTAGTTGTTGATTACATTACGCACAATACTTAATGCAATTGTCTGTTGCTTTGCAACTTAATACTGGAGGGGGTTCGGATGATAACCTGAAGGTGGACTTTTTAGGCATAGATGCAGTTGGATGGCGGTCTATGTACTTTGTCGTAATGCCCAATTAAATCTCACTATATTTACCATGTCATGTATATGCATTATTATGCCTTTCTCTATTTGTCAATTGCCCGACTGTAATTTGTTCACCCAACATGCTTTTATCTTATGGGAGAGACACCTCTAGTGAACTGTGGACCCCGGTCCTATTCTTTACATAGCATACAATCTACTTGTTTTACTGTTTTCTTTGCAAACATCTTCCACTCGATACGTTTAATCCTTTGTTACAGCAAGCCGGTGAGATTGACAACCTCACTGTTTCGTTGGGACAAAGTACTTGGGTTGTGTTGTGCAGGTTCCTAGTTGGCGCCGGAATCCCTGGTGTTGCGCCGCATCACATTTCGCGACCATCAACCTTCAACGTGCTTCTTGGCTCCTCCTGGTTCGATTAAACCTTGGTTTCTTTCTGAGGGAAAACTTGCTACTGTGCGCATCATACCTTCCTCTTGGGGTTCCCAACGAACGTGTGAGTTACACGCCATCAAGCTCTTTTTCTGGCGCCGTTGCCGGGGAGATCAAGACACGCTGCAAGGGGAGTCTCCACTTCTCAATCTCTTTACTTTGTTTTTGTCTTGCTTTATTTTATTTACTACTTTGTTTGCTGCACTAAATCAAAATACAAAAAAAATTAGTTGCTAGTTTTACTTTATTTGCTATCTTGTTTGCTATATCAAAAACACAAAAAAATTAGTTACTTGCATTTACTTTATCTAGTTTGCTTTATTTACTGTTGCTAAAATGGCCAACCCTGAAAATACTAAGTTGTGTGACTTCACAAATGCAAATAATAATGATTTCCTATGCACACCTATTGCTCCACCTGCTACTACAGCAGAATTCTTTGAAATTAAACCTGCTTTACTAAATCTAGTCATGAGAGAACAATTTTCTGGTGCTAGTTCTGATGATGCTGCTGCCCATCTCAATAATTTTGTTGAACTTTGTGAAATGCAAAAGTATAAAGATGTAGATGGTGATATTATTAAATTGAAAGTGTTTCCTTTCTCATTAAGAGGAAGAGCTAAAGATTGGTTGCTATCTTTGCCTAAGAATAGTATTGATTCATGGACTAAATGCAAGGATGCTTTTATTAGTAGATATTATCCTCCCGCTAAAATTATATCTTTGAGAAGTAGCATAATGAATTTTAAACAATTAGATACTGAACATGTTGCTCAAGCTTGGGAGAGAATGAAAACTTTGGTAAAGAATTGCCCAACCCATGGACTGACTACTTGGATGATTATCCAAACCTTCTATGCAGGACTAAATTTTTCTTCGCGGAATTTATTGGATTCAGCTGCTGGAGGTACCTTTATGTCCATCACATTGGGGGCGGCTACAAAACTTCTTGATGATATGATGATAAATTACTCTGAATGGCACACGGAAAGAGCTCCACAAGGTAAGAAGGTAAATTCTGTTGAAGAAACCTCTTCCTTGAGTGATAAGATTGATGTGATTATGTCTATGCTTGTGAATGGTAGATCTAATGTTGATCCAAATAATGTTCCTTTAGCTTCATTGGTTGCTCAAGAAGAAAATGTTGATGTGAATTTCATTAAAAATAATAATTTCAACAACAATGCTTATAGGAACAACTCTGGTAATAACTATAGGCCATATCCTGCTAGTGGTAATGATTATGGTAGATATGAGGAAAGGATGCTAGAAATTGAAAGATCCACTAAAAACTTTATGCAATCACAATATGAGCAAAATCAATTGTTTACTAAAACTATGAATGAACAATCTACCTTGTTGAAAAATATAGGAAATCAACTTGAAAACTTGAATAGGGAGATTTCTGGTCTGCAAACTAAAATTTCAAATGCTGAAACCCGAATCTCATACATGTCTGCATCACAATCTTCTTTAATTAATAAAATGGCTGCTAAACCTGATGATATTGATAGTAAGATTACTACTACAGCAAATGCCATCCAAGTTAGAATTAATGAGAATATAAGATTAATGGCTGAACTGCGTGCTAGGTGGGATAGAGAAGAAAATGAAAAACTAGCTAAAAAGAATAATGTAGCTAAAGTTTGGACTATTACCACCACTAGTAATGCTAATTCTCCACATGTTGCTGCACCTCCTACTATCAATGGTAAAATAATTGGTGTTGGCAATGTTTCTACTCCTAGTGCAAAGCGAACAAAACTGCCTGAAATTGCTAAAACTGCTGAAACTGCTTGTGATAAAACTGCTGAAATTTTTTCCAACCTTGGGAACAATGATCCCATTGCTGTAGCTCATAATGATTTAGATTTTGATGATTGTCACATCTCTGAAGTTATAAAGTTCTTACAAAAACTTGCTAAAAGTCCTAATGCTAGTGCTATAAATTTAGCCTTTACAAAACATATTACAAATGCTCTCATAAAAGCTAGAGAAGAGAAACTAAAACTTGAAACTTCTATTCCTAGAAAGTTAGAAGATGGTTGGGAGCCCATCATTAAAATGAAATTCAATGACTTTGAATGTAATGCCTTATGTGATCTTGGTGCAAGTATTTCTGTTATGCCTAAGATTTATGATATGCTTGACTTGCCACCATTAAAGAATTGTTATTTGGATGTTAATCTCGCCGATAATGTTAAAAAGAAACCTTTGGGGAGGATTGATAATGTGCATATTACGGTTAACAATAACCTTGTCCCCGTTGATTTTGTTGTCTTGGATATCGAATGCAATGCATCTTGTCCAATTGTGTTGGGAAGACCTTTTCTTCGAACTGTTGGTGCTGTTATTGATATGAGGGAAGGTAATATTAAATATCAATTTCCTCTCAAGAAAGGTATGGAACACTTCCCTAGAAAGAGAATGAAGTTGCCTTTTGATTCTATTATTAGAACAAGCTATGATGTTGATGCTTCATCTCTCGATGTTACTTGATTTGCACTTTCTGCGCCTAGCTGAAAGGCGTTAAAGAAAAGCGCTTATGGGAGACAACCCATGTTTTTACCTACAGCAATTTTTTGTTTTATTGAGTCTTGGAAGTTGTTTACTACTGTAGCAACCTCTCCTTATCATGTTTTTGTGCCAAGTAAAGTTTCTATGTCAAAGTTGATGTTATATTTGGGATTGCTGCGCAGAAACAGCATTGCTGTCTGTCACGAATCTGGGCATAATTCTCTGTAGAAAATTCGAAAAAATCTGCCAATTTACGAGCGTGATCCTCAGATATGTACGCAACTTTCATTAGTTTTGAGTTTTTCCATTTGAGCAAGTCTGGTGCCATTTATAAATTCGTCTTTACGGACTGTTCTGTTTTTGACAGATTCTGCCTTTTATTTCGCATTGCCTCTTTTGCTATGTTGGATTTATTTCTTTGATCCATTAATGTCCAGTAGCATTATGCAATGTCCAGAAGTGAAAAGAATGATTGTGTCACCTCTGAATGTGTGAATTATTAATGATGCACTAACCCTCTAATGAGTTTGCTTGAAGTTTGGTGTGAAGGAAGTTTTCAAGGGTCAAGAGAGGAGAATGATATACTAAGATCAAGAGGAGTGAAAGCTCTAAGCTTGGGGATGCCCCCGTGGTTCATCCCTGCATATTTTAAGAAGACTCAAGCATCTAAGCTTGGGGATGCCCAAGGCATCCCCTTCTTCATCGACAACATCATCAGGTTCCTCCCCTGAAACTATATTTTTATTCAGTCACATCTGGTGTTCTTTACTTGGAGCGTCGGTTTGTTTTCGTTTTTGTTTTTGTTTGAATAAGATGGATCCTAGCATTCACTTTGTGGGAGAGAGACACGCTCCGCTGTTGCATATGGACACATGTGTCCTTAGGCTTTACTCATAATGTTCAAGGCGAAGTTTCTTCTTCGTTAATTTGTTATATGGTTGGAATTGGAAAATGCTACATGTAGTAATTCTAAAAATGTCTTGGATAATGTGATACTTGGCAATTGTTGTGCTCATGTTTAAGCTCTTGCATCATATGCTTTGCACCCATTAATGAAGAAATACATAGAGCTTGCTAAAATTTGATTTGCATATTTGGTTTCTCTAAGGTCTAGATAATATCTAGTATTGAGTTTTGAACAACAAGGAAGACAGTGTAGAGTCTTATAATGTTTACAATATGTCTTTTATGTGAGTTTTGCTGCACTTGTTCATCCTTGAGTTTGCTTCAAATAACCTTGCTAGCCTAAACCTTGTATCGAGAGGGAATACTTCTCATGCATCCAAAATCCTTGAGCCAACTACTATGCCATTTGTGTCCACCATACCTACCTACTACATGGTATTTACCCGCCATTCCAAAGTAAATTGCTTGAGTGCTACCTTTAAAATTCCATCATTCACCTTTGCAATATATAGCTCATGGGACAAAATAGCCTTAAAAACTATCGTAGTATTGAATATGTACTTATGCACTTTATATTTTATTAAGTTGCTTGTTGTGCGATAACCATGTTTCTGGGGAACGCCATCAACTATTGTTGAATATCATGTGAGTTGCTATGCATGTCCGTCTTGTCTGAAGGTCTATCATTTTAGTGGTTGGAGCATGCAAAATTGTTAGAGAAGAACATTGGGCCGCTAACTAAAGCCATGAACCATGGTGGAAGTTTCAGTTTTGGACATATATCCTCAATCTCATATGAGAATAATAACTTTGCTACATGCTTATGCATTAAAGAGGAGTCCATTATCTGTTGTCCATGTTGTCCCGGTATGTCTCGATGACCCACAAGTATAGGGTGTATCGTAGTACTTTCGATAAATAAGAGTGTCGAACCCAACGAGGAGCAGAAGGTGTTGACAAGCAGTTTCGATGAAGGATTCACTGTAAATGCTCACAGACAAGTATTCAGGGGGTTTTGATATTGCAGATAAATAAAGTACAAGTAAATAAAATGCGAGAGAAATAATTGCAGCGAGTGGCCCAATCCTTTTTAGCACAAAGGACAAGCCGGTTTGTTTACTTATAATGACCAAACGTTCTCGAGGACACACGGGGATTTTAGTCTAGTGCTTTCGCTACATACAGCTGATTAATCTTCATTGTTTTGATAAGTGTTGTGTGGGTGAACCTATGCTAATGCACCGCCCTTCCTAGGACTAATACATACTTGTGATTATACCCCTTGCAAGCATCCGCAACTACAAGAAAGTAATTAAGATAAATCTAACCACAGCCTTAAACTCTGAGATCCTGCGATCCCTCCTGCATCGATATACTAACGGGGGCTTAGGTTTCTGTCACTCCGGCAACCCCGCAATTAGCAACCGAATACAAGATGCACTCCCCTAGGCCCATAAATGGTGAAGTGTCGTGTAGTCGACGTTCACACGACACCACTAGAAGAATGACACCACAACTTAAATATCATAACATTGAATATTACTCAACCATAATTCACTACTAGCATTTAGACTTCACCCATGTCCTCAAGAACTAAACGAACTACTCACGAGACATCATATGGAATACAATCAGAGGTGATATGATGATGAATAACAATCTGAACATGAACCTTGGTTCAATGGTTTCACTCAATAGCATCTACAACAAGTATAGAATAACACCGGGAGAGTTTCCCCTATCAAACAATCAAGATCAAACCCAAATCGTTACAGCGGTGACGAGGTGCTGCGGTGGTGATGGCGGTGTAGATGGTGGAGACGATGATGATGATGATGGAGATGATGTCCAGCTCGATGACGATGGCGATGGCGTCGATTTCCCCCTCCGGGAGGGAATTTCCCCGGCGGATTCCTGCCCGCCGGAGAGCTCTTTTCTCTCTGGTGTTCTCCGCCCCGCAGAGGCGGCTGTAACCCTTCGTGAGGATCCTCTGTGGCTTAGGTTTTCGGGACGAAGGAGTACGCGAAGAAAAGGAGGCGAAAAGGGTCGTGGGCCCCCCAGAGCATAGGGTGGCGCGGCCAGGGCCTGGGCCGCGCCGCCCTATGGTCTGGGCCCACAGTGGCCCTCTCTTCTTCCCCTTCTGGCTACCTCCGTCATTTGGAAAAATAGGAATTTACGTGAAATTCCCTTCCACAGTTGATCTTCTGAAATATTGTGTTCTGACGGTGCTTTTTCCAGCAGAATCCTGGCTCCGGTGCTTGATCCTCCAATGATGATGAAACATGTAAAATAGATGAAATAACATAAGTATTGTGTCCCAATATGAAATATATCAATGAATAACAACAAATTATGATACAAAATAGTGATGCAAATTGGACGTATCAACTCCCCCCAAGCTTAGACCTCGCTTGTCCCCAAGCGAAACTGAGCTCGAGAAACAAGACCACATGTTTATGGAGTGAAGAGTCGATAAATAAAATACGGACAAGAAGCATCATATTCATTCACACAAGACATTCTAATAAACAACTTCCTCATATAACTCATCTTGAAATAAGTAAAGAGAAATCACAAGTAAAGGTGCATAAGAAATCATAATTGGTGATGGCAAACTTTGTTCTTGGTCAGAGAACTACTAACGGATTGTACTTCTAAGCAAAGCTTTCATATTAGAATTTATAGCTGAGCCTTCATATTTAAGCATAACAATCTCTTCATAATCATTGATAACTTCAAAGTCATATTCATTCAGATAAAATTGGTACTAAACAAGAAAGTATAAAAGACATGATCAACTGAATCATAGCATAAATGATTGGTTCACAACAACTCAATTGCTTGCTTGAGATAGAGGGAAATAGGTTTACTGACTCAACATAAAAGTAAAAGACAGGCCCTTCGCAGAGGGAAGCAGGGATTAAATCATGTGCTAGAGCTTTTCAAGTTTTGAAATCATATAAAGAGAATAAAAGTAAAATTTTGAGAGGTGTTTGTTGTTGTCAACGAATGGTAGCGGGCACTCTAACCCCCTTGCCAAACGAACCTTCCAAGAGCGGCTCCCATGAGGGACGGCATCTCTACCAGCAAGGTAGATCATCCCCCTTCTCTTTTGTTTACACATGTATTTTAGTTTTATTTAGGATGACACTCCCCCCAACCTTGGCTTTCTCAATCCATGGCTAACCGAATCCTCGGGTGCCTTCCAACATTCACATACCATGGAGGAGTGTCTATTGCAAAATTAAGTTGCTTACTGATGAATCAGAGCAAAACATGTGAAGAGAATTATTAATGAAAGTTATTAATTGAGGCTGGGAACCTCATTGCCAGCTCTTATTGCAAAGTTATTGGGTAAGCGGATGTGCCGCTAGTCCATTAGGAAAAGTTCGCCCAACAAGATTGAAAGATAATGTAGGATAACGTAGCATAGAAAACAAAAATTTTCCTACGGCGAACACGCAATCCAAGCCAAGATGCAATCTAGAAGATGGTAGCAACGAGGGGATTGTCGAGACTCACCCTTGAAGAGATTCCAAAGCCTACAAGAGGAGGCTCTTGTTGCTGCGGTAGACGTTCACTTGCCGCTTGCAAAAGCGCGTAGAAGATCTTGATCACGATCGGTTCCGGCGCCACGAACGGGCAGCACCTCCGTACTCGGTCACACGTTCGGTTGTTGATGAAGACGACGTCCACCTCCCCGTTCCAGCGGGCAGCGGAAGTAGTAGCTCCTCTTGAATCCGACAGCACGACGGCGTGGTGTCGGTGGCGGTGTAGAAGTCCGGCGGAGCTTCGCTAAGCTATGCGGGCAATATGAAGTGGAGGAGCAAAGCTAGGGTTTGGGAGGGGGTGGCCGGCCACTCTATGGGGGGCGGCCAGCTTGTGGTCTTGGGGTGGCCGGCCCCCTCCCTTGGCCCTTGTTTATATAGGTGGATCCCAAGTGTTGGTGTCCAAGTCTTCGAATAAGACCCGAAACCAAAACCTTCCATATGGTGGGAAACTTTCCCTCCCACTAGAGGTGGGAATTCCACCTTCCATGGGGGGGGTGGCCGGCCCCCTAAGGGGGAGTCCACTTGGGACTCCTCCCCCACTAGGGTTGGCCGGCCATGGAGGTGGAGTCCCATGTGGACTCCACCTTCCTTGGTGGTTTCTTCCGGACTTTTCTAGAACCTTCTAGAACCTTCCATAGAACCTTCCGCATCATTTTATTCACATAAAATGACATCCTATATATGAATCTTATTCTCCGGACCATTCCGGAACTCCTCGTGATGTCCGGGATCCCATCCGGGACTCCGAACAAATATTCCAACTTCATTCCATATTCAAGTACTACCATTTCAACATCCAACTTTAAGTGTGTCACCCTACGGTTCGTGAACTATGCGGACATGGTTGAGTACTCACTCCGACCAATAACCAATAGCGGGATCTGGAGATCCATAATGGCTCCCACATATTCAACGATGACTTTAGTGATCGAATGAACCATACACATACGATACCAATTCCCTTTGTCACGCGATATTTTACTTGTCCGAGGTTTGATCATCGGTATCACACTATACCTTGTTCAACCTCGTCTCCTGACAAGTACTCTTTACTCGTACCGTGGTATGTGGTCTCTTATGAACTTATTCATATGCTTGCAAGACATTAGACGACATTCCACCGAGAGGGCCCAGAGTATATCTATCCGTCATCGGGATGGACAAATCCCACTGTTGATCCATATGCCTCAACTCATACTTTCCGGATACTTAATCCCACCTTTATAACCACCCATTTACGCAGTGGCGTTTGATGTAATCAAAGTACCTTTCCGGTATAAGTGATTTACATGATCTCATGGTCATAAGGACTAGGTAACTATGTATTGAAAGCTTATAGCAAATAACTTAATGACGTGATCTTATGCTACGCTTAATTGGGTGTGTCCATTACATCATTCATACAATGATATAACCTTGTTATTAATAACATCCAATGTTCATGATTATGAAACTAATCATCCATTAATCAACAAGCTAGTTAAGAGGCTTACTAGGGACTCTTTGTTTGTTTACATATCACACATGTATCAATGTTTCAGTTAATACAATTATAGCATGGTATATAAACTTTTATCATAAACATAAAGATATATAATAACCACTTTTATTATTGCCTCTTGGGCATATCTCCAACAGTCTCCCACTTGCACTAGAGTCAATAATCTAGATTACATTGTAATATACCTAACACCCATGGCATTCTGGTGTTGGTCATGCTTTGCCCTAGGGAGAGCTTTAGTCAACGGATCTGCTACATTCAGATCAGTGTGTACTTTGCAAATCTTTACTTCTCCATCTTCGATGTACTCGCGAATCGAGTGGTAACGCAGCTTGATATGCTTCAGCCTCTTGTGTGACCTTGGCTCTTGTGCATTGGCGATGGCACCCATGTTATCACAGTAGATGACAAATGGGTCCAATGCACTAGGAACCACACCGAGCTCTACAATGAACCTCTTCATCCATACCGCTTCTGATGAAGCCTCTGAAGCCGCTATGTACTCCGATTCTGTTGAGGATTTCGCCACCGTGCACTGCTTCGAGCTTGCCCAGCTTACTGCAGCACCATTCAATATAAACACGTACCCAGATTGTGACTTAGAGTCATCAGGATCAGTGTTCCAACTTGCATCGGTGTAACTTGTTACAACGAGCTCTTGGTCACCTCCATAACAAAGAAACATATCCTTAGTTCTTTTCAAGTACTTCAGGATATTCTTGACCGCTGTCCAGTGTTCCATTCCTGGATCACTTTGATATCTGCTAGTTAAACTAACAGCATGTGCTATATCCGGTCTTGTACATAGCATGGCATACATGATAGAGCCTACTGCCGAGGCATAGGGGATCTGACTCATCCTTTCTCTTTCTTCTGCCGTAGCCGGTCCTTGAGTCTTACTCAAGACCTTGCCTGGTAACATAGGTAAGAATCCTTTCTTACTTTCGTCCATTCTAAACTTCTTTAGAATCTTGTCCAGGTATGTACTCTGTGATAGCCCTATTAGACGTCTTGATCTATCTCTATAAATCTTGATGCCTAATATGTATGATGCTTCACCAAGGTCTTTCATTGAAAAACTATTATTCAAATAACCCTTTACACTGCTTAATAGTTCTATATCATTCCCAATCAATAATATGTCATCTACATATAATATCAGGAATGCTACAGAGCTCCCACTCACTTTCTTGTAAATACAGGCCTCTCCATGACACTGTATAAACCCGAAGTCTTTGATCACCTTATCAAAGCGTCGGTTCCAACTTCTCGATGCTTGCTTCAGTCCATAGATTGAACGCTGAAGTTTGCATACTTTGTCAGCATTTTTAGGATCGACAAAACCTTTGGGTTGTACCATATACAACTCTTCCTCAATGTCTCCATTAAGGAACGCCGTTTTGACATCCATCTGCCAAATCTCATAATCGAAAAATGCAGCTATTGCTAACAAAATCCTCACAGATTTTAGCTTCGCTACAGGTGAGAAAGTCTCATCGTAGTCAACACCTTGAATTTGTCGGAAACCCTTTGCGACAAGTCGAGCTTTATAGACAGTAATATTACCATCAGCATCTGTTTTTCTTTTGAAGATCCATTTATTCTCGACAGCCTTGCGGCTATCAGGTAATTCTACCAAAGTCCATACTTTGTTATCATACATGGATCCCATTTCGGATTTCATGGCTTCTTGCCATTTGTTGGAATCTGGGCTCATCATCGCTTCTTCATACGTCGCAGGGTCCTCATCATTGTTATCCACAATCATGACATTTAGACAAGGATCATACCAATCTGGAGTGGCACGATCCCTTGTCGATCTGCGAGGTTCAGTAGCTGTCTCATTTGAAGTTTCATGATCATTATCATTAGCTTCCTCTGTTGCCGGTGTAGGTGGTACAGGAACATTTTCCGGTACTGCGCTACTCTGATCAACGAGTAGAGATTCTTCAATCTCATCGAGTTCTACTTTTCTTCCAGTCACTTCTTTAGTGAGAAATTCTTTCTCAAGAAAGGTTCCGTTCTTAGCAACAAAGATCTTGCCTTCGGATCTGTGATAGAAAGTGTACCCTATAGTTTCCTTAGGGTATCCTATGAAGACGCATTTCTCCGCTTTGGGTTCTAGCTTGTCCGGTTGTAACTTTTTTACATAGGCTTCGCAACCCCAAACTTTTAGGAACGACAGCTTAGGTTTCTTATTAAACCATAATTCATACGGTGTCGTTTCAACGGATTTTGATGGTGCTCTATTTAAAGTGAATGCGGCTGTCTCTAATGCATAACTCCAAAATGATAACGGCAAATCAGTAAGAGACATCATAGAACGAACCATATCTAAGAGAGTTCGATTACGACGTTCGGACACACCGTTTCGTTGTGGTGTTCCCGGCGGTGTCAATTGTGAAAGTATTCCGCATTTCTTTAAATGCATGCTAAACTCATAACTCAGATATTCACCTCCGCGATCAGATCGTAGAAATTTAATCTTCTTGTTACGTTGATTTTCTACTTCACTTTGGAATTCCTTAAACTTCTCGAAAGTTTCGGATTTATGTTTCATTAAATAGATATACCCATATCTACTCAAATCATCTGTGAAGGTTAGAACATAACGATAACCACCGCGCGATGCTACACTCATTGGTCCACATATATCTGTATGATTTCCAATAAGTCAGTAGCTCGCTCCATCATACCCGAGAATGGAGTCTTAGTCATTTTTCCCATCAGACATGCTTCGCATCTATCAAGTGACTCAAAGTCAAGTGATTCAAGTAATCCATCAGTATGGAGTTTCTTCATGCGTTTCACTCCAATATGACCAAGACGACAGTGCCACATATAAGTAGAATTATCATTCAATTTAATTCGCTTAGCATCAATGTTATGTATATGCGTATTACTACTATCGAGATCTAACAGAAATAAGCCATTCTTTTGTGGTGCTCGACCATAAAAGATATTATTCATAAAAATAGAACAACCATTATTCTCAGACTTGAATGAATAACCGTCTTGCATTAAACAAGATCCTGATATAATGTTCATGCTCAACGCGGGTACATAATAACAATTATTTAGGCTTAAAACTAATCCCGAAGGTAGATGTAGAGGAAGTGTCCCGACTGCGATCACATTGACCTTGGATCCGTTTCCAACGCGCATCGTCACTTCATCTTTCAGCAGTTGTCGTTTATTCTTTAGTTCCTGTTTCGAGTTACAAATATGAGCAACCGAACCAGTATCAAATACCCAGGTACTAGAACGAGAACTAGTGAGATAAACATCTATAACATGTATATCAGATATACCTTCTTTCTTTTTCTTGATAAGGCCGCTCTTCAGATCCGCCAAATACTTGGAGCAATTACGCTTCCAGTGTCCCTTCTCCTTGCAGTAATAGCACTCAGCATCAGGCTTAGGGCCGACTTAGGTTTCACAGGAGGCGTGGCAGCTTTCTTGCCACTCTTCTTGTTCTTGCCTTTAGACTTGCCCTGTTTCTTGAAGCTGGTGGTCTTGTTGACCATCAACACTTGGTGCTCTTTCTTGATCTCAATCTCAGCAGCTTTTAGCATGCCAAAGAGTTCAGGAAACTCCTTGTTCATGTTCTGCATATTGTAGTTCATCACAAAGTTCTTGTAACTTGGTGGCAGTGATTGAAGGACACGATTAATCCCCAGTCTGTTAGGAATCACTATTCCCAAGTCACTGAGTTTCTTCGCATGCCCGGTCATAACGAGCATGTGCTCACTGATGGAGCTGCCTTCTTCCATCATACAGCTGAAAAAGTGTTTCGATGCTTCATAGCATTCCACGGCCGCATGAGTCTCAAAAATAGTCTTCAACTCTTTTATCAACTCATGAGGATCGTGGTGCTCAAAACGTTTTTGAAGATCGGATTCCAGACTGCATAAGATGGCACACTGAACTTGAGAGTACCGAGTTTTCCGAGTCATGTAAACATTCTTTACTTCATCGGTTTCAGTTTCTGCAGGAGGGTCACCTAGCGGTGCATCAAGCACATATTGCAGATTTCCGCCATTGAGGAAGATCCTCACATGACGGAACCAGTCGGTGAAGTTGCTACCGTTGCTCTTAAGCTTTTCTTTCTCTAGGAACTGGTTAAAATTGATTGAGGACGCCATATCTACAACATATTTGCAATAGTTTAGACTAAGTTTATGACAAATTGAGTTCAAATTTTAATTCTACATAATTAAAAATCTAGGTGAACTCCCACTCAAAACAATATCCCTCGCATTGTCTTAGTGATCACACGAACCAAATCCATCACACCTATGCCCGATCATCACGAGACAAGATGTAATTTCAATGGCGAACACTCAAAGTGTTCATCATATCAATCATATGATTCATGCTCTACCTTTCGGTATCACGTGTTCCGAGACCATGTCTTTACATGCTAGGCTCGTCAAGGCCACCTTAGTATCCGCATGTGCAAACTGTCTTGCACCCGTCATATGTACTTATCGAATCTATCACACCCGATCATCACGAGATGCTTCGAAACGATAAGACTTGATAACGGTGCTACTAAGGATGAACACTTTATTATCTTGAGATTTTAGTGAGGGATCATCTTATAATGCTACCGTCGCGATCTAAGCAAAATAAGATGCATAAAAGGATTAACATCACATGCAGTTCATATGTGATATGATATGGCCCTTTTGTCTTTGCGCCTTTGATCTTCATCTCCAAAGCACGGACATGATCTCCATCATCAACGGGCATCGAAGCACCAAGGTCAATGGCGCCGTCTTCATGATCGTCCTCCATGTAGCAACTATTACAACTACTTTGAAATACTACTCAACATGAAATTTAAAGACAACCATAAGGCTCCTGCCGGTTGCCACAATACAATAATGATCATCTCATACATATTCATCATCACATTATGGCCATATCACATCACCAAACCCTGCAAAAACAAGTTAGACGTTCTCTAATTTGGTTTGCATATTTTACGTGGTTTAGGGTTTTCGAGCAAGATCCAATCTACCTACGAACATGAACCACAACGGTGATACTAGTGTTGTCAATAGAAGAGTAAATTGAATCTTCACTATAGTAGGAGAGACAGACACCCGCAAAGCCACTTATGCAATACAAGTTGCATGTCAAGCGTGGAGCAAATCTCATGAACGCGGTCATGTAAAGTTAGCCCGAGCCGCTTCATCCCACTATGCCACAAAGATGCAAAGTACTCAACTAAAGATAACAAGAGCATCAACGCCCACAAACCATTGTGTTCTACTCGTGCAACCATCTATGCATAGACACGGCTCTGATACCACTGTAGGATAACGTAGCATAGAAAACAAAAATTTTCCTACGGCGAACACGCAATCCAAGCCAAGATGCAATCTAGAAGATGGTAGCAACGAGGGGATTGTCGAGACTCACCCTTGAAGAGATTCCAAAGCCTACAAGAGGAGGCTCTTGTTGCTGCGGTAGACGTTCACTTGCCGCTTGCAAAAGCGCGTAGAAGATCTTGATCACGATCGGTTCCGGCGCCACGAACGGGCAGCACCTCCGTACTCGGTCACACGTTCGGTTGTTGATGAAGACGACGTCCACCTCCCCGTTCCAGCGGGCAGCGGAAGTAGTAGCTCCTCTTGAATCCGACAGCACGACGGCGTGGTGTCGGTGGCGGTGTAGAAGTCCGGCGGAGCTTCGCTAAGCTATGCGGGCAATATGAAGTGGAGGAGCAAAGCTAGGGTTTGGGAGGGGGTGGCCGGCCACTCTATGGGGGGCGGCCAGCTTGTGGTCTTGGGGTGGCCGGCCCCCTCCCTTGGCCCTTGTTTATATAGGTGGATCCCAAGTGTTGGTGTCCAAGTCTTCGAATAAGACCCGAAACCAAAACCTTCCATATGGTGGGAAACTTTCCCTCCCACTAGAGGTGGGAATTCCACCTTCCATGGGGGGGGTGGCCGGCCCCCTAAGGGGGAGTCCACTTGGGACTCCTCCCCCACTAGGGTTGGCCGGCCATGGAGGTGGAGTCCCATGTGGACTCCACCTTCCTTGGTGGTTTCTTCCGGACTTTTCTAGAACCTTCTAGAACCTTCCATAGAACCTTCCGCATCATTTTATTCACATAAAATGACATCCTATATATGAATCTTATTCTCCGGACCATTCCGGAACTCCTCGTGATGTCCGGGATCCCATCCGGGACTCCGAACAAATATTCCAACTTCATTCCATATTCAAGTACTACCATTTCAACATCCAACTTTAAGTGTGTCACCCTACGGTTCGTGAACTATGCGGACATGGTTGAGTACTCACTCCGACCAATAACCAATAGCGGGATCTGGAGATCCATAATGGCTCCCACATATTCAACGATGACTTTAGTGATCGAATGAACCATACACATACGATACCAATTCCCTTTGTCACGCGATATTTTACTTGTCCGAGGTTTGATCATCGGTATCACACTATACCTTGTTCAACCTCGTCTCCTGACAAGTACTCTTTACTCGTACCGTGGTATGTGGTCTCTTATGAACTTATTCATATGCTTGCAAGACATTAGACGACATTCCACCGAGAGGGCCCAGAGTATATCTATCCGTCATCGGGATGGACAAATCCCACTGTTGATCCATATGCCTCAACTCATACTTTCCGGATACTTAATCCCACCTTTATAACCACCCATTTACGCAGTGGCGTTTGATGTAATCAAAGTACCTTTCCGGTATAAGTGATTTACATGATCTCATGGTCATAAGGACTAGGTAACTATGTATTGAAAGCTTATAGCAAATAACTTAATGACGTGATCTTATGCTACGCTTAATTGGGTGTGTCCATTACATCATTCATACAATGATATAACCTTGTTATTAATAACATCCAATGTTCATGATTATGAAACTAATCATCCATTAATCAACAAGCTAGTTAAGAGGCTTACTAGGGACTCTTTGTTTGTTTACATATCACACATGTATCAATGTTTCAGTTAATACAATTATAGCATGGTATATAAACTTTTATCATAAACATAAAGATATATAATAACCACTTTTATTATTGCCTCTTGGGCATATCTCCAACAGATAAAACACCACATACTTCCTCATGAGCTATAAAACATTGACACAAATAAGAAGTAGTATAGTTTGAATAATTTAAAGGTAGCACATGAAGTATTTACTTGGAATGGCAGAAAATACCATGTAGTAGGTAGGTATGGTGGACACAAATGGCATAGGTTTGGTCTAAAGTTATGGATGTATGAGAAGCATTCCCTCTCGATACAGGTCTTTGGCTAGCAAGGTTTGATAGCAAGCATAAAGTTGAGGGAAACAAACAAATATACATATGATAGAAACAATCATGCATCTTTCTCATAAGCACAAGCAATTTTAACTTAAGAATACTAAGCATAGAGATAATGGAGTAATGTATCTAAGTGTATTTCTCTCTTTTATTAAACATCAGGATGTTGTTGCTATTGACCAATGCTAAGTTTGCCAAAACCAAATAGATTTACTTAATGTTCCCAAAGTGATATCAATACTCATGTCAAGAATAATCATATAATGGAGATTGCAAACTAAAATAAGGTGTGCAAAAAGTAAATGATAAGACTTCTCATTAATATTCCATAACGATAACTCACACCAACGGATACATCGATAACTAACTAAGAGAGATACTTCCACATTGCATACTATTCTATATGATAACTTCCCTACTCATGATATGACACTACTTAATAGTAAAAGATAAAGGTGGTGGTGATGTGATACCGCGGCACTCCCCCAAGCTTGGAACAAACCAAGGGGATGCCAATACCGATGATGAATTACTCCTTCGGCGATGGTGGTGATGAATTCCTGACAAGCTTCTCAATAAGCTCCTGGAGCTCGTCAATCCTGTATATGAGATTGCGAATCATCTCTGAATTGTGCTCGACGCGGTTAAGGAGTCTGTCCGACGGTGAGTCCCAACTCTTGGAGTTATTTCCCCACTCTTCAGCCTCAGGCTCCTTCTCTCCTGCAGTGTCAGAACGATTTATATCCCAATTACTTGGCAACACTACCTTGGGGGTCCTTTCAGTTTGACGATCGTAGATTAGATTGCGGTAAGGGTTGTAATGGCTCGGATAAGATGTCCTTGGAGCCAAGTAGTGACGTGGAACCGCTCCTCCGGTGGCGATTCGTGCACTCCTCTTGATGTTGGATGGACTTGATATCACGCCAATACTTGCGACGGTGGCTTGTTGGCGTTCCTGCGGAGCTTCCTCCACTTCTTCATCCTCTCTTGCATCTTCTTTCTTCAGCTCCGGGTCTTGAATATTTTCCTTCAAAGGTTCCTTGTCCTTGTTGTTGGAGACCATGGTGCTTCTAGATCAAAACAAATCTGGCAGAAAACAGCTCGAAACAAAACACGACGAGAAAACGATATTACGGACCTCCAGGGGTCCGGGGAATTATATAGCAAATATTTTTACGACAAAAGGAAGATTCCAGGTCGAAAACGAGTCGGAAAGGGGCAACGAGGCGGCCAGACCATAGGTCGGCGCGGCCCAGTCAGGCCGCGCCGGCCTATGGTGGCACCCCTCGTGCGTCTTTTCCACTCCGTTTCGATTCCGTAATTTTTCATATTTTCCAAAAACAGCAGAAATAATGTTCGGAAAGGTAAACGCGGACTTTTTATTACCTATACTGTTACCTATTCAAAGTCCAGTTCTGGCGGACTGTCAATTTGTCCTTTGATGAAAGCCTCCGGTGTTTCCACTTGAATAATATCAACATCAACATTATAAGAATCGCCCGAGATATAATGCTTGAGTCTTTGTCCATTCACCACTTGTGTGGCATTGCCTTGGAGAGAGCTAATTTTAATTGCTCCTGAACGATACACCTCCTCAACAACATATGGTCCTTCCCACTTCGAGAGTAATTTCCCTGCAAAGAATCTGAGACGAGACCGATACAATAGAACTTGATCTCCAACATTAAATTCTCTTTTAATGATCCTTCTATCATGCCACTTCTTAACTTTTTCTTTAAAGAGTTTAGCATTTTCATAAGCTTCACTTCTCCATTCATCTAGAGAACTTAATTGCAACAACCTCTTATTACCGGCTAATTTAGGATCTTTATTTAGTTCTCTAACAGCCCAATAAGCTTTGTGCTCTAGTTCTAGAGGTAAATGACAAGCTTTTCCATAAACCATTTTATAAGGTGACATTCCCATAGGATTTTTATAAGCAGTTCTATAAGCCCATAACGCTTCTTTCAATTTGCTAGGCCAATTCTTTCTAGATTTATTAACAGTTTTACCTAAGATAGCTTTAATCTCTCTATTTGATAATTCTACTTGACCGCTAGTTTGAGGGTGATAAGCAGAAGCAATTCTATGATTAATACCATACTTGGCAAGAGTTTTTCTAAAACCTCCATGAATGAAATGAGAACCTCCATCAGTCATAATATATCTAGGTACTCCAAATCTAGGAAATATAATATCTACAAGCATTTTTATAGAGGTCTCACCATCAGCACTTTTTGTAGGTATAGCTTCTACCCATTTAGTAACATAATCAACAGCGACAAGTATATGAGTGTTACCGTCTGAAGAAGGGAAAGGTCCCATGAAGTCGAATCCCCAACAATCGAATGGTTCAATAACAAGAGTATAATTCATAGGCATCTCATTGCGTCTAGAGATATTACCAACTCTTTGACATTCATCACAAGATAAAATAAATTTCCTTGCATCTTTGAAGAGTGTTGGCCAATAAAAACCTGATTGTAGAACCTTTTGCGCGGTTCTATCTCCAGCGTGATGTCCTCCATAAACACTTCCATGACATTTATTCAATATCTCCTGTTGTTCATATTCGGGAACACATCTTCGCATAATACCATCCACTCCTTCTTTATATAAGTGTGGGTCATCCCAAAAATAATGCCTCAAGTCATAAAAGAATTTCCTCCTTTGCTGAGCTGAAAAGGTTGGAGGCAAATACTTCGAAACAATAAAGTTAGCATAATCTGCATACCAAGGGCTCTCTCGCGAGCTCACCTTTATTACAGCCAATTGTTCATTTGGAAAACTATCATTAACAGGAACAGGATCATAAGCAATATTTTCCAATCTAGACAAATTATCAGCAACAGGATTATCAGCACCTTTCCTATCTATAATATGTAAATCAAATTCTTGCAACAGAAGTACCCATCTAATAAGCCTTGGCTTAGCATCTTTCTTTGTCATAAGGTATCTAATTGCAGCATGATCAGTATGAATTGTAACTTTTGAATCAACAATATAGGGTCTAAACTTATCACAAGCAAAGACTACAGCTAACAATTCCTTTTCAGTTGTAGCATAATTTCTTTGAGCAGCATCAAGAGTCTTACTAGCATAATGAATAACATTTAATTTTTTATCTACTCGCTGTCCAAGAACAGCGCCTACAGCAAAATCACTAGCATCACACATAATTTCAAAAGGCAAATTCCAATCAGGAGGTTCAACTACAGGAGCAGTTGTTAAGGCTTTCTTTAAAGTTTCAAAAGCTTCCTTACAATCATCATCAAAAACAAAAGGTACATCTTTTTGAAGAAGATTAGTAAGAGGTTTTGAAATTTTAGAGAAATCTTTAATAAATCTCCTATAAAACCCAGCATGACCAAGAACACTACGAATACCTTTAACATCCCTCGGATAGGGCATCTTCTCAATTGCTTCAACTTTAGCTCTATCAACTTCAATACCTCTCTCAGAAATTTTATGCCCCAATACAATTCCTTCATTAACCATAAAGTGGCATTTCTCCCAATTAAGAACAAGGTTAGTTTCTTCACATCTCTGCAAAACTTTATCGAGGTTTCGCAGGCAATTATCAAAAGAATTCCCATAGACAGAAAAATCATCCATGAACACCTCTACAATACTTTCGCAAAAACCATGAAAAATAGCAGACATGCATCTTTGAAAAGTAGCAGGAGCATTACATAAACCAAAAGGCATACTGTAAGCATAAGTTCCATAAGGACAAGTAAAAGTGGTTTTCTCTTGATCTTTAGCTTTAACAGCAATTTGTGAAAACCCAGAATAACCATCAAGAAAACAAAAATGAGTATTTTTAGACAATCTTTCTAGCATTTGATCAATAAAGGGTAAAGGGTAATGATCTTTCTTAGTAACTTTATTAACTTTTCGAAAATCAATGCACATTCTATACCCTACAACTATTCTTTGAGGAATAAGCTCATCATTATCATTAGGCACAACAGTCATTCCTCCTTTCTTAGGAACACAATGCACAGGACTAACCCATCTACTATCAGCAATAGGATATATAATACCAGCTTCAAGCAGTTTTAATACCTCATTCCTTACCACTTCCTTCATCTTCGGAATTAGACGACGTTGATGTTCAACAACAGGCTTTGCATCTTCTTCCATATTAATAGCATGTTGGCAAATAGAAGGAGAAATCCCTTTCAAATCATCAAGAGTATAGCCAATAGCTCCTCGGTGTTTCTTCAATATTTCCAATAACCTTTCTTCCTCAATCTCTGAAAGCTTAGAACTAATAATAACAGGATATATTTTCTTATCATCAATATGAGCATATTTAAGATTATCAGGTAAAGGCTTTAGATCAAAAACAGGATCTTCCTTTGGTGGCGGTGTTGTACCCAAATCTTCCACCGGTAAATCATGCTTGAGAATAGGTTGGCGACGAAAAATTTCCTCAAGCTCATCTCTTTCTTTCCTAAAAGCTTCACTTTCACTATTCTCCAAATGTTGCTGCAAAGGGTTATTAGGAACAAGAACAATAGATGCACACTGCTCCATTTTAAAATCATTACTAGGCAAGTCAATTTTATAAGGAGTTTTGGTAAATTTAGAAAAGTTAAATTCATAAGGTTCACCAGCAAATCTAGTCAAAATTTTCTCTTTCTTACAATCTATAATAGCTCCACAAGTATTTAGAAAAGGTCTACCAAAAATGATAGGACAATGATCACTAGCAGCAGAACCAAGTACCAAAAAGTCAGCAGGATATTTAATCTTACCACATAGAACTTCCACATCTCGAACAATACCAATTGGAGAAATAGTTTCTCTATTAGCCAGATGAATAACCACATCAATATCTTCAAGTTCACAAGAACCAATTTCGTGCATAATCTCCGTGTAAAGTTCATAAGGAATAGCACTAACACTTGCACCAATATCACATAAACCATAATAGCAATGATCACCAATTCTAACAGATAGCATAGGAACACTAACTTGTTTGGGTTTATTAGGATGTGAAACAATATTAGAAGCATCTTCACAGAAAATAATATGACCATCCTCCACATTTTCAGTCACAAGATCTTTAACTATAGCAACAGCAGGTTCAATTTTAATTTGTTCTTCAGGTTCTTTAGGTTTCTTTTCACTTTTATTAACCGCACTAGATATGACAGAGTACTCCTTCATTTTAGCAGGGAAAGGAGTTTTTTCAATATAAGCTTCAGGAATAACATTATCAACAGTTTCAATCACTACACATTTGTTTACAGATGAATCAATTTTATCTTTATACGGTTCATGATACTTATCAAAATTCTTCTTAGGCAGTTCATAATGAGAGGCAAAAGCTTTATAAAGATTTGCAACAACTTGGGAATCAAGACCATATGTAGCACTCATATTACGAAATTTATCAGTATCCATAAAAGCTTCAATGCATTTATAATCATAAATTATACCTGATTCTCTATCTCTGTCGTTCTCCCATCCTTCAGTATTTTCTTGGATCCGATCAAGAAGGTCCCTTTTAAACTCTTCATTCTTGCGTGTAAATGATCCAGAACAAGAAGTATCCAGCAAGGTCTTGTCTTGAAAAGAAAGTCTTGCATAGAAATTATCAATAATAACATTACCAGGAAGCTCATGAATGGGGCATTTGAGCATTAAAGACTTCAATCTCCCCCAAGCTTGGGCGATACTCTCTCCATCATGAGGCCAGAAATTATATATGCGGTTCCGATCTTTGTGAATTTCACTTGGAGGATAAAATTTGGAATAGAATAAAGGCACAATGTCCTCCCAATCAATAGAATCACCATTCTTCAGCAATTTATACCAGTGCGCCGCTTTACAGCGATATAGTGAATAGTTTCTTCCTAACTTCATTCATGGAAATACCTGCACATTTGAATAACCCGCATAATTCATGCAAAAACAGTAAATGATCACCAGGATGGACAGTTCCATCCCCTTCATAGCGGTTATCCATAACACGTTCAATAATTTTCATAGGTATTTTATATGGTACTACTTCCTCACCTGGCGCTTCATCCACTACCGTTGCAGTAGTAGTAGATTTCCCAAATAGAAATTGAAGAGAGGATCTCTCCATAATGATTTATAGCAGCAGGCAGAAATAAAATCAGCACAAACAGTAAAGGTTTTCCTTACCAATTCCACCAATAGCGCTTCACTCCCCGGCAACGGCGCCGAAAATAGTCTTGATGACCCACAAGTATAGGGGGTGTATCGTAGTACTTTCGATAAATAAGAGTGTCGAACCCAACGAGGAGCAGAAGGTGTTGACAAGCAGTTTCGATGAAGGATTCACTGTAAATGCTCATGACAAGTATTCAGGGGGTTTTGATATTGCAGATAAATAAAGTACAAGTAAATAAAATGCGAGAGAAATAATTGCAGCGAGTGGCCCAATCCTTTTTAGCACAAAGGACAAGCCGGTTTGTTTACTTATAATGACCAAACGTTCTGAGGACACACGGGGATTTTAGTCTAGTGCTTTCGCTTCATACGCTGATTAATCTTCATTGTTTTGATAAGTGTTGTGTGGGTGAACCTATGCTAATGCACCGCCCTTCCTAGGACTAATACATACTTGTGATTATACCCCTTGCAAGCATCCGCAACTACAAGAAAGTAATTAAGATAAATCTAACCACAGCCTTAAACTCTGAGATCCTGCGATCCCTCCTGCATCGATATACTAACGGGGGCTTAGGTTTCTGTCACTCCGGCAACCCCGCAATTAGCAACCGAATACAAGATGCACTCCCCTAGGCCCATAAATGGTGAAGTGTCGTGTAGTCGACGTTCACACGACACCACTAGAAGAATGACACCACAACTTAAATATCATAACATTGAATATTACTCAACCATAATTCACTACTAGCATTTAGACTTCACCCATGTCCTCAAGAACTAAACGAACTACTCACGAGACATCATATGGAATACAATCAGAGGTGATATGATGATGAATAACAATCTGAACATGAACCTTGGTTCAATGGTTTCACTCAATAGCATCTACAACAAGTATAGAATAACACCGGGAGAGTTTCCCCTATCAAACAATCAAGATCAAACCCAAATCGTTACAGCGGTGACGAGGTGCTGCGGTGGTGATGGCGGTGTAGATGGTGGAGACGATGATGATGATGATGGAGATGATGTCCAGCTCGATGACGATGGCGATGGCGTCGATTTCCCCCTCCGGGAGGGAATTTCCCCGGCGGATTCCTGCCCGCCGGAGAGCTCTTTTCTCTCTGGTGTTCTCCGCCGCAGAGGCGGCTGGAACCCTTCGTGAGGATCCCTCTGTGGCTTAGGTTTTCGGGACGAAGGAGTACGCGAAGAAAAGGAGGCGAAAGGGTCGTGGGCCCCCCAGAGCATAGGGTGGCGCGGCCAGGCCATGGGCCGCGCCGCCCTATGGTCTGGGCCCACAGTGGCCCCTCTCTTCTTCCCCTTCTGGCTACCTCCGTCATTTGGAAAAATAGGAATTTACGTGAAATTCCCTTCCACAGTTGATCTTCCGAAATATTGTGTTCTGACGGTGCTTTTTCCAGCAGAATCCTGGCTCCGGTGCTTGATCCTCCAATGATGATGAAACATGTAAAATAGATGAAATAACATAAGTATTGTGTCCCAATATGAAATATATCAATGAATAACAGCAAATTATGATACAAAATAGTGATGCAAATTGGACGTATCAATGTCTAAGTTGAGAATAATCAAAAGCGAGAAATCCAAATGCGAGCATTCTCCTTGGACCTTTGTACAGGCGGCATGGAGGTACCCCTTTGTGACACTTGGTTGAAACATGGCATGCAAAGATCCGGTAGTCCAAGTTAAGTAGGACAAGGTGCGGGCACTATTAGTATACTATGCGTGAGGCTTGCAACTTGTAAGATATAATTTTCATAACTCATATGCTTTATTACTACCGTTGACAAAATTGTTTCATGTTTTCAAAATAAAAGCTCTAGCACAAATACAGCAATCGATGCTTTCCTCTGCGAAGGACCATTCTTTTACTTTTATTGTTGAGTCAGTTTACCTATCTCCTTCCACCTTAAGAAGCAAACACTTGTGTGAACTGTGCATTGATTCCTACATACTTGCATATTGCACTTGTTATATTACTTTATGTTGACAATATCCATGAGATATACATGTTACAAGTTGAAAGCAACCGCTGAAACTTAATCTTCTTATGTGTTGCTTCAACACCTTTACTTTGATTTATTGCTTTACGAGTTAACTCTTATGCAAGACTTATTGATGCTTGTCTTGAAGTCCTATTCATGAAAAGTCTTTGCTATATGATTCAGTTGTTTACTCATGTCATTACCTTTGCTTTGATCGCTGCATTCATTACATATGTTTACAAATAGTATGATCAAGATTATGATGGCATGTCACTTCGAAATTATCTTTGTTATCGTTTTACCTGCTCGGGACGAGCAGAACTAAGCTTGGATGCTGATACGTCTCCAACGTATCGATAATTTCTTATGTTCCATGCTACTTTATTGATGATACCTACATGTTTTATGCACATTATATGTCATATTTATGCATTTTCTGGAACTAACCTATTAACAAGATGCCGAAGAGCCAGTTTGTTTTTTTGCTTTTGGTTTTAAATCCTAGTAAAGAAATATTGAATTGGACGAAACTTTCGCCCAGGGTCCTATTTTTGCACGAAGCTTCCGAAGACCGAAGACCCTACGAAGTGGGGCCACGAGGCAGCCGGGGGTGGCGCGGCCCAGCCCTTGGCCGCGCGCCGCCCCTGGGCCCTCGTGTGGCCCCTCGCGTTGACCTTCCGCCTACTTAAAGCTCCGTCGCGAAACCCCCAGTACCGAGAGCCACGATACGGAAAACCTTACGAGACGCCGCCGCCGCGAATCCCATCTCGGGGATTCCGGAGATCGCCTCCGGCACCTGCCGAGAGGGGATTCATCTCCCGGAGGACTCTACACCGCCATGGTCGCCTCCGGAGTGATGAGTGAGTAGTTCACCCCTGGACCATGGGTCCATAGGTAGCTAGATGGTCGTCTTCTCCTTGTTGTGCTTCATTGTTGGATCTTGTGAGCTGCCTAACATGATCAAGATCATCTATCCGTAATACTATATGTTGTGTTTGTCGGGATCCGATGGATAGAGAGTACTATGATTATGGTGATTATCAATCTATTGTTCATGTGTTGTTTATGATCTTGCATGCTCTCCGTTATTAGTAGAGGCTCTGGCCAAGTTTTTACTCTTAACTCCAAGAGGGAGTAATTATGCTCGATAGTGGGTTCATGCCTTCATTGATACCTGGGACAGTGACAGAAAGTTCTAAGGTTGTGATGTGTTGTTGCCACTAGGGATAAAACATTGATGCTATGTCTAAGGATGTAGTTGTTGATTACATTACGCACAATACTTAATGCAATTGTCTGTTGCTTTGCAACTTAATACTGGAGGGGGTTCGGATGATAACCTGAAGGTGGACTTTTTAGGCATAGATGCAGTTGGATGGCGGTCTATGTACTTTGTCGTAATGCCCAATTAAATCTCACTATATTTACCATGTCATGTATATGCATTATTATGCCTTTCTCTATTTGTTAATTGCCCGACTGTAATTTGTTCACCCAACATGCTTTTATCTTATGGGAGAGACACCTCTAGTGAACTGTGGACCCCGGTCCTATTCTTTACATAGCATACAATCTACTTGTTTTACTGTTTTCTTTGCAAACATCTTCCACTCGATACGTTTAATCCTTTGTTACAGCAAGCCGGTGAGATTGACAACCTCACTGTTTCGTTGGGACAAAGTACTTGTGTTGTGCGGTTCCTAGTTGGCGCCGGAATCCTCGGTGTTGCGCCGCATCACATTTCGCGACCATCAACCTTCAACGTGCTTCTTGGCTCCTCGGGTTCGATTAAACCTTGGTTTCTTTCGAGGGAAAACTTGCTCCGTGCGCATCATACCTTCCTCTTGGGGTTCCCAACGAACGTGTGAGTTACACGCCATCAGCGCCTTCCTCCTCGGCGCGGGCGCGCGCTCGGCGCCCTGCGCGGCCATCCGCGCCGCGCTCGTGTGTTGCCCGCGCGGCAGGACGAAGAGCGCCGCGCAGCAGCCGTTGGGTTCCGGCGTCGGCGCCGCCGCTAGGGTTTGGCGGTGGCGCGGCGGAAGTGGCGGCGGAGGGTGAGCAGTAGGGAGGGTCGGCGGGTTGCCGGGCCGTCCATCGTCGGGATCGCCGGCGGCGCGCGGAGACACTTGGGCTCGGGGAGCGACGCGGAGGAGGAATTTCAGCGCGGGGGATTTTTCGCGCTTGGACGAGCGATGCCGCGCGCTGTAGCCGACGCGCCGATATGCCGCTCCGGATTGTGCAAAACGCCGCGCCCTAAAATTTTTACAGCGCCGCGCCGCCTCTGGAGCGCCACATTCTGTCCCGCGCGCGCTATATCGGACGTTTTTATGCCGCGCGGCCTATATAGCGCGTCTGTTGGAGATGCTCTAAGCTTGCAAAGGGAATGTGCTATGGAGCCATTTTGGGTTCTGGTGTCTTCTCCGACTATGAACACCAACATCTATAGGAAGCCATCCTCCACTTCTCTTGGCCCAGGTGCCAATTTTCGTATTACACACGATTGATTAACAAAAACATGTTCTGAGATATTTTGATGGTAGTTGTGTTTCCGTGAAATAATTTTACGTGAAAATTAATCCACTGCAGGTGCCAATTTTCGTATTACACACGATTGATTAAAAAAACATGTTCTGAGATATTTTGATGGTAGTTGTGTTTCCGTGAAATAATTTTACGTGAAAATTAATCCGCCGCAACGCGCGGGCATATTTCCTATCATTTCCTATGGAAAAAATTCATGTTCCATACAAACTTATTGGCGTACAGTTGGCCGAAAGGTCCTTATCTGCGAACTGTTGTGCCTAAGCCATATTATTTTCGAAAATCCTTTGATTTACGTAATAATTGTGAAATTTAATAACAGAAACATACTATTTAAAAAAATAGCCATTTTATGTGTAGCCTCTCTGTCTAGTCCATATGTATCCCCCAGCCCCCGAGAAGATGCATACATAGTGGAGTTTCCGACATCACATCAAACCTTCGCCTTGTCCCCAATAAAAAAAAAAGCAAACCTTCGCCTTCGATCTTTACAAAGATAGTTTTGAGTTTTCGTGCTTACGTCCTTTGATTACATAGTAATTCGTACTACATATGAGTTATAAGCTAGATTACAACTAAGTTTTTTCTAGTTGTAAATGAAGGTTGCAATAGATTTTTTTTCGGTTATAAGTGAGGCTGCAGCTAAGAAAAATCCTTGGTGAGTTACAACTAAGATGCCATTATGATGTTTGCCCATTTTGCAAGAAGCCAGGTAAAATGCCAATAGACCTACGGATATTACCTCTATTTATTTGGATTCATCTTCTACAAAATATCATTAGCTAGTGTAAATTGGTAAGGTTTTCTATTTTTCATTGGCATGACCTAGCGCCTCTGAGGTAGCTATATCCTTGTTTGCAAAATTGCAAGACATGCTCACAAGCGGTCACCCATCTTCTAGTTTATTGCCGCTACACTATTCATCATTGGAGTTGTGCACTATTCTATCATTGGGGTTTACAGAGAAGATCGGGTTGGCCGTCAGAGCACCTCCAGCCATCTCTCCGACGAGGCCCTCGGCACCCTTTTTTTCATCTGGACGGCGTTATTCGGACCAGCCGCGCCTCCGATTTCTCGTTTCCCCCGGAAAAGGACCTAAATCCATCCGGAGAGCTCAGGCCATCCCCGGCCTCCCAGGGTACGCTCGGAGACTTCGTACGAGAGAAAAGCGGAGACAGGCCCGCTCTGTCAGCGAGAAAACACGCGAGCCCCACCACTTTCTCACCGCCAAAATTTGTCAAATACGCCGAACTGTGAGTTTATTTGAAAATAAAGCCAAATACGCGGGCGCCTAGCCGGGGGACGACTGGAAGTTCGGCGCTCTCCACGCCAAACTTTCGTCCAATCCGGCGGTACTTCACCCTGGATTTGACCGTGGGGAGCGCCAACGGCTGGAGGTGCTCTCATGCGCACCGTAGAGAGTTGGTGATTCAAGATGTGAAATTCATCAACTCGGCTTATCATCTCACTTTGTCACTTGTTGATAAATTCGGAGCGTGCATTTGACTGAAATAATGCCAGAAAATAGTTTGTGATAGATGTATGATAAGAATTTGAACTAAAACCGTAACACTTATTATGGATCGAATAAAAGACTAGACATGACATCTCAATACTATGTACTATATCTTTTTTATCCTACGAATCAAAGAATCAAAGGAAGTCTTATTATGTAGTACTATCAAAGATAGATTGAGAAAAGAAATCTCAAACAACTTTAGTTTACATGCACGTAATCTTTGTTGTATTTTCGTGGGACTGGTCGATCCCTTTATTACAAACGTCCCGAGGATGTCTGTAAGAGCATCCCCACTCGTCTCCCGAGAATCCCCCCACGACCACTTTTTTCATCCGGACAGCGAAAAACGGCCCAGTAAGGCCCCCGATTTCTCGTTTTGGTCCGGATATGAGCTTATTTCGTCCGGACTCCCCACGCCAACCCCGGTTCCCCGGGGTCTTCCCGGGGACTCCGAATGGAGCGAATCACGCACGCTGGGCCACTGTCAGTGGTCGAACACCTCATGAGCAGCTCGGCGTGGGGTGCACATGGCTGGAAGTTTGTTGCCCTCCATGCCAAAAATTGATCCAATCCGAAGCTAATTTCGTCCGGAATTCAGCCCGGGGCCTCCAAACGAGTGGAGATGCTCTAATTCCGATGAACCTCCGCCGGAAAACAGCGTACGTAGTAGCATGAAGGACAAGAAATGAGAAGAGGCGCAAGTGTGAAGAGAGGAAGAAGCATGCACGCATGCATTCAGAACTGACATGATACGCATCGATCGGCGTACACGCTACAGCGACGATAGTAGCTGCTTCGGTCCGGCGGCATATTCACCGCACAGCTTCGGCCTTGGAGCGCGCGCTCGCCCCTGCCCCTGCACACTCTCCTCTTGTCACCCTCATCTCATCGGATGAGTTGAGAGCAGCTGACCGCTGCAGATCGCCCAGAGCTCCATCGTAGTCCACCCAGATCTCTTGTTGAAGGAAGAAGCTGGGAGGAGAGGTGGCTGACAGGTCACGGGGCCGCGTGCGTAGCGTACGTGTGGGTGTGGGGAAGGGAGAGGGACTGGACCTGCTGCTGTCCCCGCATCCGCCGGCACACGACGCTCTGCAAGCGCTGACATGGTGCGTGCGTGCCCACCTTCACGTCACGCCCACAAGCGCGCGCGCAGCTGTGCCGGGCCACCCATGCGTCGCGCTCGTGCAGTCGTGCACCTGCTCTCATCTCTTTACTGTGTTACTGTGCGTGCCACATCTCTGTTTCGATCCATCGGGATATAGGAGTACTCCCTCCGTCCACAAATAAGTGTACATCTATGTTTTTTGATAAGTCAAACTTTATTACATTTGACCACCTTTTTAGGAAAAAGTAGCAACATTTATGACACTAGATTAGTATCACTAGATCCACCTTGAAATGTAGTTTCATAATATAGTAATCTAATGTCACATATGCTTATAATTTTTGATAATAAATTGATCCAAATTAAACAAGTTTGACTTATCCAAAAATCTAGATATACACTTATTTGTGGACGGAGGGAGTAGATGGCTGGATGGATCGATGCATATATAGGCGTGCCACGAGCGAGGAAATGGATGTAACCGCTGTTCTGTAGCTGTAGCTGTTGCGGAGCCGCGGCCGTTGCAAGAGGGACAGTCTTGTCAACGACTCCATCCTCGGCTCAGCTGCTACTGTTTACGAGTTTCGACAACTTGCGATGGGAGCTACCAGAGCGTTGCCGGCTTCTGCCTACCACGTCACATCGATCGCCAGATTTGATCGACTGTGTAGAAAAAAAAGAATCACGGTCTGGGTTTTAAATTACAGTCGGGGCTTTCTTCTTATTTGCGGGACAATTACAGTCGGGGCTACCTACTGTAGGAAGAAGTACTAGGACAAAGAGCAAAGGAAGTTTGGGTGGCGTTGGTTCTACATGATATTATAGGGGAAGTAGTGCCCCCGGACGAGTATATAGCATAGAACTACTACATTTTGCGCAAAATTTCGAAAAACTACGAGTTTACGTTTCAATCGCAAAAACTACCACAATTCGTTCCAGTTGTTCCAAATAGCACTGATTCGAAACTGATTGCGAATTGACACGATTTCTGACAAAAATGGCCCACTGTCAGCGGCGACGTGGCAAAAATTATGTAAGCTAAAGTGGATCCCACGTGTCAGCACAATTTAGAAAATCAAAACAAATAAATAAAAAGGGGGAAATGAAATTTGCAAAGTAAAAAACTGGATCCCGCTGCACCCAACTCATCCCCACCACCGCCGGTCGTCGCTGCAGCCAACCGCCGGCGCCCTCCCCGCCGGTGGGCGCTCCTCTCCTCCGACGCGGCCAATCACCGGCGGGCCCAGCCTCCACCGTCGCAGCTCCTCACCGCGGCGGACGGAAACCCTAGCCAGGAGCGCCGTTTACAAATCTCGACGCAATGGGCAAGGGCGGGCAGGACGAGGCCGGATCCGGCGGGCCCCGCCCCGACGAGCCACCGTTGTTCCCGGCGTGGGCGCGGACCCCGACCGAGTGCCTGGCGAAGCTCGGCGTCTCCGACGAGGCCGCGGCCCGGCTCCTCAGGCACGGGCCCAACGAGCTGGAGCGCCACGCCCTCCCTCCGTCTGGAAACTCGTCCTCGAGCAGTTCAACGACACGCTGGTCCGCACCCTGCTGGCGGCCGCCGTGGTCTCCTTCGTGCTGGCGCTCTACGACGGCGCGGAGGGCGGGGAGGCGCGCGCGACGGCCTTCGTGGAGCCGCTCGTCATCTTCCTCATCCTCATCGTCAACGCCGTGGTCGGGTCTGGCAGGAGAGCAACGCCGAGAAGGCGCTCAAGGAGATCCAGTCGGAGCACGCCACCGTGAAGCGGGACGGGCGCTGGTCGCACGCCCTCCCAGCGCGCGACCTCGTCGTGGGGGACGTCGTGGAGCTCCGGCGGCCTCTAGCAGGGGGCGGCGCGGCCGTGGACTGGCGAGCACGGGTCTGGGTGGATGAAGGTCAACAGGGGCTTTTTTCCATTTTTAAATATATCCTTTTTAGTTTTCCATTTTTAAAATTATGCTGATATGTGAGATCCAGTTCAGCTGAGATAATTTTTGCCATGTCACCACTGACAGTGGGCCATTCTTTTCATAAGCGCTGTCAATTCGCGCTCAATTCGCAATCAGTGCTATTTGTAACAACTGGAACGAATTGTGGTAGTTTTTTGCAATTGGAACATAAACTCGTAGTTTTTCAGAATTTTGCGCGTAAAGTAGTAGTTTTATGCTATATACTCGCCCCTGGACAGATCAGGATCGGTAATTCTTAAGAAGATACTGAGGAGCCCAAGAAGGAAATCACCTGTTCTTGGTCAGTTGGGGCTTCAAGAAACTATACTGGTGGCGGTGTGGTATATTTGGTGGCAACATCGGGAAACTGTTAAAGGGGAATGTGTAGCGACCGCAGCGAGTTCTGCGTTTTCCATACAAGCTTTGGCTCTAAACTTTGGGTCGATCTCGGAGAAAACTATCCCTAGAGAAATAAAATGGACCAAACCACCAGTGAGGCAAAAATGAATATTGATGCAGCTTTCTTCCCGAGTGTGGTTATGGTTCAGCTGCCATTGTTCGAAATAATAAAAGAGAAGCTGTTGCAGGTGGTGCATGGCCGGTGACAAACATTTTAGATGCAGCCTCGACAGAAGCAACAACATTACGGTATGGTCTACAACTCCTCGACAATATTGGTTGTTATCCGGTGATTGTGGAATCTGATAGTATGGAGCTAATTAGCTCTTGCAATGGAGCAATGGATTTATGGTCTCCCTATTCAGTGATACTTGCAGACTGCTTCCAAATAGCGCAACATATTGGATCAATTATTTTCCAGCATTGTCCAAGAGACACAAACAAGGCGGCACATAATTTGGCTAGACTTAGTTTGATTTAAATTCTATTTTTTTGTGGGATGGTGATCCACCTCGCTCTGTTTTGAGAGATACTCTGAATGATGTAACTGTACTTTGATTGGGGCAGCAAGTTTCAGACGCACTCTTTTCCTTACCAGAGTACCTAAGGGGACTGAAAGGTTTTTAATGAGGCGGCTTGCTAGCTAAATATATTTGGTTGTTTTCAAAAAAAAAAGTAGTAGGACTTCTTCGTGCGGACCCTTCTCGCGTCGGCAGTTGAGAGGTTATATTCATTTATTTTTTGTTTTCCAACCTTTGGCCAGCTGACCCATATCCAGCCCATGTATGCCCGTCTGTATACATATGATATTTTTGTTCCGGATTTGGTGGGGAAATTATTGGGGCGACGACGTACGCGGAGATGTATACGACCCTTTTATATGTCCTGCCTATGCGGTACACGCACGTCAAGATAACGCGGGCCATACGGGCCGCTAGAGGGTCGTACGTAGAGCATCTCCAGTCGCGTCCCCCAAAGCGTTCCCAAACCGCGCCGGATCGAGCGTTTGGGGGACGTGTTTTGTTCGTGCCGCGTTTGGGGGACGTCGCTCCCCAGCCGCGTCCCCCAAACGCCGCCCCCAAATAAATATTGGTGCACGAAAATAAAGGTTTTCATTCAATTTTGATTACATATTACAAAGTTTGAATGAAAACGGCTAGCTTTCATCTAAACCTAGCCTACTAACCCCCGGCGGGTTGACGGCGCCGCCGCGCTGCGCGCCCTTGCCGCTCTTGCGGCGCCGGGCGTGCGGCGAGGCGGCTGGACGCCCGCCTCGAGACCGCCCTCCGCCTCCCCGCCCCGCCTGGAGGGAGAGCTCGACGGCGCGACGAATCTGCGCCTCTTCGCGGGCACAGGCGTCGTCCTGTAGCTTCTTCTCCGACTCGAACGACTCGACGAACGCACGTTGCTGATCCGCCGTTTCGTCCGAGTGTGGCCCGTCGTCGTCGGACCACTGAACTGTTGGAGATATGCCCAAGAGGCAATAATAAAAGTGGTTATTATATATCTTTATGTTTATGATAAAAGTTTATATACCATGCTATAATTGTATTAACTGAAACATTGATACATGTGTGATATGTAAACAAACAAAGAGTCCCTAGTAAGCCTCTTAACTAGCTTGTTGATTAATGGATGATTAGTTTCATAATCATGAACATTGGATGTTATTAATAACAAGGTTATATCATTGTATGAATGATGTAATGGACACACCCAATTAAGCGTAGCATAAGATCACGTCATTAAGTTATTTGCTATAAGCTTTCAATACATAGTTACCTAGTCCTTATGACCATGAGATCATGTAAATCACTTATACCGGAAAGGTACTTTGATTACATCAAACGCCACTGCGTAAATGGGTGGTTATAAAGGTGGGATTAAGTATCCGGAAAGTATGAGTTGAGGCATATGGATCATCAGTGGGATTTGTCCATCCCGATGACGGATAGATATACTCTGGGCCTCTCGGTGGAATGTCGTCTAATGTCTTGCAAGCATATGAATAAGTTCATAAGAGACCACATACCACTACAGTAAAGAGTACTTGTGGAGACGAGGTTGAACAAGGTATAGTGTGATACCGATGATCAAACCTCGGACAAGTAAAATATCGCGTGACAAAGGGAATTGGTATCGTATGTGTATGGTTCATTCGATCACTAAAGTCATCGTTGAATATGTGGGAGCCATTATGGATCTCCAGATCCCGCTATTGGTTATTGGTCGGAGTGAGTACTCAACCATGTCCGCATAGTTCACGAACCGTAGGGTGACACACTTAAAGTTGGATGTTGAAATGGTAGTACTTGAATATGGAATGAAGTTGGAATATTTGTTCGGAGTCCCGGATGGGATCCCGGACATCACGAGGAGTTCCGGAATGGTCCGGAGAATAAGATTCATATATAGGATGTCATTTTATGTGAATAAAATGATGCGGAAGGTTCTATGGAAGGTTCTAGAAGGTTCTAGAAAAGTCCGGAAGAAACCACCAAGGAAGGTGGAGTCCACATGGGACTCCACCTCCATGGCCGGCCAACCCTAGTGGGGGAGGAGTCCCAAGTGGACCCCAGGGGCCGGCCAACCCCCCCATGGAATTCCCACCTCTAGTGGGAGGGAAAGTTTCCCACCATATGGAAGGTTTTGGTTTCGGGTCTTATTCGAAGACTTGGACACCAACACTTGGGATCCACCTATATAAACAAGGGCCAAGGGAGGGGGCCGGCCACCCCAAGACCACAAGCTGGCCGCCCCCCATAGAGTGGCCGGCCACCCTCCCAAACCCTAGCTTTGCTCCTCCACTTCATATTGCCCGCATAGCTTAGCGAAGCTCCGCCGGACTTCTACACCGCCACCGACACCACGCCGTCGTGCTGTCGGATTCAAGAGGAGCTACTACTTCCGCTGCCCGCTGGAACGGGAGGTGGACGTCGTCTTCATCAACAACCGAACGTGTGACCGAGTACGGAGGTGCTGCCCGTTCGTGGCGCCGAACCGATCGTGATCAAGATCTTCTACGCGCTTTTGCAAGCGGCAAGTGAACGTCTACCGCAGCAACAAGAGCCTCCTCTTGTAGGCTTTGGAATCTCTTCAAGGGTGAGTCTCGACAATCCCCTCGTTGCTACCGTCTTCTAGATTGCATCTTGGCTTGGATTGCGTGTTCGCCGTAGGAAAATTTTTGTTTTCTATGCTACGTTATCCTACAGTGGTATCAGAGCCGTGTCTATGCATAGATGGTTGCACGAGTAGAACACAATGGTTTGTGGGCGTTGATGCTCTTGTTATCTTTAGTTGAGTACTTTGCATCTTTGTGGCATAGTGGGATGAAGCGGCTCGGGCTAACTTTACATGACCGCGTTCATGAGATTTGCTCCACGCTTGACATGCAACTTGTATTGCATAAGTGGCTTTGCGGGTGTCTGTCTCTCCTACTATAGTGAAGATTCAATTTACTCTTCTATTGACAACACTAGTATCACCGTTGTGGTTCATGTTCGTAGGTAGATTGGATCTTGCTCGAAAACCCTAAACCACGTAAAATATGCAAACCAAATTAGAGAACGTCTAACTTGTTTTTGCAGGGTTTGGTGATGTGATATGGCCATAATGTGATGATGAATATGTATGAGATGATCATTATTGTATTGTGGCAACCGGCAGGAGCCTTATGGTTGTCTTTAAATTTCATGTTGAGTAGTATTTCAAAGTAGTTGTAATAGTTGCTACATGGAGGACGATCATGAAGACGGCGCCATTGACCTTGGTGCTTCGCCGACGATGATGGAGATCATGCCCGTTGATGATGGAGATCAAAGGCGCAAAGACAAAAGGGCCATATCATATCACATATGAACTGCATGTGATGTTAATCCTTTTATGCATCTTATTTTGCTTAGATCGCGACGGTAGCATTATAAGATGATCCCTCTCACGAAAATCTCAAGATAATAAAGTGTTCATCCTTAGTAGCACCGTTATCAAGTCTTATCGTTTCGAAGCATCTCGTGATGATCGGGTGTGATAGATTCGATAAGTACATATGACGGGTGCAAGACAGTTTGCACATGCGGATACTAAGGTGGCCTTGACGAGCCTAGCATGTAAAGACATGGTCTCGGAACACGTGATACCGAAAGGTAGAGCATGAATCATATGATTGATATGATGAACACTTTGAGTGTTCGCCATTGAAATTACATCTTGTCTCGTGATGATCGGGCATAGGTGTGATGGATTTGGTTCGTGTGATCACCAAGACAATGCGAGGGATATTGTTTTGAGTGGGAGTTCACCTAGATTTTTAATTATGTAGAATTAAAATTTGAACTCAATTTGTCATAAACTTAGTCTAAACTATTGCAAATATGTTGTAGATATGGCGTCCTCAATCAATTTTAACCAGTTCCTAGAGAAAGAAAAGCTTAAGAGCAACGGTAGCAACTTCACCGACTGGTTCCGTCATGTGAGGATCTTCCTCAATGGCGGAAATGCAATATGTGCTTGATGCACCGCTAGGTGACCCTCCTGCAAAACCGAAACCGATGAAGTAAAGAATGTTTACATGACTCGGAAAACTCGGTACTCTCAAGTTCAGTGTGCCATCTTATGCACTGAATCCGATCTTCAAAAACGTTTTGAGCACCACGATCCTCATGAGTTGATAAAAGAGTTGAAGACTATTTTTGAGACTCATGCGGCCGTGGAATGCTATGAAGCATCGAAACACTTTTTCAGTGTATGATGGAAGAAGGCAGCTCCATCAGTGAGCACATGCTCGTTATGACCGGGCATGCGAAGAAACTCAGTGACTTGGGAATAGTGATTCCTAACAGACTGGGGATTAATCGTGTCCTTCAATCACTGCCACCAAGTTACAAGAACTTTGTGATGAACTACAATATGCACATGAACAAGGAGTTTCCTGAACTCTTTGGCATGCTAAAAGCTGCTGAGATTGAGATCAAGAAAGAGCACCAAGTGTTGATGGTCAACAAGACCACCCTTCAAGAAACAGGGCAAGTCTAAAGGCAAGAACAAGAAGAGTGGCAAGAAAGCTGCCACACCTCCTGTGAAACCTAAGTCTGCCCTAAGCCTGATGTGAGTGCACGCAAGGAGAAGGGACACTGGAAGCGTAATTGCTCCAAGTATTTGGCGGATCGAAGAGCGGCCTTATCAAGAAAAAGAAAGAAGGTATATCTCGATATACATGTTATAGATGTTTATCTCACTAGTTCTCGTTCTAGTACTTGGGTATTTGATACTGGTTCGGTTGCTCATATTTGTAACTCAAAGGAACTAAAGAATAAACGACAACTGCTGAAAGATGAAGTGACGATGCGCGTTGGAAACGGATCCAAGGTCAATGTGATCGCAGTCGGAACACTTCCTCTACATCTACCTTCGGGATTAGTTTTAAGCCTAAATAATTGTTATTATGTACCCGCGTTGAGCATGAACATTATATCAGGATCTTGTTTAATGCAAGACGGTTATTCATTCAAGTCTGAGAATAATGGTTGTTCTATTTTTATGAATAATATCTTTTATGGTCGAGCACCACAAAAGAATGGCTTATTTCTGTTAGATCTCGATAGTAGTAATACGCATATACATAACATTGATGCTAAGCGAATTAAATTGAATGATAATTCTACTTATATGTGGCACTGTCGTCTTGGTCATATTGGAGTGAAACGCATGAAGAAACTCCATACTGATGGATTACTTGAATCACTTGACTTTGAGTCACTTGATAGATGCGAAGCATGTCTGATGGGAAAAATGACTAAAACTCCATTTTCGGGTATGATGGAGCGAGCTACGACTTATTGGAAATCATACACACGATGTATGTGGACCAATGAGTGTAGCATCGCGCGGTGGTTATCGTTATGTTCTAACCTTCACAGATGATTTGAGTAGATATGGGTATATCTATTTAATGAAACATAAATCCGAAACTTTCGAGAAGTTTAAGGAATTCCAAAGTGAAGTAGAAAATCAACGTAACAAGAAGATTAAATTTCTACGATCTGATCGCGGAGGTGAATATCTGAGTTATGAGTTTAGCATGCATTTAAAGAAATGCGGAATACTTTCACAATTGACACCGGGAACACCACAACGAAACGGTGTGTCCGAACGTCGTAATCGAACTCTCTTAGATATGGTTCGTTCTATGATGTCTCTTACGATTTGCCGTTATCATTTTGGAGTTATGCATTAGAGACAGCCGCATTCACTTTAAATAGAGCACCATCAAAATCCGTTGAAACGACGCCGTATGAATTATGGTTTAATAAGAAACCTAAGCTGCCGTTCCTAAAAGTTTGGGGTTGCGAAGCCTATGTAAAAAAGTTACAACCGGACAAGCTAGAACCCAAAGCGGAGAAATGCGTCTTCATAGGATACCCTAAGGAAACTATAGGGTACACTTTCTATCACGATCCGAAGGCAAGATCTTTGTTGCTAAGAACGGAACCTTTCTTGAGAAAGAATTTCTCACTAAAGAAGTGACTGGAAGAAAAGTAGAACTCGATGAGATTGAAGAATCTCTACTCGTTGATCAGAGTAGCGCAGTACCGGAAAATGTTCCTGTACCACCTACAACAGAGGAAGCTAATGATAATGATCATGAAACTTCAAATGAGACAGCTACTGAACCTCGCAGATCGACAAGGGATCGTGCCACTCCAATTGGTATGATCCTTGTCTAAATGTCATGATTGTGGATAACAATGATGAGGACCTGAAGAAGCGATGATGAGCCCAGATTCCAACAAATGGCAAGAAGCCATGAAATCCGAAATGGGATCCATGTATGATAACAAAGTATGGACTTTGGTAGAATTACCTGATAGCCGCAAGGCTGTCGAGAATAAATGGATCTTCAAAAGAAAAACAGATGCTGATGGTAATATTACTGTCTATAAAGCTCGACTTGTCGCAAAGGGTTTCCGACAAATTCAAGGTGTTGACTACGATGAGACTTTCTCACCTGTAGCGAAGCTAAAATCTGTGAGGATTTTGTTAGCAATAGCTGCATTTTTCGATTATGAGATTTGGCAAATGGATGTCAAAACGGCGTTCCTTAATGGAGACATTGAGGAAGAGTTGTATATGGTACAACCCAAAGGTTTTGTCGATCCTAAAAATGCTGACAAAGTATGCAAACTTCAGCGTTCAATCTATGGACTGAAGCAAGCATCGAGAAGTTGGAACCGACGTTTTGATAAGGTGATCAAAGACTTCGGGTTTATACAGTGTCATGGAGAGGCCTGTATTTACAAGAAAGTGAGTGGGAGCTCTGTAGCATTCCCGATATTATATGTAGATGACATATTATTGATTGGGAATGATATAGAACTATTAAGCAGTGTAAAGGGTTATTTGAATAATAGTTTTTCAATGAAAGACCTTGGTGAAGCATCATACATATTAGGCATCAAGATTTATAGAGATAGATCAAGACGTCTAATAGGGCTATCACAGAGTACATACCTGACAAGATTCTAAAGAAGTTTAGAATGGACGAAAGTAAGAAAGGATTCTTACCTATGTTACCAGGCAAGGTCTTGAGTAAGACTCAAGGACCGGCTACGGCAGAAGAAAGAGAAAGGATGAGTCGGATCCCCTATGCCTCGGCAGTAGGCTCTATCATGTATGCCATGCTATGTACAAGACCGGATATAGCACATGCTGTTAGTTTAACTAGCAGATATCAAAGTGATCCAGGAATGGAACACTGGACAGCGGTCAAGAATATCCTGAAGTACTTGAAAAGAACTAAGGATATGTTTCTTTGTTATGGAGGTGACCAAGAGCTCGTTGTAACAAGTTACACCGATGCAAGTTGGAACACCGATCCCGATGACTCTAAGTCACAATCTGGGTACGTGTTTATATTGAATGGTGTCAGTAAGCTGGGCAAGCTCGAAGCGCACGGCGAAATCCTCAACAGAATCGGAGTACATAGCGGCAGGCTTCATCGAAGCGGTATGGATGAAGAGGTTCATTGTAGAGCTCGGTGTGGTTCCTAGTGCATTGGACCCATTTGTCATCTACGTGATAACATGGGTGCCATCGCCAATGCACAAGAGCCAAGGTCACACAAGAGGCTGAAGCATATCAAGCTGCGTTACCACTCGATTCGCGAGTACATCGAAGATGGAGAAGTAAAGATTTGCAAAGTACACACCGATCTGAATGTAGCAGATCCGTTGACTAAAGCTCTCCCTAGGGCAAAGCATGACCAACACCGAATGCCATGGGTGTTAGGTATATTACAATGTAATCTAGATTATTGACTCTAGTGCAAGTGGGAGACTGTTGGAGATATGCCCAAGAGGCAATAATAAAAGTGGTTATTATATATCTTTATGTTTATGATAAAAGTTTATATACCATGCTATAATTGTATTAATGAAACATTGATACATGTGTGATATGTAAACAAACAAAGAGTCCCTAGTAAGCCTCTTAACTAGCTTGTTGATTAATGGATGATTAGTTTCATAATCATGAACATTGGATGTTATTAATAACAAGGTTATATCATTGTATGAATGATGTAATGGACACACCCAATTAAGCGTAGCATAAGATCACGTCATTAAGTTATTTGCTATAAGCTTTCAATACATAGTTACCTAGTCCTTATGACCATGAGATCATGTAAATCACTTATACCGGAAAGGTACTTTGATTACATCAAACGCCAGCGTAAATGGGTGGTTATAAAGGTGGGATTAAGTATCCGGAAAGTATGAGTTGAGGCATATGGATCATCGTGGGATTTGTCCATCCCGATGACGGATAGATATACTCTGGGCCCTCTCGGTGGAATGTCGTCTAATGTCTTGCAAGCATATGAATAAGTTCATAAGAGACCACATACCACGGTACGAGTAAAGAGTACTTGTCAGAGACGAGGTTGAACAAGGTATAGTGTGATACCGATGATCAAACCTCGGACAAGTAAAATATCGCGTGACAAAGGGAATTGGTATCGTATGTGTATGGTTCATTCGATCACTAAAGTCATCGTTGAATATGTGGGAGCCATTATGGATCTCCAGATCCCGCTATTGGTTATTGGTCGGAGTGAGTACTCAACCATGTCCGCATAGTTCACGAACCGTAGGGTGACACACTTAAAGTTGGATGTTGAAATGGTAGTACTTGAATATGGAATGAAGTTGGAATATTTGTTCGGAGTCCCGGATGGGATCCAGGATCACGAGGAATGGTCCGGAGAATAAGATTCATATATAGGATGTCATTTTATGTGAATAAAATGATGCGGAAGGTTCTATGGAAGGTTCTAGAAGGTTCTAGAAAAGTCCGGAAGAAACCACCAAGGAAGGTGGAGTCCACATGGGACTCCACCTCCATGGCCGGCCAACCTAGTGGGGGAGGAGTCCCAAGTGGACTCCCTTAGGGGGCCGCCCCCCATGGAAGGTGGAATTCCCACCTCTAGTGGGAGGGAAAGTTTCCCACCATATGGAAGGTTTTGGTTTCGGTCTTATTCGAAGACTTGGACACCAACACTTGGGATCCACCTATATAAACAAGGGCCAAGAGGGGGCCGGCCACCCCAAGACCACAAGCTGGCCGTTCCCCATAGAGTGGCCGGCCACCCCTCCCAAACCCTAGCTTTGCTCCTCCACTTCATATTGCCCGCATAGCTTAGCGAAGCTCCGCCGGACTTCTACACGCCACCGACACCACGCCGTCGTGCGTCGGATTCAAGAGGAGCTACTACTTCGCTGCCCGCTGGAACGGGGAGGTGGACGTCGTCTTCATCAACAACCGAACGTGTGACCGAGTACGGAGGTGCGCCCGTTCGTGGCGCGGAACCGATCGTGATCAAGATCTTCTACGCGCTTTTGCAAGCGGCAAGTGAACGTCTACCGCAGCAACAAGAGCCTCCTCTTGTAGGCTTTGGAATCTCTTCAAGGGTGGTCTCGACAATCCCCGTTGCTACCGTCTTCTAGATTGCATCTTGGCTTGGATTGCGTGTTCGCCGTAGGAAAATTTTTGTTTTCTATGCTACGTTATCCTACATGAACTCGTCGTCGTCGTCATCCTCCTCCACTCCTCCTCTCCTCCTCGCCTCGGCCTCCTCCTCCTCCACATCCGTTGGCGTCTCCATCATCGCCGCCGCCAACGCGTCGGCCTCCGCCGCCAACTCGTCCGCCCGCCCGTCCGCCGCTCCGTCGCCGCCGCGCTCCCGGTTGACGCCTCCGCCGCCGCTGCTGGCGCTCGATCGAGTCCCGCGCCGGCGCTCGATCGCTTCGCCGTTCACGGTACGCGTGTCCGCTCCACTGGCGGCGGAGGTCATCGCCCACCTCGCTCCATCACCTCCGTCCGCGCCGTCGCATCTCTTCGGCGTCGAGGCGGCGACCTTGTTGGTGCCCGCCGCGCCGTGCCACGCTGCCGCAATCGCGGCCTCGTCGTGCGGAGGCAGGGCGTAGAGACGCCGCCGCCTCACGCCGCCGGCGGCCTCCTCCTCGAGTACCTCCCGCCGCTGCGACGATGTGCACGCGCTGCCCCGCCGCCGCCGCGCTCTTCTGGGGCGGGGTCGATGTCGACATGCGAATCCGGGGGAAGTGGAGGAGACGGCGTGGAGGGAAGCGGCCGCGGGGCGGGCGCCATTGGTGGTGGAGGAGACGCGGAGCGACGAGGGCTGTGTTTGTTGCCGGTGGCTGTGGTGGCTACCAATTACGCGGGAGGCCTTTTATAGACGCCCGCGTTGGGAAGAAAGCGCAGGAAGAGAGCGCGGGAAGAGGCGAGAAGAGGCGGGAAGATCACGCGGGAACGGTCGGTGGCATGCGAACGCCGGCGACGCGTGAGTGCGCAGCATCGACGGACGTCTCGCCCTCCGTCGCCATTAAGGCAAAGATGGCGTCGCGCGATTAACTTCCGACGCGAGGCGACGGTTAGGTCCAAACTTGAATGAGTCGCGACGGTCGGCCCCGCCACTCTCCGCCTCGCTTTTCGTTGTGTTCGGCGTGCCCGGAGCGTCCCCTGTGGGACGGGGACGGGCTCGGGGCGCCGGACACCGTATCGGGCCCCGTCGGACAAAAATGGGCTTTGAGGGACGCGGCTGAAACACATTTTCTGTCCGGCGCGTCCCAAATTGCTTTGGGGACGCGACTGAAGATGCTCGTACATTGAGATTTTTAAATTTTACGATCATACCCCCGTTTACGAAGGGGTATTGGAAGATGTCAACCATTATTGCTTTTGACGCAGCCTACATTTGCCAAGGGGGAGCATCCGAGTAGAAGTGTCATCTTCCACAGTGGGCAGTCATGTGTGGGCTGCTCTGGTTTTGCTGGAAAACCCGATCGTGCCGACGATACACTACTGTATCTCAGTCAGCGAAAGCGCACGTGAGGCTAACTAGAATTTGCAGTTTCAGTCCATGTCGGGACAGACTTTTCAGACTACGTCAGCGTCACTTAGGGCATGAGCAATGGAGGCAGCTGTCCAACTAGGTTTGGATAAAACTTTTGACATATGCATGCCATGTTCCCCATTAATGTGTTCTCTCTCAAAAGCTGATTTGCGTTTCTCTTTCTCTCTCACATTTTTCACTTTATGTTGAAGAGGCTGCCTCCTGATGAAGAGGCTGCTTCCTTATCCTTTATCCGAACCAATTTGACCACCCGAACCAAGATAAAGCTGTGAGGCAGCACCCCTGGGGCTATGCATTGGGCATGGCGCGTGACTGCACCAACAGAAACGCTACTACTACTAACGCTCGTAAAACAAACAAATTTTGCAGTGGCAGGTGCGTGAAACGGGTGATGAGGAGGATTGGTTGTTGGGCGCCCTGATTGGACATGGCGCAGCCTGTATGAGAGAGCACATGGAGGTGCCATGTAGTGCGCCGGCTTTTGTACGGATGGCCTCACGTATCCCATCACGCCAGATCTCTTTGCCCTGTCTATTTTTCTTCCGCCTCTCTCTCTCGCCTCACCAATCACCAGTCAATCAGTTTTCTTTTGCGGAGAAATCGGTCAATCAGTGTTGGGCAAAATGATGCAAAGTTCTCTCTACATTTTGGAGTGTATCTGCGATTTTTTTTTAAAAAGCATGTGATGCAAAGGTTGAGGCTATGCTTCTTTTTTCAAAACAAAAAAAAACTATAAGTACGTCATTAGGGGGTGACATGTGTGTGGCACGTGTTTGCCGAAACGGTGTCACGATATTACCACTTGTTGGAGGATCAAATAGACAAACAAAATATACGCCAACTTTACCATAAAGCAATCACCATTTGACGGGAGTCTTGGCGTAGATAATCAACTATATCAGAGCAAATTGTGAATAGCATGCATAATGCAATTATTTGGAAAAATTACACGTAGTCAGCGCAAGGAGACATCCACCGACTCCCCGCTATCCTCATGGCCAAGAAGAGCACTTTTCGACCGGCGTTGTAATGTTGCCTAGAGTCGCCGCCCCGACATGAAGAGCCTACATGAGAATGAAGCAATGGGGATCCTCATCGTTACCCTCACCAGAGGCCATAGGAACGTATCCAGCGACCCACTCATGCTGTTGCCGGGAGGGAGGGGATGAGAAGAGAGGGTCGGCAGCTAGAGTTTGTTGGTTGCCCCCAAGTTGCCCTCGATCGGGAGAGCGACCCATGGAGGTCGAAGCGAATCCTCCATTTGTCCCTTCGTCATCTCGTGGAGAGCTTTATATGGAATTGATCTTCTCTTCATCCAGTCTACATATAAAACCTCTTTTTCTTGAAAATTGACCAACCCAAGCTCACAAGAATTCTACCTCACACCTACAAATACAAAAAAAACCCCAAGAAAAAGCAATAAAATCCTTGTAAAAACTAAAAGCTATGCAATTCTCAAAATGAAAAAGTGTAGGTGGAAGTATGAAGAAATTAATAAATTAGCCTCAAAATTAAAAAAAAAAAGTCTGCCTGATTTGGGGTGGTGCCGTGGGCAGTTGGCCATATTGGTCCTTAATACTACCTCCATTTCAAGGAATAAGGCGTCCTTGTTTTACGTGTTTTGTGTTTAACCAAAAATTATTTCAAACATATGAAGATTGTTTGTATAAAATTAGTATCATTAGAAAGTGCTTTTCAATACGAATCAAACAGTGCTAATTACAAATAATATAATCAAGATTTTGCTGCACAATTTTTATGGTCAAAGTTTGTCTTGAAATACGCGTGTGCCTTATTCGTTGAAATGGAGGTAGTATGTGTTTGAATTCCCTTAAAGTCAAGGGAGCGGTAGGGATAGCTAACTAAACACCCCATGCATTCGTCTATTATACTGTACGTGTAGATGTATTTGTAAAGTTGTTATATTTATTACGAGACAGGGACGCTGTCGACTAAGATGGGTGGCAGATTTCCTAAACCCAGATGGGACATGGAACATACAATTGCTGCAGCGCTGGTTTCTGCCTATTGATGTCACAGAAATACTAAAGATTGGTACATCGAGGCGCAATGAGCCTGATTTCATAGCCTGGCACCCAGAAAAGACCGGAATATTTTCCGTCCGCAGTGCGTATCGCTTAGCCTTTGAGGAACAGCTACGGGCTGATGGACGGCAAACCACCAGCGCCCGGCCAAATGGTGATAGTGCAGATTGGAAGCTCATTTGGCAATGTCCGGTACCACCCAAAGTCCGCGTCTTTGCTTGGAAGTTGGCAAGAAATGCGTTGGCGACACAGGTGAACATGAATGCACGTGGTATAGATACCCCACCGATATGTCTAATCTGCGGAATGGAGAACGAGACTACCTTTCATGCCATGATCAAGTGCCCTCAAGCGCGAGCCCTGCTGGATGCAATGCGAGAAGTATGGGACATACCAGCAGATAATCTCTTTGAACTGAACCCTGATTGGTTTCTACACGTGTTGAAGAAATCAAATTTGAACCAACGTGCTGGCCTCCTGATGACCCTGTGGCGCAACTGGCATGTTCATAATGAAATCACACACAGTAAGAAACCGGCCCCAGTGGAAGCCTCAAAGCGCTTCCTAATGAGTTACATGGAGTCTCTGTTAACCCTCAAACAACACCCCTCTGCTGATGTTGTTAAGGGCAAGCAGGTGATCGATGAGATTAAAGGCTTTGTTGTGCAAAAGCGCGCCAAGGAGCGACCACAGGTTAAACAGCAGTGGAGACCACCAGAGCAAGGGAAGAACAAGCTGAATGTTGACGGCGCCTACTCACTAGACGGAACTGCTGGTGCGGGCATGGTGCTTCGTAATACTGACGGTGTTGTGAGCTTTGCTGCATGCAGGTGCCTACACAGCTGTGCGGATGCATTGGACGCGGAGTTGCGAGCGATGGAGGAAGGCCTGGACTTGGCGCTTAGTTGGTCTTCAGAAGCTTTTGTGTTGGAGTCTGATTGTGCGGAGGCGATCTCACTTGTCTTCGAAGGATGCCCAAACATGTCACGCTATGCTAGTAGAGTTTCCAGTATTAGAGAAAGGATTAGGGAGAGAGAGATAGAAATAGTGAAAGTGAACCGTGAGGCAAATTCGGTGAGCCATGGTTTAGCTTTCTTAGGAAAAGTACAAGCGGTGACCAATGTGTGGTTGCAAGACTACCCGCCAGAAATCGCTAGGGCGATCAAGGCTGATTGTACTGTTCCTAATACTTAATATAATCTCTTTTTTCCCCGCAAAAAAAAAACAATTTGCTGAAGAGAAATACTGTACTTTTATTTGCACCTGCAGTAGTTTAAAATCACCTGTATGTGAATGTGGTTACCATGTGGGGGCATGGTTTCATGCTCCGAGTAATTTTCGTGCGGCGCTTAAAGTGCCCGATCTACTACCTTGTACGCCCGCCCTTCACGTCCACATAACCCCATTGACCTTACTGGCAGCATTGCTGCCAAGTCTCTGTTCCGACTAGGATCCGCGGCGGCGGCACCCAATCAATCAGCTGGGCCGAAGCCCCGAAAGGAAACACAAACCGTCCGATGAAGTATGAATCATCACGGTCCGCTCGATTCCCCCGAAGCCCGTCCCGGCGACGACACGGCATGTGCGTTCTGCTCTGCGCTGCCACGGCCACCCTCCCCCGCCCACCTGCGTTGCTGCATTGCTGCAACCACCAACCGATCGATAGGTGCGGCGCGGCGGTGGCGGTGCCGCTCCACTCGTCGTGTCGGGTCGCCGATCACCTGCCCCGCCGGCGCACGTCCCCAAATCGCAGGGCGCATGATACGTCAAAGCTGATTGATTCCTCCTCACCCCACTGGCCTGCCTGCCTGCCCGTCCGTACTTTCTCTCCGAAAGAAAAAGGTCGAGAGATGCAGTTGCTTGCTGCTCGGGCACGAACGTCGCATGACGCACACGTCGTGTCGTGTGTGTGCGAGGCCGATCGAGGGGCGACCTCGAAGCCCGGGCTCTGCCTCTGCGTAGATCAAATCAACCACTTCCTATACAAACTCGCCATCCAGGCGCCGGTGGCAGTCAGCCGCTGCCGGCCCACTTGGCCGGCCGCCGCATGTCCTGCGCCTCACGGCTGCTCTCCTCTCGCGCGCAACGCACGCAGCCGTACTGCCCTCCTTCTGAATCCGGAGATTAGATTATAACTGTAGTTAGTACTATACCACCATTAGATGCTGCACCCTTTAACCTCTCCATCTCTCTGTCCTGAATGAAACCGATCTTTAATTTGAAGCAAGCTGTGATCTTGGGCCGGGGTGGTACGAGTGCTACAGCGCCGCTTGCTTCCCCACTTGCTGCTACGTCGCGCCTTCTGCAAAAAGGCTATGTAACCTCGGCACACGGTACGGGCTTCATTACTCGTGGCTTTGTTCAGGTACAGTTTTAGCTGTACACAGTTAGTACTAGTGAAGGTGTGAAGGACCGATCGATCGCTGCTCTAACGCCGCCGTCAGTACATCTCACATTTAGATTGCACCGGTACCACCGGCTGTAATTAGGGCATCTCCCACCGGCGGTAACAATGCATCTGCTTCTACCGGGTCTCAAATACCTCGTATCCGAAACCCTTTCCTTTGGGTAGTGGCTGCATGGAAACCCTGTCCAAGCTAATGTTGAAGCCCTTCAGCACCGTCGCTTAGGTGGCAGGAGGATGCCTTACTTGGCAACCTAGGTGGTCTTCGTGCCAACTCACCAATGATCTATACACGACGATAGTGGGAGAGAATGGTGAGAGAGAAGGGAGACACGACATGGCTCGACTCGATGCTTGGCGTTAGGGGAGGGGAGGGCGTAAATAGATAGGTATTTGCAGGCAGAGGCGCCATTGAAATTTGACGTCTCGGAAGTCGATCAAGCAGGTGTCTAGTTTATCTCCAAAGGAACCCGTCTGACGTGTCTTAGAGCACCGCAGTGCCCGCTCCACACACACGTCCATATGGGCTAGCACTCTCATGTGATGGCTTTTCTATTGGACTTAAAAAAAACTGACTATTTTTAGAGTGAATTACAAAAAAAACTACCACATTTCGGGCTAGGGTAACAGGTCCGTACCGATTTTCCTAATTTTTGCATAAAACTACTAACTATGAGGCATAGTATTACAAATCGTGTTGATTCTCGTTTAATCATGTATTGACAGCTTTGCTGACCACTAGGACCTACTCCCTCCGTTCTTTTTTAATTGACTCAGATTTAGTACAACTTTGTACTAAATTTGAGTCAATTAAAAAGGAACGGAGGGAGTACTTGCCAGGGCTGAGTTGGCAGCAACCTGTCAACTAAGAGCTCAGGTGGATGTGGGGCCCACCTGTCAGCCTCCATCCTCTTTCCTATGTAACCTTTCTTCTTCTCCTAGCCGTGACAGACCTCATGACACAACACCACTCAATCGACCTAATCTACTTGCCCCCGCTACCCATGTCCCATGCTAGCTGTTGCCGTCGACCGATGCTGGCCCCACGCTCCTAGCTCCGGCAACCATGGCCCCGAGCATCTTCCTCCAGCGCAGCCCCCCGGTGCGCCGCCTTTCCCTCGAGCAGATAAGATCCCCCCAGCGCGTCTGTCGGAGTGCCACCATTTCATCGAGCAGACTCGATCCCTCAGCACCGCCAACTGTGATACCACAGTCCATGTTCTCCCTCCCGCCACAGGATGCGGTGTAGACACCATGACCGATGCAGGCTCACCACATAGCCGCGCCGCCATGTACCAGTCTACGTTGCCATGGCGCTTAGGGAGAGGAGATAGGAGGGTCCTCGGAGAGGGAGGGCGTATAGGAACTGCACCCGTCGGAGGAGGAAGGCCGTGCGGGGGGCGTGTTGGTGGTGCAGGGACATGGGACTCGGATCCACCGAGAGAGAGAGAGAGAGAGAGAGAGAGAGAGAGAGGGGATGAAGAAAATAAGAGTTGAGAAAATATTTGGGATGACAGGCGGGCCCACGTCCACCACAGCTCATATTTTGCCAACTCAGCCCTAACGAGTGGGTCCTGCTGGTCAGCAAAGCTGTCAAAACATGATTAAACAAGAATCGGTGCAATTTGTAAGGCCACACTCCAGAGTTGGTAGTTTCTTTTGCAAAAAATAGTAAAAGCGGTGCTAACTTTTTACCCTAGCCTGAAACGTGGTAGTTTTTTTTTGTAATTTACTCTTATTTTCAAGACACCCCGGTATACCCTGAAAAGTTAAAACATGGTCGGACCCGTAAAGCTATTGGAGTCACCTATGAAGATGCTCTTTGAGCACCATTTACCAGCTTCATTTTTGCAGACACTACCACATCTATCGGGATCGATCCACCTATCTTTGGTCCCAGAAGCAAATTGTTGTTACTTGAACTAGGATATGGGTGCATGCAGATGCAGGCGGCATGCATGGCCCCGGCCGGACCCAGCTGGACGGATCCATCCCAGCACAAGAGACAGTGAGGCATGCAGGCATTATCAGTGCATCTACCGCAAGATCCCAACAGATTTAGCAAGCGCATGTGCAGAGGAAACCAACGGCATATGCCTTGTTCCGTAGCGTGTGGCCGCATATAGGAGCAGCGCAGCGAGTTGCCCATCCACCGGATCGATCGATCGAGCCGGTGCCGGTGCGTGCATGGACGACGCGAGCAGAGGCCACCGCCGCCCACCGGACTTTTCCAGCCTTTTGCCCCCAAATCATCCTCCGCCCATCACTCCTCACCCACTCGGACCGGATGGGATGGAGAAGGCAACCAACCACCATTAACTAATGTTTCACCCTGCAAGTTATCGATCGAAAGTTTTAGTTACACGCGACGGCGATGCGATGATACATGATGCGGCGTTGTCACCGTTTTACCGGCTGTACATTGCACGGTAGGAGCGACATGGATGGTCGAGTTCATGATTGGACTTGGGCTTGAGCCGAGCTATTGTCTTAATCACCTAGCGGTAGTACACAGCAGTACAGGAGACGGTAGTAAGATTACAAGCTTAAGCTACTTGGGAAGAGGATTCAACTTGAACCCAAGGGGAAGAGGAGATCGTGGAGCAAGAAATGGAACTGATGAGCCTATAGTAGCAGCTCCAATCCTATGTACATTTTGGCACGCGCGGCCTGCTGAATCATGACGGATCGATCAGTACACCTTCTTGGAGAAGAAGGTGCGGCGCAGGCCGAAGAGCCCGTGCGGCGGGATGCACTCCTCGGCGCCGGCGTCCGAGCACGCCGCGTTGTTCCGGCACGGCGCCGTCGCCGGCGCGCTCACGCTCTCCGGCGCCGCAGACGACGCGGCTGCATCAGCATCTTCCCCGGTGTCCGCGTGGCTTGTGGTGGTGACGACGTCGACGTCTGGGACGGCCTTGTTGCTCTTGTCGGTGGCCGTGCCGTCTTTCTGCTTCTGCTCGGCTGCTGCGGCGGCGGCGGCTTGCTGGAGTTTGTTGCGCCTGAGCTGCCACACGGGGCTGGCACGGCCCAGGCGGATGCCGTTGGCAGCGGCGCCTGTTCGACCCTGGCCGCCTGGAACCCACCTCCGCAGCAGGGAGGTGTTGGGCACTGCCCCCGCCTGCGCGGCGGCCTTTTCAGCCGCCGCCGCGATGGCAACGGTCGGAGCCGCCGGCCCGGAGGTCTCGCCGCGGGAGTTGCTCCGGGAGCAGGGCGCGCTGCTCACCTTGCGCCCGGCCGGCGCGGCGGACGACACCGCCGCGTTAGCAGTAGCCGCGACAGCGCAAGTTGTGTTGTTGGCGTTCGGAACGCTCGCCTTGGCCTTGCTGCTGATGCCGGCGCCGGCGTTGGAGCCAGAGTGGCCGGCGGAGCGGCTCCTGGAGAAGGGCCAGATGTTGATGTTGATGAGCTCGGAGCTGCCGCTGACGCTGCTGACGCGCCGCTCGTTCTTCTTGCCGCCGCGGTCCTTGGCGTCGCCGGTCGCCTTGAAGATGTCCTTCCACTTGAAGGTCACCGCGGGGAGATCCGGCGCCGCGACGCTGCACGACTCCGCAAGCGGCTGCGCGGGGAAGTCGCAATCACCCTGACAGGGCTCCTTGTCCTTGTCGTCGTCGGCGTCTTCTTCGGCCTCTTCATCAGCTTCTTCGTCGTCTTCGTCGGCGTTGGGGGGAGGCGGCTGGAAGGTGTGGAGCGGGAGCACAATGCCGTCGGAGAAGAGCTCGTCGGCGGTGAGCAGGGCGGGGGAGGGGAAGGAGCCCGGGTTCTTGCCCACCATCCAGAACTCGAACTCCGGGGACGCGGTCGGGGACGGCGAGGACCGCCCGGACTCGGGCAGGGGAGACGCAGGCTCGAGGACGAGGACGTCCATCGCCAAGCAATGCAGCCTCACGAGCAAGCACGGCACACGCAAGGAGCTTTGGGAGGCTTGGACAAGTAGCTGGAAGGAGGAGCTTGTTAGTTGCAGGACACCATTGACATGGGCAGCAGTAGCAGAGGCTGGAACCGGAATGGGAATGGGTGTGGGAAGGGAAAGAGAAAGAGGAAGCGACTTGACGCGGTATTTATCAATCACATCATCACAAAAGTGGCGAGAGAGGGTCACTGATTTCCACGTCGCCTAGCCTCGCGTGCCGTGAAACCGCAGAGCTGCATATGCGCTCTGCAATCTCTGTCTGGTGACGCGCAACCGTCTCTCTCGGCTCCGGCCACCACCGTCCTCGCCACAGCCTTTCAATTACTCGCCGCGCGATCGAGTTACCACCAGGCCTCGGGAGTTAAATAACTGCTGCCCTGATCGTGTCCGTGCGTGACTGAGCTGCTGTGCTGCTGCTGCACCGGCCACCGGTGCAGTGAAACAACCCGGCCGGTGGAGGCAGACACTCACGTACTCACGTACGTGGTGTGGGAGAAAATTAAGTCGTGACCAGGCCACCGTGGTGTACTACAGTGCGAACCATCCGTGCGTGTATGTTAAGGCGATGTGTCCGTGTATCAGTTAACGTCTGCCGCAGACGCGCAGTTACACTTAGCTGCTACCAAGCCTGCAGATCACGGCAGGCTTCGGAATAGTTCATGTACTACGGTGCGGGTGCATGCTCGCCGGAGTTTATTTAGGGTAGGGTGCAAAGGATCCTACTTATGTCCCATTTCTAAATTATTCTCAGATTCATAAAGTATTATTTCTGGCCTTTCTAGCTAATCTTCTACGGACGTAAGTGGTTGTCCTCAGTAGCCAAGCTTGTGTTGGACACCTGACTTAGATCAATGTGCAAGTCGGCTCATGACTCAGTCTCATGTGTCATGGACATGGTACTACCAATCCGACTTACACGAACACAACTAAAGTGTTTAGCGGGTTGGACTAACCCATATTCAGATAAAACGAGTAAGTCTTATTTGTATGTCTTAATCAATGCAATCTTTAGACTTTAGGTGATCGCGAGATCGGACTCCAATCGTGTCCGAGTTACCATCAGCCTGTGAGGTCACACACTTGAAATGATAGAGATGGTAACCTAGAGGGGGTGAACAGGTTCTACGAAAATATAAGTGTGCCTAATGCAAACTAGGTGAGGCACCTAAATAATGATACAAGGTAGTTTGGGCATGAAGGCTATCACAAAGGTAAACAACACAAATAAAGAGATTGGTTAAACTACTAGTAAAAACCTTATAGGCCGCCGACGCTATATTACCGCTGGTGCTCCAAAAATCGGTGCACCGGTGCTACTAAGATACTGCCAGCGGATAGAAAAATAGACATGCTGGGGGTAAGGGTTCTCTAGGTCCAAGCGAGGGCAAAAATCTGGTCCTCACTTACTGCCGACGCACCACTATACTGGTCAGTCTTTTCAGTTTTAAAATCCTCTAGGATGGCCATGTCTTATGTGTTCTAGTTGTTAGGAAAATTAACAAACATGAATTTTGAATTTTTTTTGGCAAAATAGGGCCATCTTTTGGTAAAGTGGCTACGGATTTTACATAAGGCCGTCCGATGAAATCATTTTTTATATCAAAATGTATCTACGGAAAAAGATACATCCGATTTCAACCGTCCATGACAGTTTAACAATTTTTTAGAATCCTCAAATTCAAAAAGGAAATTGGTGTTTCGGAAGTTTTAGATTTCGATGAATTTTGTTTTGCACATACCATCGGCGTACCAAAAGTGTGCTGCACCGGCGGTGAGCTAGTACTATAAAATAACATGTGCCATTATCTCTCACTTTCTCCTCGTCCTCCACCTCCATTTCTCCAACTTCTCCTCTGTTCTCCTTCTCCTCTTCTCATCTCCTCCTCTTTCTTCACCTTCTCCCTCCGGCGAACCATCTTCTCCCTCCCTCCGGCTCCAAGCCTCTACCCCCCTCCAGCAAGCTCGAGCTCGAGCTTCTTCCACTAGCGACCACCACCTCCAAAGATGGCGGTAACCTCCTCTCCGACAACGGAGACCACCTCTTCTCCGGCGATGTCGGCCACCTACGACAACGATGATCATATCCTCTCCGACAGTCCTTCCTCCGGCGAACATCTCCCTCCCGCGTGACACCCACGACCATGGTGCCCACGGTTCTCGAGCAACGACCGAATCTCGATCTAGGTCTAGCCTTTTTCTGAATTATGGCAAAAAATACCACCAGGGCACAAGGCTGGTGCGTCGGCGATAAATCTTGTTACTGTCGGCGGACCAGGCTGGTGCACTGATGATAAGACATTACCACCATCGGGCGCTGGTGCATCGACATCAATCTTTTTAGGTCCACCGATGGTAGGCTTTTTCCTAGTAGTTGTTAGGAATAAACGAAGCACGCAAAGGTGAAGATGTATTCACGTGTTCCCTTCGTTGGGAGGAATGTATGTCATTTGATAAGTGTGGGATTTCACAAAGGATTTCCCAACTCCACGAAGGATCGCCTTCTTCTACAGAGCCTATTCCAAGAAGTAATAGCTCACGCTCACTCGTGGTAGACTTTAAGGTAGTCTCCAAACCCTCATAAACTTCTTCAGGGAGCAAATCCACGACATGGATACTTCCCAGTGACGCTATCCTCCTAGGGTTTCCCACAAATCCAAGAATAACAAGCTTGCCCACTGACCTTAAGGGAGAATGATGTTTGGATTGGTGGGATTATAGATCGGGACCTCCAGTTGCCTTCTACCAAAGGGGTTTGGCTATGAGTTTGCCTTCTACCAAAAAGATTATTGTCCCCCGAACTAACTCTACTCTCTTTTGGGTGATGGTATTTTTTCAAAATGGGGCAAAGCCGAGCCTCTGCATCGAAACGATGCATACGGCCTTTATATTTATTGCATAGTTTAGTAGGAAAGTAGTTTTACATCACGGATCAGACAAGGTTGAGACATGTATACACCATCCAAAAATGAAAAACAATATCATCTTAAGCATTTTGTAATCTACTAGTGTGCCGCCACCAAGTAGCTTGGAAATAGAAGTCCCGAGTAACCGTTAGCCGAAGGTTGTACCCAGTAATCATAGTCTTTTGTTGATCTTAAGGTAGAATAAAAGCCCATTGCTGAATCCAATATGTTGCTCGTCGGATCACCTGCAAAAAATTAGTTCCCGTTTGTCTGTTAAACATAAAGTCATTTAATTTCTAGTTGTCCAAATAGACCAACATCCAGCTGAAATTCCAATCCGTATTCGCGCTTTATCATGTTTATTGACCTCATTGAGCCAATTGCCAAACATATTGGTAATATTAGCCGGAGGAGGCAAGTCATATGTTAAATAAATCATACGCCAGATAATCTTAGCGAAAGGACAATCTAGAAATAAGTGTTGTAGATTCTCTGATTCATTACAAAAACAACACTTTTGGAATCCTTTCCAATTTCGTTTGAGTAGGTTATCCTTGGTAAGTAACACTTTGCTGTTAAGAAATCACATGAAGATTTTGATTTTTAGTGGGATTTTTAACTTCCACAAATATTTTCGTAGGAAGATTGTATGTCCCAGCATCAAGTCAAGGTACAATGATTTAACCGTAAAAAATACCAGAATCATTAAGTTTCCACACAAACTTATCCGGATTATTTGACAACTGCATTCGCATGAGGCGTTAACAAAGATTCAGCCATTGAGTCTATTTTTTGATCATTTAAAGTCGTTCAGAAAGATATATTAATAGGAGTTTGTGCTAACACAGTAGCAACCGACACATTCTTTTGCTGCACTATATTATATAATGACGAATATTATTGGGCTAACGAAGTGTTACCTAACCAAGTGTCTTTCCAAAACCGAACTCAATCCCCTGTTCCCACTTTCAAAAAGCCTCTACTGAAAAAATCATTCTTAACCCGCATAAGACCTTTCCAAAAGGGGGAGTTAGTGGGTTTAGCCTCAACTTGTGCTCATGTTTGATTTTTCAAATATTTATTAGAAAGAAGTTGTTGCCACATTCCCTCCTCAATGAGAAGTTTGAACAACCATTTACTTAACAGACACTTATTTTTTAGTTCAAGGAGCTCAATACCTAGCCCTCCTTGATCTTTGGGTCTACAAACCATATTCCATTTTGTAAGCCTATATTTTTTCTTTGTGTCATCGGTTTGCCAAAAGAAATATGATCGATAAAAGTCCAAACGCTTTCTCACTCCTATAGGTATTTCAAGAAAGGAGAGCATAAACATTGGAAGGCTCGTCAAAACTAAGTTGTTTAACACTAATCGATCACCATAAGAAAGTATTTTGCTACGCCAACAACCTAGCTTAGCACCAAAGCGACTTTCTACGGGATCCCACTCAGCATTTCTAAACTTCTGATGATGGATTGGAATCCCAAGATATCTAATCGGTAAGGAGCCAACCTCACAACCAAAGATCTATCTATATTCGTGCTCCTTATCTTTAGCTTTCCCAAAACAGAAAATCTCGCTCTTATGGAAATTTATTTTCAGACCAGAGAGTTGTTGAAACATAGAGTATTAGTTTCATATTAATAGCCTTTTCAATGTCATTTTCTAAAAATAGAATTGTATCATCGGCGTATTAGAGAATCAAAACTAACCCGTCAACCAAATGAGGGACTATATTAAACAGAATGGGAGAGAAAGGATCACATTGTCTCTACCCCTTTCTTGTTTGGAAATTATGACCAATATCATCATTGACCCTAATTCCAACACTCCCCCGTTGAACGAAATATTTGATAAAATCACACCACTTTCGATCGAACCCTTTCATCCGCAACACTTGTTGGAGGAACGGCCATTTGATTTTATCATAAGACTTTTCAAAATCTATCTTAAAAAGAGTCCCATCCATTTTTTCGGTTGATTTCGTGAATAGCTTCATGTAATACCACTACACCCTCAAGAATATGGCGGCCCGGCGTGAAAGCCGTTTGTGTTTGTCTAATAACCTTATGAATTAAACCAGAAGTTCGAATAGTCGGGACTTTAGTAAAAAAAAATGAAGCTCACATTAAGGAGGCAAATTGGTCGGCATTGCTGGATTTGGATTGCATTTTCTTTCTTTGGTAGCAAAGTAATGACCCCAAAGTTTAGTTTATAAAGAGGCAGCTCACCCTTATGGAATTGTGTAAACAAAGCCATCAGATCATGTTTGATTACATTCCAGATATGCTGATAGAACTTCGCTGGAAAACCATCAGGTCAGGGAGACTTATTATGTTTCATCTGGAAGATAGCCTCAAAGACTTCATCCTCAGTAAAAGGTGTTGTTAGTAAATTGTTCTCCTCCCGCGTCAACTGTGGGATATCCGTCACACGCTCCTCCATGAAGGAGAATGAGTTATGCTCAGGCTTCCCAAACAATTGCTTCTAGAATTCAGTTATGTAGGTTTTTAAGTTTTCATCGCCTACAATAGTTCCTTCATCTAGTTTCAACTGAAATATTTTTTCTTCCTATGTTTGCCATTCGCAATGAGGTGAAAATACTTTGTGTTATTACCCCCTTCCTGAACATGTTTAACTTTTGCCCGTTGAACCCATTTTTGCTCCTCGTCACGATGAAGTTTATTTAAACAGTCATGTGCCACCTTCAAATTTTCCCTTTCTGAAGTTGACAATGGATTAGACTCAGCTTGTATATCCAACCTATCAATAAAACTTAACAGACGTTCTTTTTTCCTTTTTATATTTTCCAGTCAAATTTTTTGCCCAACCTCTCAGATAACGTCTCAAATGTCTGATCTTTTTTTTGCTAGGTTTGAATAGGTGAGTTCCCCTGGGGCACAAATGCCCATTCAGCGGCAACCATTTCATAAAACCCATCCTGTTGGAACCAAGAAATCTCAAAGGAAAATTTAGATTTATTTCCATGGTAGGATGTGTTTAGGTCGTTGAAAACATTCCCAATAAGCTCATCGAGACAAACCGTCTTACTAGTGCAGTGTTTCCGATGACCCAAACATAAATGAAGAGGGAAACAAGCAAAAACACTATAACTTCTATTGAATAGCAACTGGGGTGTCTCTAACCATCTTCCATCATCACTTGTGAATTAAAAGTTGTAATATCACATAGAGGTATGATGTCTACGCACGCTTCTATTCCTGTAGACAGTGTTGGGCCTCCAAGAGCAGAGGTTTGTAGAACAGCAGCAAGTTTCCCTTAAGTGGATCACCCAAGGTTTATCGAACTCAGGGAGGTAGAGGTCGAAGATATCCCTCTCAAGCAACCCTGCAATTAAGATACAAGAAGTCTCTTGTGTCCCCAACACACCTAATACACTTGTCAGATGTATAGGTGCACTAGTTCGGCGAAGAGATAGTAAAACACATGTGGTATAGATGGTGGTAATATTGGAGGAAGTAAAGATGCAGTAAAACAGTAAACAAGCGATGTTTGCAATATTTGGAAACAAGGCCTAGGGATCATACTTTCACTAGTGGACACTCTCAACATTGATCACATAATAAATCAATAACTTCTCCTCACTTGTGCTACATTCACACTCTCTTGTTGAATAACAAACACCATTCATTGTGTAGGGCTACAAGAGCTCCCTCAAGCCGGAGTTAACAAGCTCCACAACATTCGGAATTCATATTTAAGTAACCTCTAGAGCATAATAGACCGTTGCAATTTAGACCGAGTACTAACATAGCATACACACTGTCAACAATAGCTACGAAAGGGGGAATAGATCACATCAATACTATCATAGTAATAGTTAGCTTTATAATCTACAAGAGATTACAATCATAACCTACGCCAAGTACTACATGATGCACACACTGTCAACATTACATCATGGAGGAGGAATAGACTACTTTAATAACATCACTAGAGTAGCACATAGATTAATAGTGATACAAAGCTCATGATCACATAAAGATCACACCATGGGAGAGAGATGAACCACATAGCTACGGTAGAGCCCTCGGCCTCGGGGAGAACTACTCCCTCCTCATCATGGGAGACAGAACGGCGATGAAGATGGCGGTGGTTTCGATGGAGATGACTCGGGGGCAATTCCCGTCCGGCGGCGTGCCGAACAGAGACTCTGTCCCCGAAACGGAGTTTCGCGATGGCGGCGTCCGGAGTCTTTCGGGTTTCGTCAATTGTTGTCGAGTTTTAGGTCACGAGGGGTTATATAGGCGAAGAGGCGGAGTCGGAGGGGGGGCTCCCTCCCCATAGGGGGCGCGCCGAGGGGGCCACCGCGCCGCCTTATCGTGTGGCCCTGCTGCCCTTCCTCGTCTCCCCTTCGGACTTCGGAACCTTCCGTGAATTATAAGATCGTGGGCTTTTGTTTCGTCCAATTTCGAGAATATTGCACAACAACTTTGGAACCAAAAACAGAAAACAGTGGCACTTCAGCATCTTGTTAATAGGTTAGTTCCCGAAAATGCATAAAATCATTATAAAGTGTAAGCAAAACATGTAGGTATTGTCATAAAACTAGCATGGAACATAAGAAATTATAGATACGTTGAAGACGTATCAAGCATCCCCAAGCTTAGTTCCTACTCGCCCTCGAGTAGGTAAACGATAACAAGGATAATTTCTTAAGTGACATGCTACCAACATGATCTTGATCAATACTATTGTAAAGCATATGAGATGAATGAAGTGATTCAAAGCAATGGTAAAGATAATGACTAAACAACTGAATCATATAGCAAAGACTTTTCATGAACAGTACTTTCAAGACAAGCATCAATAAGTCTTGCATAAGAGTTAACTCATAAAGCAATAGATTCAAAGTAAAAGGCATCGAAACACTGTTACCTGCCAAAACCCACCGGCGGGCAATGGTTAAGCAACACGAAGAGGAAGCTCCCAAGGCCGCTTAGTGGACCTTGGCACTTCGCGTCGTCCGCAGTTCTCAGCCACGACTGGCGGTTGCTGGGCGTGTGCACGACCTAGACCCGATCGGGAAGGTGTTAGATTGCTTCGGTTTTCCTGCATGGTAGACACGTAAACATTAAATACGAGCCCTATCGGCTCTCGTTGCCTGTGGATCGGCTCAAAGAGCCGATCGCCCATGGTTCACGTTGGATTTGCAATGACATGGGGATCCGCTTGATCAAAACAAAGCTAAACCAATCTACGATAGTTTAGGGTTTTCACCGCATAACCGGAACGTCCTACGTGTAGGCCTAGCAGACACGAAAGATGATGAAAACTACCCCTACAAGAGGCCTAAAAACCAACATAAAGTCAATTCCCGGAACATCCCTTATAGGAAAGGTAAACAGCACCTAACGCGCTACCGGATCGTCCAACCCCAGTAAGGCCTAACTATGCAGATATTAAACTAATCCTTGAGGAATCAAGGAGCAACTATAACGGATTGGATCTACTAAGTAACGAACAAGCAAGATGTTGCCCTTACACCCAGATAGGTGTAAGGGCAGCTAGGTGTCGAGGGACGGCATTGCCACGCAGATATGCATAAGAAAGCATCAATGCAAGCCCCTAAACACCTAAGGATAAGTGTGCTGCTCGCCATCAACAACGCTTCAGCACGAGCAGCACAAGGTAGACGAATAAACGCGTACTGCCTAGATCGCGAGATGCGATCTAGGCAGCATGATGCTTACCGGAAGAAACCCTTGAAGGAAGGGGTGGCGATGCGCTGATTTGTGTTTGTTGTGAACGTGATTGTCCTCCTTTCTCGATAACCCTAGATACATATTTATAGTCCAAGGGACTTTCTAATTCAGGCGTGCACCTAACCGTGCACGGGCCAAACTCTATCTGTTAATTCTAAACACGATGCGATCTACTATATTACATATACACGGGCAATCTAGCCCAAACTCTTCGCACAAGGCCGCTTCAAAGATGCTCCACGTGTAATCTTCAAAGCTCATCTTCACTTACGGCCTATCTCCTGATTTGGCCAAAATCTGGTGATAACACATGCCCCCCTGGTTTTGGTAATGATAATTCCAAAACCACTATGTTTTTCCTTCAAAGGGGTCATGTTGTGGCAGAGCAGAACCGTCGCAGTATTCTTCATCATGATACCCTATCTTCTCACCTTCTGCACGATTGACAGCTTTGGTACCGTATCCTCGAAAACTGTTCAAGCATTAAATTTCCACCGTATCCCTTCTATTTTAACCGCATCAAGCAGCTTGCTTCTTCACCCCTTGCTCCATACTAATCATCGAAAAACCCTCCTTCACCATGGCCTCATCCTCTTCCTCGGCTGCATCGGCTCTCTTCTTCCAATCTTCTTCTTCGGATGAGCTGATGCCAGAGCCCGGCTCCTGGGAAGAGCCGGAGTGGGACTTCGACTACGTGTCAGATGGCCCACCCAAGGCCCTCGTCGGATCAGATGGGAACTTGCCTCTGACCAATGGAGAGGACGACCTCCGGTTCCTCATCGACGGGTAACCGATGGCGGTGAGCGAGGATGACCTCCTCTCCTGGGATAACTTCGCCTCCTCTGACAACGAGGAAGAAGAAGAAGAGGACGACACCTCTTCCGATGAGCCACCGGCGAAGCGATTCCGCGGCTGGGCATGGTCGGACGACGACGAAGACGACGATGATGAAGAGGAAGACGTCCCCATTGAGGGCGACGGTAGTAGCGACGAGGAGCTCGCCAGCAGCAGCACCGGCGGTGGCTACGGCGGCGATGACGAGGACAGCTTTTAGAGTAGGGACCACGTAGCATAGGCCTAGTGATAGCCATCTGTCCTCCTTTTGTTCTTCCTCCCTTGAGAAATCGGCTCCTTCCTTGTAAGAAATCAAGAAAATATTCCCCAATTACTTGCTTGTTAATTTCGCCGATTGTTACTAGGGCGTGCCAACGAAGGCACTGTTCAAAGAGCCGATGGCAAAGCATCGGCCTGCACTACAAAGCGATTCGAGGCCGATCAAATGCCTATTCTCACGGTCAAACAGGTCCAGCTCATGTCTCTGAAACTAATCTGTTAACCTGCTCAATTAAGCCTGTTCCTCTAGAGACGATGGCCATGCATCAGCTTTTCATTCTTAAGTCGATGATAGTGCATCGGCTGTACTTAGCATCCTGCTGCATCGCACATATACTTTTACCGGCCGATTTCATACATCGGCCCCCATATTCCACTGTTACTGGCCGATTTCGTACATCGGCCTCCATATTCTACTGTCCCTCATCCCACATACTTGGAAAATACTTCTTGAGATGTTGGCCATTGACAGCTACCGGGAACTTCACACCATCCAACTGTTCGAGCATGTATGCATTACCCTTCAAAACTTGGTCGACTTTGTACGGGCCATGCCAATTTGGAGACCATTTTCCATACTTTTTATCCTTAGTCCCCAACGGCAATACAGCTTCCCATACCAGGTCACCAACCTGGAACTCCTTTGGCTTCACCTTCTTATTATATGCACGAGCCACCTTGGCTTTATTCTCCTTGATTTTCTCAAGTGACCAAAGTCTAAGTTCGTTGCATCCTCAATCGCCGCTCATCGGGGCCGCATATTCTTCGAGTTAGATCATTCTGAAACGTAACCCGTCTCGACCCAGCCTTGATTTCCAGCACAGCTTCTTGTCCATAGACCAGATGGTATGGCGAGGTTTTATTGCTCCATGACACGACATGCGATAAGCCCACAAAGCTTCTGACAATACCTCGTGCCAACGTCTAGGATTCTCGTCGATCTTTCTCTTAATCAGCTTGATCAAACTCTTATTGGACGCTTCAGCCTGTCCATTTGCTTGAGCGTAGTATGGTGACGATCTGATCGACTTGATTCCCATCTCCTCACGAATTTTCTAAACTCCTTGACACGAAAACCGAACCTCCATCGGTCGTGATAGTCTGGGGAATTCCGAATCTATGGATAACATGCTCCTTCACAAAATCAACGACATCTGACGAGTTTACTGCCTTCATAGGGACAGCCTCTACCCATTTGGTAAAATAGTCTGTAATGGCCAGAACCCATACATGACCTTTGCTCGAAGGAGGATGTATCTTGCCGATCATATCCATGCCCCACCTCGGAATGGCCACGGCTTGATGATAGGATTCATTGCGATGCGGCACCATCTGGATGCTTCCAAACTTCCGACATGCTTGACACCCTTTATAATATTGGAAACAATCTTCAAGCATGGTGGGCCAATAAAATCCCGATCGCCTGATCAGCCACTTCATCTTATGAGCCGATTGGTGCGTTCCACAGGTACCCTCATGTACCTCATGCAAAAGCCGATTGGACTCGGCTGGTCCCAAACACTTGAGGAGTAACCCTTCCAAAGTCCTGTAGAACATATCATCACCAATCAGGACGTGCTTCATGGCCCTGTATCTTATCCGTTTAGGTGCCCCCGAGCGGATCTTTCAATTGAAGATATCGACTCTCCAATCATCGGGCTCCATGAGCTGCACCAAATCGCTTCCTCGACCCGTCTGTATCCTGACGCCGTTTGTGCGAGGTCGTTTGCCTCGGTATTTTGTGTCCTTGGGATCCAATGGAAGTTTATATACCTGAACTGGGCCATCAGCTCACGGCATTGCATCCATAATGGGAAAAGTGACTCGCTCTCGCACTTATATTCTTCCGTGAGTTGAGAAATCACCAATTTGGAATCCCCAAAGATTTCCACTGCCTCTGCCCCGGCGTCCAATAACAACTCCATTCCCTTGCATATCGCTTCATACTCAGCAACATTATTAGTGCAAGGTGTAGTTAACCTGATAGAGAAGGAGTATGTTGCCCCCCGAGGCGACACGAGTAGCATGCCGATGCCACACCCATCCTCACAGACCGATCCATCGAAGAACAAGGTCCATGCACGCACAGATAGTGCTGCTACATCTGTGTTTATCCGCTCAGCGATAAGATCGGCTAACGCTTGTCCCTTGACTGCTTTCGCCGGATACCGGATTTCAAACTCCGATAATGCAAACATCCATTTGCCGAGTCGGCCTTTTAATACAGGAGCCGACAACATGTGCTTGATGACATCCGATTTGCATATGACGATGATCTCTTGTTTCTGCATCCAACATCCTTCTGCTGAGGTAGAAAACCACTTTTTCCAGGCCATCATAAACCTGCACCACCACTGATGCGAAGGAGGTGTCAGCCACTGATAAGTAAATGTAGAACGGCCTGTCTTGCTGCGGCGGAACTAACAGGTGGCTTGGTTAGGTATTCCTTAATATCATCAAATGCTGTTGCTCGCCCCCAATGAACTCCTCATCGACTTGATTTTATCCAATCCCATGAACGGCTCAATTCGTCTGACAGGTTGGAGATAAACCTTCGACGAAATTAATTTTGCCGATGAGACATTGGAGCTCCTTCTTCGTGGTGGCTTCATGTTCGCCCGCCTCTGGCTCTTCAGGCCGACCTCAATCCCGCGTTCATGAACCAAGAACCCTAGGAACTGACCGTCACACCCAAGGCACACTTCTTTGGATTCATTCTCATCCGAACTTCCGAGTTCGGTCCAGGACTGTCGCAAATCCTCTAAGTGTCCGTTCGTTGAAACGGACTTTACCACCACGTCGTCGATGTAAATTTCCACCAATTTGCCAATTAGATCATGGAAGATGTAGTTCATGGCTCTTTGGTATGTTGCGCCGGCGTTCTTCAGTCCAAACGTCATGACTACGTATTCAAACAAGCCCACCGAGCCTGGCACCCTGAATGCAGTCCTGTGTATATCTTCTGGAGCCATGAAAATTTGGTTGTAGCCGGCATTGTGATGGCGTGTAACTCACACGTTCGTTGGGAACCCCAAGAGGAAGGTATGATGCGCACAGTAGCAAGTTTCCCTCAGAAAGAAACCAAGGTTTAATCGAACCAGGAGGAGCCAAGAAGCACGTTGAAGGTTGATGGTCGCGAAATGTGATGCGGCGCAACACAGGGATTCCGCGCCAACTAGGAACCTGCACAACAACCCAAGTACTTTGTCCCAACGAAACAGTGAGGTTGTCAATCTCACCGGCTTGCTGTAACAAAGGATTAAACGTACGAGTGGAAGATGTTTGCAAAGAAAACGGAAAACAAGTAGATTGTATGCTATGTAAGAATAGGACCGGGGTCCACAGTTCACTAGAGGTGTCTCTCCCATAAGATAAAAGCATGTTGGGTGAACAAATTACAGTCGGGCAATTGACAAATAGAGAAAGGCATAACAATGCATATACATGACATGGTAAATATAGTGAGATTTAATCCGGGCATTACGACAAAGAACATAGACCGCCATCCAACTGCATCTATGCCTAAAAAGTCCACCTTCATTATCGTCCGAACCCCCTCCGATTAAGTTGCAAAGCAACACAAATTGCATTAAGTATGGTGCGTAATGTAATCAACAACTACATCCTTAGACATAGCATCAATGTTTTATCCCTAGTGGCAACGACACATCACAACCTTAGAACCTATGTCACGATCCCATTCAATGAAGGCATGAACCCACTATGAGCATAAATACCCCCTCTTGGAGTTAAGAGCAAAAACTTGGCCAGAGCCTCTACTAATAACGGAGAGCATGCAAGATCATAAACAACACATAAACAATAGATTGATAATCACCATAATCATAGTACTCTCTATCCATCGGATCCCGACAAACACAACATATAGTATTACATATAGATGATCTTGATCATGTTAGGCAGCTCACAAGATCCAACAATGAAGCACAACAAGGAGAAGACGACCATCTAGCTACTGCTATGGACCCATGGTCCAGGGGTGAACTACTCACTCATCACTCCGGAGGCGATCATGGCGATGAAGAGTCCTCCGGGAGATGAATCCCCTCTCCGGCAGGGTGCCGGAGGCGATCTAGAATCCCCCGAGATGGGATTCGGCGGCGTCTCGTAAGGTTTTCCGTATCGTGGCTCTCGGTGCGGGGGTTTCGCGACGGGGAGCTTTAAGTAGGCGGAAGGTCAACGCGAGGGCCACGAGGGCCCAGGGGCAGTCGGCGCGGCCGGGGCCTGGGCCGCGCCGGCCTCCCCTGCCGCCTCGTGGCCCCACTTCGTTAGGTCTTCGGTCTTACGGAAGCTTCGTGCAAAAATAGGACCCGGCGAAAGTTTCGTCCAATTCGAGAATATTTCTTTACTAGGATTTCTGAAACCAAAAACAGCAGAAAAACAGGCTGGCTCTTGCATCTTGTTAATAGGTTAGTTCCGGAAAATGCATAAATATGACATATAATGTGCATAAACATGTAGGTATCATCAATAAAGTAGCATGGAACATAAGAAATTATCGATACGTTGGAGACGTATCGCATCCCCAGCTCGCTCGTCCCGAGCAGGTAAAACGATAACAAAGATAATTTCTGAAGTGACATGCCATCATAATCTTGATCATACTATTTGTAAACATATGTAATGAATGCAGCGATCAAAGCAAGGTAATGACATGAGTAAACAACTGAATCATATAGCAAAGACTTTTCATGAATAGTACTTCAAGACAAGCATCAATAAGTCTTGCATAAGAGTTAACTCATAAAGCAATAAATCAAAGTAAAGGTGTTGAAGCAACACATAAGAAGATTAAGTTTCAGCGGTTGCTTTCAACTTATAACATGTATATCTCATGGATATTGTCAACATAAAGTAATATAACAAGTGCAATATGCAAGTATGTAGGAATCAATGCACGGTTCACAGTGTTTGCTTCTTAAGGTGGAAGGAGATGGGTAAACTGACTCAACAATAAAAGTAAAAGAATGGTCCTTAGAGGAAAGCATCGATTGCTGTATTTGTGCTAGAGCTTTTATTTTGAAAACATGAAACAATTTTGTCAACGGTAGTAATAAAGCATATGAGTTATGAAAATTATATCTTACAAGTTGCAAGCCTCACGCATAGTATACTAATAGTGCCCGCACCTTGTCCTACTTAACTTGGACTACCGGATCTTTGCATGCCATGTTTCAACCAAGTGTCACAAAGGGGTACCTCCATGCCCCTGTACAAAGGTCCAAGGAGAATGCTCGCATTTCGGATTTCTCGCTTTTGATTATTCTCAACTTAGACATCCATACCGGGACAACATGGACAACAGATAATGGACTCCTCTTAAATGCATAAGCATGCAGCAAAGTTATTATTCTCATATGAGATTGAGGATATATGTCCAAAACAAAACTTCCACCATGATTCATGGCTTTAGTTAGCGGCCCAATGTTCTTCTCTAACAATTTTGCATGCTCCAACCACTAAAATGATAGACCTTCAGACAAGACGGACATGCATAGCAACTCACATGATATTCAACAATAGTTGATGGCGTTCCCCGGAAACATGGTTATCGCACAACAAGCAACTTAATAAAATATAAAGTGCATAAGTACATATTCAATACTACGATAGTTTTAAGGCTATTTTGTCCCATGAGCTATATATTGCAAAGGCGAATGATGGAATTTTAAAGGTAGCACTCAAGCAATTTACTTTGGAATGGCGGGTAAATACCATGTAGTAGGTATGGTGGACACAAATGGCATAGTGGTTGGCTCAAGGATTTTGGATGCATGAGAAGTATTCCCTCTCGATACAAGGTTTAGGCTAGCAAGGTTATTTGAAGCAAACTCAAGGATGAACAAGTGCAGCAAGACTCACATAAAAGACATATTGTAAACATTATAAGACTCTACACTGTCTTCCTTGTTGTTCAAAACTCAATACTAGATATTATCTAGACCTTAGAGAAACCAAATATGCAAATCAAATTTTAGCAAGCTCTATGTATTTCTTCATTAATGGGTGCAAAGCATATGATGCAAGAGCTTAAACATGAGCACAACAATTGCCAAGTATCACATTATCCAAGACATTTTTAGAATTACTACATGTAGCATTTTCCAATTCCAACCATATAACAAATTAACGAAGAAGAAACTTCGCCTTGAACATTATGAGTAAAGCCTAAGGACACATGTGTCCATATGCAACAGAGCGTGTCTCTCTCCCACAAAGTGAATGCTAGGATCCATCTTATTCAAACAAAAACAAAAACGAAAACAAACCGACGCTCCAAGTAAAGAAGATGTGCCGAATAAAAATATAGTTTCAGGGGAGGAACCCGATGATGTTGTCGATGAAGAAGGGGATGCCTTGGCATCCCCAAGCTTAGACGCTTGAGTCTTCTTAAAATATGCAGGGATGAACCACGGGGCATCCCCAAGCTTAGAGCTTTCACCTCTTGATCATAGTATATCATTCTCCTCTCTTGACCCTTGAAAACTTCCTTCACACCAAACTTCAAGCAAACTCATTAGAGGGTTAGTGCATCATTAATAATTCACTCATTCAGAGGTGACACAATCATTATTTTCACTTCTGGACATTGCATAATGCTACTGGACATTAATGGATCAAAGAAATAAATCCAACATAGCAAAAGAGGCAATGCGAAATAAAAGGCAGAATCTGTCAAAAACAGAACAGTCCGTAAAGACGAATTTATAAATGGCACCAGACTTGCTCAAATGGAAAAACTCAAAACTAATGAAAGTTGCGTACATATCTGAGGATCACGCTCGTAAATTGGCAGATTTTTTCGAATTTTCTACAGAGAATTATGCCCAGATTCGTGACAGACAGCAATGCTGTTTCTGCAGCGATCCCAAATATAACATCAACTTTGACATAGAAACTTTACTTGGCACAAAACATGATAAGGAGAGGTTGCTACAGTAGTAAACAACTTCCAAGACTCAATAAAACAAAAAATTGCTGTAGGTAAAAACATGGGTTGTCTCCCATAAGCGCTTTTCTTTAAGCTAGGCGCAGAAAGTGCAAATCAAGTAACATCAAGAGTAGAAGCATCAACATCATAGCTTGTTCTAATAATAGAATCAAAAGGCAACTTCATTCTCTTTCTAGGGAAGTGTTCCATACCTTTCTTGAGAGGAAATTGATATTTAATATTACCTTCCCTCATATCAATAACAACACCAACAGTTCGAAGAAAAGGTCTTCCCAACACAATAGGACAAGATGCATTGCATTCGATATCCAAGACAACAAAATCAACGGGGACAAGGTTATTGTTAACCGAAATATGCACATTATCAATCCTCCCCAAAGGTTTCTTTTTAACATTATCGGCGAGATTAACATCCAAATAACAATTCTTCAATGGTGGCAAGTCAAGCATATCATAAATCTTTTAGGCATAACAGAAATACTTGCACCAAGATCACATAAGGCATTACATTCAAAGTCATTGAATTTCATTTTAATGATGGGCTCCCAACCATCTTCTAACTTTCTAGGAATAGAAGTTTCAAGTTTTAGTTTCTCTTCTCTAGCTTTTATGAGAGCATTTGTAATATGTTTTGTAAAGGCTAAATTTATAGCACTAGCATTAGGACTTTTAGCAAGTTTTTGCAAGAACTTTATAACTTCAGAGATGTGGCAATCATCAAAATCTAAATCATTATGAGCTACAGCAATGGGATCATTGTTCCCAAGGTTGGAAAAAATTTCAGCAGTTTTATCACCAGTTTCAGCAGTTTTAGCAATTTCAGGCAGTTTTGTACGCTTTGCACTAGGAGTAGAAACATTGCCAACACCAATTATTTTACCATTGATAGTAGGAGGTGTAGCAACATGTGAGGAATTAGCATTACTAGTGGTGGTAATAGTCCAAACTTTAGCTACATTATTCTCTTTAGCTAGTTTTTCATTTTCTTCTCTATCCCACCTAGCACGCAACTCAGCCATTAATCTTATATTCTCATTAATTCTAACTTGGATGGCATTTGCTGTAGTAGTAATCTTATTATCAATATCATCAGGTTTAGCAGCCATTTTATTAATTAAAGAAGATTGTGATGCGGACATGTATGAGATTCGGGTTTCAGCATTTGAAATTTTAGTTTGCAGACCAGAAATCTCCCTATTCAAGTTTTCAAGTTGATTTCCTATATTTTTCAACAAGGTAGATTGTTCATTCATAGTTTTAGTAAACAATTGATTTTGCTCATATTGTGATTGCATAAAGTTTTTAGTGGATCTTTCAATTTCTAACATCCTTTCCTCATATCTACCATAAGTATTACCATAGTTGTTCCTATAAGCATTGTTGTTGAAATTATTATTTTTAATGAAATTCACATCAACATTTCCTTCTTGAGCAACCAATGAAGCTAAAGGAACATTATTTGGATCAACATTAGATCTACCATTCACAAGCATAGACATAATCGCATCAATCTTATCACTCAAGGAAGAGGTTTCCTCAACAGAATTTACCTTCTTACCTTGTGGAGCTCTTTCCGTGTGCCATTCAGAGTAATTTATCATCATATCATCAAGAAGTTTTGTAGCCGCCCCCAATGTGATGGACATAAAGGTACCTCCAGCTGAATCCAATAAATTCCATGAAGAAAAATTTAGTCTGCATAGAAGGTTTGGATGATCATCCAAGTAGTCGGTCCATGGGTTGGGCAATTCTTTACCAAAGTTTTCATTCTCTCCCATGCTTGAGCAACATGTTCAGTATCAAATTGTTTAAAATTCATTATGCTACTTCTCAAAGAAATAATTTTAGCGGAGGATAATATCTACCAATAAAAGCATCCTTGCATTTAGTCCATGAATCAATACTATTCTTAGGCAAAGATAGCAACCAATCTTTAGCTCTTCCTCTTAATGAGAAAGGAAACACTTTCAATTTAATAATATCACCATCTACATCTTTATACTTTTGCATTTCACAAAGTTCAACAAAATTATTGAGATGGGCAGCAGCATCAGAACTAGCACCAGAAAATTGTTCTCTCATGACTAGATTTAGTAAAGCAGGTTTAATTTCAAAGAATTCTGCTGTAGCAGGTGGAGCAATAGGTGTGCATAGGAAATCATTATTATTTGCATTTGTGAAGTCACACAACTTAGTATTTTCAGGGTTGGCCATTTTAGCAACAGTAAATAAAGCAAACTAGATAAAGTAAATGCGAGTAACTAATTTTTTTGTGTTTTTGATATAGCAAACAAGATAGCAAATAAAGTAAAACTAGCAACTAATTTTTTTGTATTTTGATTTAGTGCAGCAAACAAAGTAGTAAATAAAATAAAGCAAGACAAAAACAAAGTAAAGAGATTGAGAAGTGGAGACTCCCTTGCAGCGTGTCTTGATCTCCCGAACAACGGCGCCAAAAGAGCTTGATGGCGTGTAACTCACACGTTCGTTGGGAACCCCAAGAGGAAGGTATGATGCGCACAAATAGCAAGTTTTCCCTCGAAAAGAAACCAAGGTTTAATCGAACCGAGGAGCCAAGAAGCACGTTGAAGGTTGATGGTCGCGAAATGTGATGCGGCGCAACACCAGGGATTCCTACGCAACGTGGAACCTGCACAACACACCCAAGTACTTTGTCCCAACGAAGCAGTGAGGTTGTCAATCTCACCGCTTGTAACAAAGGATTAAACGTATCGAGTGGAAGATGTTTGCAAGAAAACAGTAAAACAAGTAGATTGTATGCTATGTAAGAATAGGACCGGGTCCACAGTTCACTAGGTGTCTCTCCCATAAGATAAAAGCATGTTGGGTGAACAAATTACAGTCGGGCAATTGACAAATAGAGAAAGGCATAACAATGCATATACATGACATGGTAAATATAGTGAGATTTAATCCGGGCATTACGACAAAGAACATAGACCGCCATCCAACCGCATCTATGCCTAAAAAGTCCACCTTCAGGTTATCGTCCGAACCCCCTCCGCATTAAGTTGCAAAGCAACAGACAATTGCATTAAGTATGGTGCGTAATGTAATCAACAACTACATCCTTAGACATAGCATCAATGTTTTATCCCTAGTGCAACAGACATCACAACCTTAGAACCTTCTGTCACGATCCCAGATTCAATGAAGGCATGAACCCACTATCGAGCATAAATACCCCTCTTGGAGTTAAGAGCAAAAACTTGGCCAGCCTCTACTAATAACGGAGAGCATGCAAGATCATAAACAACACATAAACAATAGATTGATAATCACCATAATCATAGTACTCTCTATCCATCGGATCCCGACAAACACAACATATAGTATTACATATAGATGATCTTGATCATGTTAGGCAGCTCACAAGATCCAACAATGAAGCACAACAAGGAGAAGACGACCATCTAGCTAATGCTATGGACCCATGGTCCAGGGAGAACTACTCACTCATCACTCCGGAGGCGATCATGGCGATGAAGAGTCCTCCAGGAGATGAATCCCTCTCTCAGGCGCGGAGGCGATCTCCGTAGATCCCGAGATGGGATTCGCGGCGGCGGCGTCTCCGTAAGGTTTTCCGTATCGTGGCTCTCGGATCGGGTTTCGCGACGGAGCTTAAGTAGGCGGAAGGTCAGCGCGAGGGGCCACACGAGGGCCCAGGGGGCAGGTCGGCGCGGCCCGCCGCGCCGCCTCCTCCTCGGCGCCTCGTGGCCCCACTTCGTTAGGTCTTCGGTCTTCGGAAGCTTCAAAAATAGGACCCCGGCGGGTGTTTCGTCCAATTCCGAGAATATTTCTTTACTAGGATTTCGAAACCAAAAACAACAGAAAGCAATGGCTCTTCGCATCTTGTTAATAGGTTAGTTCGAAAAATGCATAAATATGACATATAATGTGCATAAAACATGTAGGTATCATCAATAAAGTAGCATGGAACATAAGAAATTATCGATACGTTGGAGACGTATCACATTGCCATCCATGAAACTCAAAATTTTATGACCGGCAGCCGCATCGATCAGGGTCTCTGCTACTGGCATCGGATACTCGTCCTTTGGAGTGGCGCTGTTGAGGTTCCGAAAATCTATGGCTACGCGCCATCGGCCATCCTTTTTCTCCACAGGTACAACATTAGAAATCCATTCAGCATACCTGCAAGGCCTGATGAACCCGGCGTCCAACATCTTCTTGATCTCCTTCTTGACTTCTTCCAAGACTTCAGCCTTTATCTGTCGCGCTCGCTGCTGGAACGGCCGAAATCCTTTCTTCAGAGGGAGCCGATGCTCAATGATGCTCCTGTCTAACCCAGGCATCTCCGTATAATCCCATGCAAAACAATCTGGGTACTCTTTCAACAAGGCTATCATTAGGCCCCTCAGATGCGGATCTAGCTTTTTGCTGATAAATGTTGGTCGTGGTTTATCCCCAGGACCAATATCGATCTCTTCTAGCTCGTCAGCTGATGTAAACCCATACCCTAGCTTTCCATCGCCTGCTAGGTCAATGGCGAACACAGGCAAATCATATGCTGAGGATAATATTGGCCGATTGCTGGGATCGGCCTCCTTTTTCACTGCAATACTCATTAAGGGTTTACAACTTCTTGGTCTTCTACTGTGGCTACGCGACTTGCTCGAGGTATGCTCACCATGTCTGGGACCACAAATTCTGACGGGATTATGGACACGTTTTGATCGGCCGTCGTCGGCATCACCATGCCCGTGCATGGCTGTGGGGCCGGGATTCTTTCTTTGGGGCGCGGGCTCCAATGTGTTGTGTTACCGGCCAGATCGGGCTCGTGCGTCCGGTCAACGGTGCCTCGCTTCCTCAGCCGCCGCATCCTACGCTTGAGAATGGTCGTCCATCGGGGCACCACCTTGGCCGGTGATACCTATCTTCTTCATCGACTCCTCAAAGTCTTCTTCTTGGGACGACTCAGCTCGTTTATTCTGAGGTGGGAGAGGCCCTAGACGCTCGAACACTGAAACTTCATTTGTCCTCCTCCTTTGCTGTTTGCATTCTGGGCAGTTCTCGATTGTTGGCAATCGGCTCATTCCTGAGTCCCAGAATGTTTGAAGAAAGGACAGCTCCAATGCCTATCCACGTCATCTTGCTCCTTTGACCTCCCCTAGCGTGACGCTCGTACTGCGTTGTTTCCATCATGCCGACGATACCTCGTCCTCCGCATCGTATCGACGATATCCTTCGTCGTCTTCATCGTAGCGCCGACGTCGGTCATACTGCTGCTCATATTTGTTGAGGAGATGTATGGAGAGTGGGCGTTGATACCGTATGCTTCTCACCTCCTCCTCGGTCAGGTATCATCTATCATCATCTTGGGGCCGGTCGCGTGGAACGGCCTCCTCTTTGTCCTTGCCACGGGAATGGCTGCTCTCTGCTTTATCTTCGCCATGGCGGCTTGCAAGCCCTGCCATGTTGACGCCAAAGGAGAACTCTGGCTCCCTTATGGAGTGGCTTAGGTCCACCATGTTGACGTCAGGAAACGGACGCATGTCTCCTTTGACCCTGATGTCGTGCGAACGGGTCTTCTCAAAGGAGCCGATGAGTTCGGCTTCCGCGATGGCCTTGACTCATCGTATTTCTTCAGTTCGCAGGGAGATCCTCGTACTTGATCTGTTCCTCTACCATCTCGGATGCCGGTGTTGACGTGGATGTTGCAGAAGAGGTCCCACCGGGCGTGCCAGAATGTGTTACCTGCCAAAACCCACCGGCGGGCAATGGTTAAGCAACACGAAGAGCCGGGAAGCTCCCAAGGCCGCTTAGTGGACCTGGCACTTCGCGTCGTCCCGCAAGTTCTCCAGCCACGACCTGGCGGTTGCTCGGGCGTGCCACGACCTAGACCCGATCGGAAGGTGTTAGATTGCTTCGGTTTTCCTGCATGGTAGACACGTAAACATTAAATACGAGCCCTATCGGCTCTCAGGTTGCCCGTGGATCGGCTCAAAGAGCCGATCGCCCCATGGTTCACGTTGGATTTGCAATGACATGGGGATCCTGCTTGATCAAAACAAAGCTAAACCAATCTACGACAGTTTAGGGTTTTCACCGCATAACCGGAACGTCCTACGCGTAGTTGGGCCTAGCAGACACGAAAGATGATGAAAACTACCCCTACAAGAGGCCTAAAAACCAACATAAAGTCAATTCAACATCCCTTATAGGAACGAAACAGACCTAACGCACCGGATCGTCCAACCCCAAGATAAGGCCAACTATGCAGATATTAAACTAATCCTTGAGGAATCAAGGAGCAACTATAACGGATTGGATCTACTAAGTAACGAACAAGCAAGATGCGCCCTTACACCCGATAGGTGTAAGGGCAGCTAGGTGTCGAGGGACGGCATTGCAATGCAGATATGCATAAGAAAGCATCAATGCAAGCCCCTAAACACCTAAGGATAAGTGTGCTGCTCGCCATCAACAACGCTTCAAGACGAGCAAGACAAGGTAGACGAATAAACGCAGACTGCCTAGATCGCGAGATGCGATCTAGGCAACATGATGCTTACCCTAAGAAACCCTTGAAGGAAGGGGTGGCGATGCCGATTTGTGTTTGTTGTGAACGTGATTGTCCTCCTTTTCGATAACCCTAGATACATATTTATAGTCCAAGGGACTTTCTAATTGAGCGTGCACCTAACCGTGCACGGGTCTATCTGTTAATTCTAAACACGATGCGATCTACTATATTACATATACACGGGCAATCTAGCCCAAACTCTTCGCACAAGGCCGCTTCAAAGATGCTCCACGTGTAATCTTCAAAGCCCATCTTCACTTACGGCCTATCTCCTGATTTGGCCAAAATCTGGTGATAAGCAACAAAAAGGATGATTAAGTTTCAGCAATTGCTTTCAACTTGTAACATGTATATCTCATGGATAGTTGTCAACATAAAGCAATATAACAAGTGCAATAAGTAAACATGTAAGAATCAATGCACAGTTGACACAAGTGTTTGCTTCTAAGATAGAAAGAAGTAGGTAAACTGACTCAACATAAAGTAAAAGAATGGCCCTTCGCAGAGGGAAGCATGGATTACTATTTTTGTGCTAGAGCTTTTATTTTGAAAACATAGAAATAATTTTGTCAACGGTAGTAATAATTCATATGTGTTATGCATAAGACATCCTATAAGTTGCAAGCCTCATGCATAGAATACCAATAGTGCTCGCACCTTGTCCTAATTAGCTTGGATTTCCATGGATTATCATTGCATAACATATGTTTCAACCAAGTGTCACAAAGGGGTACCTCTATGCCACATGTACAAAGGTCCAAGGAGATAGATCGCATTTGATTTCTCGTTTTTGATAGATCTCAACTAAGGACATCCATACCGGGACAACATAGAAAACAAATAATGGACTCCTCTTTAATGCATAAGCATTCAACAACAGATAATATTCTCATAAGAGATTGAGGATTAGTGTCCAAACTGAAACTTCCACCATGATTCATGGCTCAATGTTCTTCTCTAACAATATGCATACTCAAACCATTTGATCATGATAATCACCCTTACTTCTGACAAGACGAACATGCATAGCAACTCACATGATATTCAACAAAGGTGTAATAGTTGATGGCGTCCCCAAACATGGTTACCGCTCAACAAGCACCTTATAAGAAATAAGATACATAGCAACATATTCAATACCACAATAGTTTTTAAGCTATTTTCCCATGAGCTATGTATTGCAAAGACAAGGAATGAAATTTTAAAGGTAGCACTCAAGTAATTTACTTTGAAATGGCAGAGAAATACCACATAGTAGGTAGGTATGGTGGACACAAATGGCATAGGTTTTGGCTCAAGGTTTTGGATGCACGAGAAGAATTCCTCTCAGTACAAGGCTTTGGCTAGCAAGGTTGTTTGAAGCAAACACAAGTATGAACCGGTACAGCAAAACTTACATAAGAACATATTGCAAGCATTATAAGACTCTACACTGTCTTCCTTGTTGTTCAAACACTTCACTAGAAAATATCTAGACTTTAGAGAGACCAATCATGCAAACCAAATTTCAACAAGCTCTATGGTAGTTCTTCATTAATAGGTGCAAAGTACATGATGAAAGAGCTTAAACATGATCTATTTGAGCACAACAATTGCCAAGTATCAAATTATTCAAGACAATATACCAATTACCACATGCAGCATTTCCTATTTCCAACCAAATAGCAATTAACGAAGCGGTTTTCAACTCCGCCATGAACATTAAAGATAGAACTAAGAACACCAGTGTTCATATGAAAAAGCGGAGCGTGTCTCTCTCCCACACAAGAATGAATTTATTCAGAGAATGAATATAACAAAACGAAAATAAAAGCACACAGACGCTCCAAGTAAAGTACATAAGATGTGACGGAATAAAAATATAGTTTCACTAGAGGTGACCTGATAAGTTGTCGATGAAGAAGGGGATGCCTTGGGCATCCCCAAGCTTAGATGCTTGAGTCTTCTTGAAATATGCAGGATGAACCACGGGGCATCCCCAAGATTAGACTTTTCACTCTTCTTGATCATATTGTATCATCCTCCTCTCTTGATCCTTGAAAACTTCCTCCACACCAAACTCAAAACAAACTCATTAGAGGGTTAGTGCATAATCAAAATTCACATGTTCAGAGGTAACACAATCATTCTTAACACTTCTGGACATTGCCCAAATCTACTGGAAGTTAATGGAACAAAGAAATCCATTCAACATAGCAAAAGAGGCAATGCGAAATAAAAGGCAGAATCAGTCACAGAACTGTCAAAACAGAACAGTCTGTAAAGACGAATTTTTCAGGGCACTTAACAGGCTCAGATGAAAAAGCTCAAATTGAATGAAAGTTGCGTACATATCTGAGGATCACGCACGTAAATTGGCAGATTTTTCTGAGTTACCTACAGACGGGGCTGCTCAATTTCGTGACAGTAAGAAATCTGTTTCTGCGCAGTAATCCAAATCTAGTATCAACCCTACTATCAAAGACTTTACTTGGCACAACAATGCAATAAAATAAAGATAAGGAGAGGTTGCTACAGTAGTAACAACTTCCAAGACACAACAAAACAGTAGCAAAATAAAACATGGGTTATCTCCCAAGAAGTGCTTTCTTTATAGCCATTAAGATGGGCTCAGTAATTTTAATGATGCTCTCGCAAGAAATAAGAATTGAAGCAAAAGAGAGCATCAAGAAGCAAATTCAAAACACATTTAAGCCTAACCCACTTCCTATGCGTAAGAATCTTGTACACAAATAAATTCATGAAGAACAAAGTGACAAGCATAGGAAGATAAAACACGAGTAACTTCAAAATTCTCAACATAAAGAGGAGAAACTTAATATTATTAAGATGCATATAACCATGTTTCCCTCTCTCATAATAACTTTTAGTAGCATCATGAACAAACTCAACAATATACTCATCACTTAAAACATTCTTATCATGGTTCATATGCATAAAAGTATCATTAATTTTGGCATAAGAAGAATTCTTCTCATTAATAGTAATTGGAGCAGGATCATTATCAAAAATTTGAACAGGGTAAACAAGTTGCATACTAAGGGAATTGTTTTTGGCAATCCCATCATAACTATGACAAGTTTCATAAGGGTAATTATAACCTATATCATAGCATTCTTTATAATAATTGTCAAAGATTGGAGGCATAGTGTAATCATAAGAAATAGAATAGTTATCCTCCACAGTATGTTCATCTGTAACCTTACCATCATCGTTACTAGAAGGAGATGTATCAAACATATAATCATCAGTAGGAAAAGGATTTTCAAACACCTCATCCCCAAGCTTAGAGTTTTCTATATCATTATGGGAGGAAGCATGGATAGTACTAATACTATGGCAATTATTAACATAATCATTTTCAGAATTAGTTTCCCAGAGATCTTCATTATCAAAAGTAGTGTGCTCTTCTAAATCATGATCACTAATGTAGGTAAAGGGCATAGGAAGATCATTGTACTCAGATTCATTATCATAATAATCATTAGGAGCAACATACTTACGGTTACCTATCGTTATCTCATACACGCGGGGATATGCCGTTACCTCTTTCTTTTTATTCCCCCTCTTCTTCTTTTTCTTCTTTTCCTTCTCCTCGTTCCCTTCTTTAGGAGGAAGAGGCTTGAAGGGAGGCTTTTCCACAGAACCTGATTTATTTCCAGAAACAATAGAAGAAACTTGGGAGGATTCCTCCTTTTCATTAATAAGTTTCAAACACACATGGTCCTATCGTATTTTGGCAAAGTGTCATCTTCTAAAATATTTTGTATGTAAGTATTTGTATGGCAATTATTAATGCAATAAGAAAGACACCCATGCAGGACACTATTAATATCAAGATCACTCATATGGAACAAAGAAATTTTTCTTGATAACTCTTCACACCCCAAAAATAAAGTAAGTTCATCATGCTGATTAGGAAGGATTTCATCATCACAATACAAATTTGCAGCACTCATGGGGTTCGAATTATCATTGGAGGAGCATTGAAAATTAAAATGACCCACTCTATGGCAAAGTTCACAAATAAAAGGATAGAGGGCACAAACTTTTTCACCAAGATCATCTAGAGCCCTAAACCACTTTCTAGTTTTTTCATTCCTATGATGGATACAATATTCATCTTCGATTTGATTAATTCCACAAGGTCTATGCATTCCACAAAATTAACATGCTTATAAGAAATAGTATTTTCAGAAGTTTGGGCATGTTTATTGCAATCATTAACAACAATTTCATTTTCCATACAAGTGTCTTTAAAAGGTTCATGATACATGTACCAATTTTCTTTAGGAACATTAATATGAGAAGCAAAGGCTCTATAGCAATCGATCATAATTTGAGGATCAAGCCCATATTTAGCACTAAGCTCTTGATAATCAACAGTTTCAATGAAGGACTTAATGCATTCATACTCATAGTTTATACCTGATTCTTTACCTTTATCGTTCTCCCAATCTTCAGTATTACCTTGAATTCTTTCAAGAAGATCCCATCTAGCTTCAACCTCCTTGCTTGTGAAAGATCCCTCCAAACAGGCATCTAGATAGTCCTTGTGATGTCCTGAAAGCCTTGCATAAAATTATTAATAATAACATTACGGGGAGCTCATGAATGGGACATTTGAGCATTAATGACTTCAATCTCCCCATGCTTGGGAAATACTCTCTCCACCACGAGGATAAAAGTTATAAATGTAATTCCTATCAATATGCACTTCATGAGGAGGATAAAATTTAGAATAAAAGAGAGGTACAATTTCTTCCCAACCAATAGATCGACCATTCTTCAGCAATTTATACCAATGCGCCGCTTTACCAGACAGCGACATAGAGAATAGTTTCTTCCTCACTTCATCCATAGAGATACCTGCACACTTAAATAACCCACATAATTCATGCAAAAACAGTAAATGATCTCCAGGATGGACAGTTCCATCCCCTTCATAGCGGTTATCCATAACACGTTCAATAATTTTCATAGGTATTTTCAGGAGGTGGATTTAAAATATCACAAGCATCATTAGAGTTATCGCATATGGGAGATAAAGTATTATCGGAGCAAATTTTCTCCCTAAAGATGGGAAGCTAAAAAGATCACAAAAACTAGCTTCCCCAAGCTTAGACTTCTCCATAGCATTAGCAATAATTTCATACTAATAACATTGCTACTAGCATGCAAATAAGGTTCCATAGGTTTTTTAATTTTCGCATCACATAATTCATGTCTTATTTCAGAAAATAGATCAAAAAGCTCACTGTTGTTTTTCATTAAGCCTAACTAGTGAAAATAAAAACAAGAAACAAAAAGATATAATTGCAGGATCTAAAGGAGATAGCTTCGAGCACTCACACACCGGCAACAGTGCTAGGAAATAGCTTAGTAGTCGGAGGATTTGAATACTTTTACCTTACCTTCCCGCACCGAAAGCTTGATGTCTACGCACGCTTCTATTTCTGTAGACAGTGTTGGGCCTCCAAGAGCGAGGTTTGTAGAACAGCAAGAAGTTTCCCTTAAGTGGATCACCCAAGGTTTATCGAACTCGGGAGGTAGAGGTCAAAGATATCCCTCTCAAGCAACCCCCAATTAAGATACAAGAAGTCTCTTGTGTCCTCAACACACCTAATACACTTGTCGATGTATAGGTGCACTAGTTCGGCGAAGAGATAGTAAAACACAGGTGGTATAGATGGTGGTAATATTGCAGAAGTAAAGATGCAGTAAAACAATAAACAAGCGATGTTTGCAGGAAAACAAGGCCTAGGGATCATACTTTCACTAGTGGACACTCTCAACATTGATCACATAATAAATAAATAACTTCTCCTCGCTTGTGCTACATTCACACTCTCTTGTTGAATAACAAACACCATTCATTGTGTAGGGCTACAAGAGCTCACTCAAGCCGGAGTTAACAAGCTCCACAACATTCGGAATTCATATTTAAGTAACCTCTAGAGCATAATAGACCGTTGCAATTTAGACCGAATACTAAGATAGCATACACACTGTCAACAATAGCTATGAAAGGGGGAATAGATCACATCAATACTATCATAGTAATAGTTAACTTTATAATCTACAAGAGATTACAATCATAACCTACGCCAAGTACTACATGATGCACACACTGTCAACATTACATCATGGAGGAGGAATAGACTACTTTAATAACATCGCAGAGTAGCACATAGATTAATAGTGATACAAGCTCATGATCACATAAAGATCACACCATGGGAGAGAGAGATGAACCACATAGCTACTGTAGAGCCCTCAGCCTCTGGGGAGAACTACTCCTCCTCATCATGGGAGACAAAGAACGGCGATGAAGATGGCGGTGGTGTCGATGGAGATGACCTTCCCCGTCCCGGCGGCCGGAACAGAGACTTCTCGTCCCCGAAACGGAGTTTCGCGATGGCGACGGCGTCCCCGAGTCTTTCTCGAGTTTCGTCAATTGTTGTCGAGTTTTTAGGTCACGAGGGATATAGGCGAAGAGGCGAGCCGGAGGGGCTAGGGCTCCCTCCCATAGGTCGCGCGCGCCGGGGGCCACCCGCGCCGCCTTATGGTGTGGCCCCTGCTGCCCTTCCTCGTCTCCCCTTCGGACTGGAACCTTCCGTGAATTATAAGATCGTGGGCTTTTGTTTCGTCCAATTCCGAGAATATTGCCCGAACAGCCTTCTGGAACCAAAAACAGAAAAGAACCGACACTTCAAGATCTTGTTAATAGGTTAGTTCCGGAAAATGCATAAAATCATTATAAAGTGTAAGCAAAACATGTAGGTATTGTCATAAAACTAGCATGGACCATAAGAAATTATAGATACGTTGAAGAGGTATCAAGGTAACATCAGTTCACACACTAGCTAGGATGTCATCAGTAGGCAAAATAACATATAAGGGTAAAATACCCTTTCCATCTCCCCTTTTTTGGTTAGCGATGACAAACTGAGCTAGAGTCTCTAAACATATTATAGTAAGCTTAGAGATATTGTTTCTTTATAAGATATTAAGTAAGCTCCGCCATAATGTATGCACTTGGTTGAATTTATGTTTGAATGCACAGTGCATCAAAGTTGAATATGAGAAGCTCCCCCAATATCTTTAGAAAACAAGCATAGTGTAGAAAAGTTATAAGCATGTATATCTAAACAGAAGAAGATAACAAGTATAGCATAACATAGCTAGATATACAAGTCTCATATAGGAATTAATACAAACTTGTCCATCACACAGACTTAAGAAAATGGTTTGAATAAAAATAGAAAATGGTAGCAAAAGATAATAAAAACGGAATAAAGTAGCAATGCTTGTGCATACCATGGACCCCGGAAAAACCCCAGCAAAGAATTCGTATACCTAATAGGCTCTACTCACTGCTCCACATTTGGCACCAAAACACCAAAAAATAGACAAGTAGTAGACAAGCCTAGCGCTCAAACCCCATAAAAAGACTCCCGGTCGCGATGACGCTGAGAAGCTCCCTCAGTCTCTTCATCTTCTGCGTCATCATCTCCATGATGATTGGAGTCATCGTAGCATGAACCTGCTTTCTGGGGCAATCTCATCAGTAGACGTAGTCCTGATGTGTGGAGCGCGAGGAGGACCAACGGAAGTGAAGAGGTACCCTTGGAACAATGCACCCATCGTAGCAAGACTTATTATAAATCGGAGGGAGTGCCTAGTTGTTCCGTCGTAGCGAGACAAGGGAACCCGTTCCAAAGTAACACTAAACAAAAGTTGTGATCATATACTTTTCGGTTCGAGCTCAGGAAATTTGAGGTTCTGAATTATATGTCTTCCTAAACAAGTCTTCCATTTTCAGCTTGACATGATTTTTTTTTCAAAACTACCAATTGGCTGTCCCCGGAAAAGATGTGGGTTAGTTAGTACGCTGGAGGACTATGAGCGTGCATGTGCCGCCTTAATTTGGACCCAGTGAAAGAAAACTCTAAAACCAAAATGGTAAACCCTGATGACGAGAGCTTGTACACGTGAGGGCGTAGATCGATAGACTTCGAATCTGTATCGTCGCCACATCTCGTACCAGTAGTATATATATCCACCAGGTGACGTACGTGCGGTGAGTAGTAAAGTAAGCTGGAACTAATCATATGGCATCTACAGCGTCGAGCATGTGGGAGCAACTTTGGAGAGGCGATCCAAGTATACTAGCTTTGCCTAACGCATCCGTTGTTGTTAGTTTACAGTTAGCTGTCACCTGATTAACCCTGTTTGCATCCTAGCCCTTGTCCGGACGGCACCCGCCAACAATAATGCACGTACGGACAGATCCAGCGCCCCGGTGTTCGTTGGTTTCTTTGGTTCGGGACCAGGTTACTCGACCGGCCGATCGGAGCGGAATCACGGCGGGCCGCTGGCGAACGAGGCCGGAAGGCGCGTGCTACAGGGGCCGTCGTCGCCTTGCGATCATTCAGACGGTGGTGGCGCTAGGTAGTGCGCCGGCCGGCCGGCGAAAGCCGGAATCGAATCCGCACCGGCCGGCGAAAGCGGAAAGGCGAGAGGAACCACCATCACATGGTGGTGGCGCCCATGAAATTTTGGCCGATCGCCCAGCCCCAGATACGGAGGGTGGCCTCGGATTCCGCGTCGGCTACTAGTAGCTCTACCCCTGTCGCGGTAGGTACTCTGTGATGCCGCCTCGGTTACATGAACCACCGCTGTAGACCTGTCGTCGTAGGACGTGCCATGCATGGAGCCGACTGCCAATGTGCCCTTTGCCTTTGAATCTCATCCTTCTTCTTTTTTTGTTCGGAAGTTTCTCTTTTCGTTTTCATAGTAGTCGTTGTCGTCTGTCTCCGTTTTTGGCAGCGCAGTCTCGAGATGTTCGACACTTGAGCTGCATCTGCGTTCCGACCGAGGTAAAGCAAAAGCAACCCTGTCACCAGTCACCAATCTCTCTCACGCATAGTATCGCACTGCAAGGTCAGTAACGAAAAAGAATTTGTGCCACGCTGACGTAACAAAAAAACAACATTGTAGAAAGAAAATTGTGGTGGTTTATGATCAGGAACAACCGTGTTCCGTCTTCAGTTGAGGGCGAGCCCATCGCTGCGGTCGTGGTTCGGACCTTTAGCAGTTTCGTGCGAGCCCTGCTTTGTCTCCGCCAGTGGAGCATATGGAGGCGGACTCGCTGATGACCTTGTTGAGATCGACCGGGTGACCACCTTCCACGCCCATTCATCCTTAGAGCATCCCCACTCGTTGGCGCTCCCCACGCCCAAATCCGGCGATATTTTCGTCCGGATCGGGAGGAAGATTTGGCGTGTGGAGCGCCAAGTTCCACCGTCAGGAAACCCCCAACGTCGACCATTTGACATATTTCAAACGAATTTATTAAATTTAACAAGTTCGGCGACCAACAGAAAATTGCTGAAACAAATTCGGCGAAAATAATTGTACAATGTTTAACAAGTGCTGAAACAAATGAAGCACACAATTTCACAATTTTTCAAACAAATTAGACGTTGGCGTCGGGGCGTTGGCGTTGCGTTCGGAGCCTCCATATGTGCTCCACTAGATCATCTTGCAGTGATGCATTGTAGAGTCTCGAATCTCCCGACGCATAGCAATGAAGGCGGCCCATGATGGAGGCACTGGTTATTATGCAAAGGCCCCTCTCTCTCATATGGTGCTTCTTGCTCTCCAGAGGAACCGGATGCTTTCGCTCATTTTCAATAATCATATTGTGTAGACACACAAAGAGTTCATCACCTCCCACATCCGATCTTTGGACCAAGTCGAGCGGGGAACCGGACGACAGCAAATCTCTGTGGAGGACACCAAATGCACGCTCGACGTCCTTTCGGCAAGCTTCTTGTCTCTTCACAAACTCGCTGAGTTTGGGGGTGGATTCGAGATAGTCTTCACAAATGTTGCCCACTTTGGATAGATACCGTCTGCAAGGTAGTATCCTTTGTTGTAGTGCCGACCATTGATCACATAGTCCACGGGAGCATGACCCTCAACAAGCTTGGAAAAGACCGGGAGCAGTTTAGGACGTTGATGTCATTGTTGGATCCAGCATACCAAAGAAAGAGTGCCAAATCCAGAGATCATGGGTAGCCAACGCTTCAAGTATCACAGCCTTTTTTTGACCCTTGTACATTCCCCGCCACGCAAACGGACAGTTCTTCCATTGCCAATGCATGCAGTCAATGCTTCCAAGCATCCCTGGAAAACCTCTAGCTTCATTTGTTGCAAGGATCCTCTCAGTGTCTTCGAGTGGGTGATCTCAAGTAATAGTCCCCGAACACTGCTATGACGGCCCTGCAGAACCGGTAGAAACAATCAAGGGCGGTGGACTCCGCCATCCGAAGATAGTCATCTGCAGTATCACCGGGAGCTCCATACGCCAGCATCCTCATTGCCACTGTGCACTTCTGCATTGACGAAAATCCAACCAAACCAGTGCAATCCGCCTTGCATCGAAGTACGGATCAAAGTGGCGGATGGCATACACAATTTGCAGAAATAACTTTCATCCTGAAACGACGCGGAAAACACTCTCACCGTGCAACGGATTGTCGCGAAGTAGTCGGCGTACAACATGCAGCCCTCCATTCGTCGTCTCGGCTTGCACTTCCGCGACCGGTGCCGACCCACCACGACCAGCTGCTGCCCGGCGTACATGCTTTCCAAGCAACCGAGGATCATCATGTGCTCCTCGTCTTGGCGGCCTGCCATCTCTTCTTGCATCGCTCGACGAACATCTGCTCCTCCTCTTCGTCCGAGTCCATGGCCGGCGAGGCAAATGGACGAACACGACGGGCGTGGTCGAGGCAACCCGAGCGCGAGGCGGCGACGAGCAAGGTGCGGCGGAAGAGCAAGCAGCCGGCGGAAGAGCAAGGCACCGGCGGAATATAGGCAGGTGGGGAGGGGCGGCGAAATCTAGGCAACAAGCCGGCGGGGTGGTGCCGGCGGCGAGAGAGATACGAGGGGGGGGGATTTTGAGCGACGTGGCGGTGGGGTTCGTGCGTCGAGTCACCGACAGATCGGGCCCTTCCCCGCTTTTCACTCGTCCGGAGTCCCGAGCGCCCCCGGGGCCGGGATGGCGTGGGATCGCGGATGAAATTAGGCCCAAATCCGACGAAACGAGGAACCGGGGGCGCGACTGGGCCGATTTACGCCGTCCGGATGTAAAAAACGCTCGCCGGGGGCCTGTTCGGGGGGACGAGTGGAGATGCTCTTATGGCACATAATCCCGTTGCTCTCTTTGTAGAAAGGTTTGCGGCTTGCTCACCATCTTGGAGGCTGGTAGTTCTAAATTGGGTAGACGCCTAGAGCGATTGATTGCCTCCTAATCACTGCTCCAAAATTCGGAAGAGATACTGATTTATCGTAAATTGGATGGTAACCGATAAGATTTTAGCATATTAGATGATTTATCGCTAGCACCGATATTTCGTTCGATTTATAGTCCGGTGGCCAATAATTCGCCGGATTTTCAGTCCGAAGGCCGACATTTCACTGGATTTTCAGTCTGAAGGCCGATATTTCGGTATGGCAATCGATATTTTCATCATATAGTCTCGAAGAACTATGCATTAGCTCAAATTTAACATCTTATTGGTTGAAATGCAAGAAATCAAGGTAATACTTTTGTTTAATGCTCCAATATTATTTTTACATAGCATATTCTAGAAAATTTAGTACCAAAAATTAGGATTTACAAAAAATAAGCCGATAAATAACTTTCTGATAAAATCGATTAATCTTCATTTTGAGACTGACCGGAAGTTAACGATTTCTTGAACATTGCTCCTAATAGGAACCAAAATGAAATACAAAAGCAAAAAATGTGGGTGATTACCCTCGGGCCGACATCCGAAAGGAAAAGGTAACTACAGCTGCTTGATGGATGATCTTCGGTTCAACGGCTCATCCTCTCGATTTGTTTCGGCGTGATTTTCGTGTAGCGTTTTTCCTTTGTGCACGTCGTTCTTGAGTCTCGAATGGTCGTTGCCTTGTGGTGGGAGTGGGTGTCGCTCTGTAGTGTTGATGTTTGACTGAGCTTGACTCGTGTTGTATGGTTTTCACACCATTTTCAGCTAATTAACTAAGGCCCTTTTGTGCTTTCAAAAAAAAACTAGGGCCTTTTTGTTGAAATTATTGGGTCAGCCCAATATTCATTAACAATAATTCCGATTTAATATCTCAAAGTCCGTATGTTTAGCTCATTCATTCATGGAAAGAGGTGGAACTAAAATTTAGTCCCGCATTGGGCCTTCTTATAAGGAATGTTGTCGGAAATGGTGAATGGAACCTGGGTGCGCGCGCACCTATTTACAAAAAGTTTTAAAAAATGCTATTTAAAAGTTTCAAAAAATGTGAAATAAATTTTTGCATGTATATATTATGTTGATACTTACTCGTGTGTGTTTTCACGAAAAAATACCATTGTGTGTGACCTACACAAAAATGACAAAATGTAAATTCCTATTCCTGTGAATAGTACATATTCCTATTCACTATTCTCATTTGGACATTTTGTCATTTTTATGCAGGCCACATATAATGGTATTTTTTCGTGAAAACTCACACGAGTAAGTATCAACATAATATGTACATGCAAAAATTTACTTCACATTTTTTTTGAAAACTTTCAAATAATATTTTTTGAACTTTTCGTAAACGGGTGCGCGCGCACCCAGGTTCCAAACGTCCGGGTCGGGAATGTTGTGTCCTATATTGTATGAGCATGAGAAAAAGAGACCTACATGCACGCTTCTCCTACTCCGCCGCTCCTCATTGGTTTCTGAAATGAGCCGAGCCATGGAATCAACTATGCAAGTTGCCTTTCTTTTTTGCCACACATGTTTGGAGAATCTAAACGATTTTTCTATCATTCGTTTCACCTCTGCTATCTATGAAGAGGGCCGCTCCTTGCTCAAGTTGACAATTTTCCCTTGGGGGCAGGTATCCGTGGGTATTTACCCGCTAAGAACAGGAGTTGGGGGCTGAATTCGCCCTGTGAGTATAGCGGGGCGGTTACCCGATAGCTTAACGGGGCATAGATGGGGATCAAATGCTACCCGCGGATACTCCACGGGTACCCGAGACCCTACATATCAGTGTAACAGAAAACCCTAACTTGTCCCCAACCGTTCCACTTATCCCTTGCATGTAGCCGCCACAAACACACAAAGCTAAAACTCCCCAGTCTGTATCACCCTCACCGAATCGCTCGACTATCCTCCTCTCAGTTTTCCTCACAAAAGTTGCACAGGCGGCCACCGCCGGCGCAGCTCCATCAGGCCATCCTATCCCGTCCACCGGGAGGAGCAAGGGAGCTGCCGCCTTGAGGCAGCAGTCGTGCAGGCGCACGAGCAGATTGTTGTGGCCGGCTAGCCGTCCTTTCGCATCAAGTAGGCGAGAACGCCATGAAAAGGTACATGTGAGGACCATAGCAGGTTCACTTCGTGTGTGGTGACCAGCAGCGAACCACCTGCTCGTCCACTTCTTCTTCACCGTGAGATCCTAGTGGATTGCCCCACCGGAGATCCCCGTCCCTTCGCCACCTTGACTCCTTGCCCTAGACGCACACGCAATCTATGAGATTGCCTCCTTTCAGAGCCTCGCGCCTTCCCACGTCTTACCCATCCCTCTAGAACCATGTGAGGGGCGATTAGATCTTAGGAAAGCGCTCTCGCATGACTGCTAGCAACACCATGTTGGAGGATCCCTTCCACAATGACTACTCCTTCCTGAACATCAACAACCTCTTCGACGACATGGCTACGACGGCAACATAAACCAGAATGATCATGCTGCACCGATCGATTATGTCCTCCCTCTCTTAGAGATCTTGCTACAGTTTTTCTCCTAGCATCCGGTTTAAATGTGGTCTGTTTATCATGTGTACACATAATGTTTTTTATTATCTAATTTAGTATTTTGCATGGATAGTTTAATCCTCTTTTTTATGATCAAGTTTAATCTTCCATTTATCCGGATTAAACTATATAATAATTTGCTCATTTTGAGAAAAAAACTTAATAATAGATGAGCGAAAGCTTTTGCCTTGATAAAAAAAACTCCCAGCGTGCCATCAGTCCATTACTAGCACTAGTACGTAGGTTCAGGCCGGCGGCAGAGCACCATTGATCGCTTGTTGGTTGGCCCACTCCGATGAGGCAACGACGTATGAGTGGCTCGGGGCAGCGTGCCCGTGGTACGGCCTCTGCTCACCTGCCTCGGAGTCGGAGTGGACGGCGGCGTCTCTGCATCCTTGTTGCGGTGCGTGCCGGCTCAGTCAGATGTTCCTCTCCATCTTCAGCAGCGGCTGGCAGGTCGCCAGTCATCGAATCGAATGGAGCACCTCTCGCAGGTTGCTGGGGCGGCGCGGCAGGAATTGCGTGCCGCGCCTGATGCAAAGGTTGGTCTACTTCTGGGCCACCAGCTGCGACGACGCTGGTGCCACTAGCGTCTAGCGAACAGCAGCCTTGCTTCCGCAGCACAGTGACAATGGCTGTCTGCGCCGGGCTGACATTTGCAGCTTCATTCCGTCGGCCTAAGATTTTCTCTCTTTCATAATATTGCGCCTCGTGCCTGGAGTCGATTATACGTCGATGGGTGACTATCAGACTACTCGTTTTTCAATATTTTCATGGAGTTGCACCTCTCTTGAGCATCTCCAGCTGCGTCCTCCAAACCGCGCGGATTGAGCGTTTGACGCGTTGTCTTACGCTGTTTGGGGGGGCGTCAAGGCCCCCCAAACGCCGCCCCAAACATTTAAAATAATTTTTCTTGGCATTTTTATTTCAATTTTCACAAACTAATACATAATTGGGCACGTGGTTTTACACGAAGACATAGTTTGGAACATGGTTTTCCACAAACTAATACATAGTTTGAACCATGGTGGACACAAATATAAAATATTGCAAAAAAACTAAACCTAACTAGGCGTGCATCGAAGGTTTGTTCGCTGCTAAGAAACAACACTCCAGGGCACATCCAGTCACCTAAACTGGAAAATCCAGCGGGAGGATGGTGCCCTTGTTGGTTCTACCGATGAGGCGAACAAGCGAAACCTCCGTGCACGTATTCACTGCGAAGAAACAACACTCGTCGTCCTCCGAGTCGGTCGTCGTCGTGGGAGTCCCCGTTGACGTGGTAGTCCCGGCGGCAGCACTCTCGTCGAAGACCTTGATGCTCATGTTGCCGAAGTAGGAGAACACGAGGATGAAGCCGGCTTGGAGGCCGTGGTGGCGCGCGAACTTCTCCGAGCCGATGTTGAGGTACATCTTGCCGCGCGTCGTAGACCGTCGACGATTCACCACCGGCAGAGCCGCACGAATGCTCCCGCGATGCATCTTGCGCGGGCGTACGCCGCCGACGTACTCGCGAAGGAGTCCGGCAGCCCCCCGGATGCCGCGCGGTCGCCCTTGAGGACGTGGACGAACTCGAACAGATGTCCGCTCCACGTCCATCTCCGACGATGAAGACGACGGCGCGGGAGGCGACCGCGATCGTTCAGCTATGCCGCGGCCACGACCACGACCACAACCACGGCCGCGGCCGCGAGGTCGGCCTCCGCCTCTACCAGACATAGCGGCGAGTCTTGTTGAGAGATGGTGGCGGCTAGGGTTTGGGAGAGAGGCGCTAGGGTTTGTGTGTGAGAGGGACGACGAGAGGCGCCTTTTATAGGCCGAGAGGGCGGATGAGCGGCGCTCATTAACGCTGGCACGCAGAGCTAGGCGCGACGGACGCGTCGCTGCACCTCGCGGAACGCACTGTCGGCTGGAACGCACCGTCGCCGCTGGAACGCACCGCCGTCGCGCGCCACAACTTCCGTCGCGAGGCAGGCGACGGCAGTGTACCACCAGCCGCCGACGGGTCGGCCCCGCCACTCCCGCCTCGTTGCTGTGTCCGCGCGTCCCCGGAGCGTCCCCGTGGGACGGGGACGGGCTCGGGGCGCCGGACACCGACGGGGCGCGCCGACAAAAAGGGCTTTGGGGGACGCGGCTGGAACGCTTTTTGTCCGCGCGCCCCCAAATCCCTTTGGGGACGGTTTGGGACGCGGAGATGCTCTTAGATTTTGGCGGATGGCCAATACTCACGGCTTCGGCCTACAACTACAAGGCGTCACTTTTAGGGGCGACACTAACATCAATGAACTCAGATTTTTGTTTGATTCAAAAGATTTTCAAAGAAATTATGTAGAAATCTTATCCACATGAGTTTTTATTATAAAGGTTGTTTGATTTAAAGGACTGATTCCTCCATAATTCCTATAGATAAGCGTTTCTATACTACAATCCTATAGGATTTCTAGCAAGATGTTGGACCTTTTGAAAAAAATTCTATGTATCTATGACAACTACAATCTCTATAAAGATTTCCTGCCTTTTTAATGTAGTGCAATCAAACGACTTCCACAAGCAATTCCCGTGTTTTATATTCTTGTAGGATTTCACATGCCATAACATACTATTCATGTGCTTTTCCTATTCCTATATTTTGGAAATCCTTCGAACCAAACATGCCCTCAATGGTTTGAAAGGTTTGTACATCTCGGAAGATCAAGTTTTTTTTTTTGCTTGGCTTGCAATTCAAAACCGTATTTGGACGGAAAAGCATGGGGTGGCCTCGTTGTGGCCTTTGCCCCCTATGCAAGCAAGTCACGGAATGTGTCTCGCACTTCTTTTCCAAATGTCGCTTTATCGTCCGCCTTTGGAGGCTTGTTTGAGAATGGGCGGGCCTCAACTCTCTTCATCCTCAACAGTGGGCAAACCTATCACTCCGAAGTTGGTGGAAATAAGTGAAACCCGGATCTTCTTTCAACCTTAAGGCGATTGCATCATTCACTCTCCTCGTCTCTTGGGAGGTTTGGAACGAAATAAAGGCACCGGTCTTCCACAACAACCACACACTTCCTTTTGTCCTCCTTTCTTTTACGAAAATCCCACCGATCTATTAATAGCCCAAAAACATATTTAAAACTACAAATATGTACTTGGACCACCTAGCGACGACTACAGACACTAGCACGAGCCGAAGGCGCGCCGCCTTCCTTGCCCATACATCACCGGAGCCAGCAAAACTTGTCGTAGTAGAGATTGTTGTAGTAAACAGATGGGAAGTTGTCATGCTAAGGGTCAAAAGGAGTGGCACATTAGAGCAACAACCATCACCTATCATCGTAGATTGAAAGAGACTGACATGAAACCATGCCAATAAACACGGAAATTGACCGAATCCGAGGAGATCAGACGAGCACACGACTCTGCACGCCCTCTACTAGTGCTTGCCGCACCACCGGAACGAGGATAGGGCAGGGATGCCTTTATTATGACTTCAAGATGTAGCCACCGCCTCACCATCTCCAAGAAGACACCAAAAAAGCCTAAACAAAGCACATAAAACCTCCCACCGGTGAGAGACTGTGGTCCACCGTGCTTCCAAGACCCCATATCCACCAAATACGGAGCAGGACGGTGGCTTCGTTGGCGACGATAAGGAACCCTAGATGGGGTTTGACAGCCGTCTCCAAGGCCCCAAGTTGGAGCTCACATAGTTCGTACAACTTAATAAAGATCAATTAATACCTTTTATCCTTCTTGCAAACATTAAAAAGGAGGCAAACCTTTGGGTATTTTTTATGGGAGCTAAAGAAATTGAGTAAAATCATACCGACAGAGTAGGCCGGCTTTCATCGGTCATAATGAAACTTCTACTTAATTAATTAACTGGGGCAAAAGCTTTTGCCCTAATTTCAAAAACAATATTAATGTTTGAATGGTTAGGAGGGCAGTGACACTCCCAGCCCACCAGAGTCTAAACCTTAGGTTTGACACTCTAGTGTCTCACTAAAAGACGGAATATTTTTTAGTGTGATGCGACATTCCTATCGATAGCGATGCGCTTATGGTGACTCGGTCAATCTCAAGACCCACCGGATCAATTTTTTGAACTTGGTCTCTTAGAGGTGAGGTGCTAACAATGGTAGGGTATATGAGTGTATGTACGCATGGATGAGCATCTATTTATGTATTGTGTTTTGCAAAAAAGAAAAATATTACTCGTATTTTTTCCGTCGGCTCAATTGAACTCAAAAGGCCCAGCGATACCTTTTTTTTGAAATAAAAGGCCTAGCGATACCTGCTATGCTCATATCGATCATGGGCAGACAACAAAGAATAGGCCCATTATCGATTCCGTGTCGTTACAGTACGCGCGCACCTATATTATATCAGTCCGTTGACAGTCTACGTGATCCTTTTTCTTTTGTCCCACATCGACAGTTTATGTAGTTTGGAACACGCATATAAGGGGCATCCCTGGTGCTTCTCTCGCCGGGTCTCGTGGCGCGGACCTGTCACCCCACGCTCCGGGGGGCAGGAGTTGGATTCAGATTGGAAGGATGATTCAGTCGTTGTTGGTTGCGGCCTGCAGATGTTTGCAGGTCCTCCCAATACGGGACAAGTGTATATTGCTGACCGCGATTGTTGCTTGAGCTAGGTACGGCATACGCCTCGCCAGATTCCCAAACTGACTGACGTAAGGACCCAGGCTCACCCGTGTTGAATTTCTTCCCCTTGCCAACTCCTCTTTTTTTCACTACACAAACTTTATTAAATTTTCACTGATGTTTAGCTCATGTATAGAATCGAACCTCGCTTGAAATTGGCAAATCGTGATGGCTTGATAGGTTGAATTTAGGGCATGTACAACAGTCTAGACGATGGCTGTCCTTCCATGTCAGATACAGACCACCCTATAGACACCTTGTACAACGGATCGTCTGTTCAGTTTTCTGTTTGATCACCTACAATCACGCACGAAACGGTTGGGATTAGATCGATCGTGAGAGGAAAAAACGGTGAGTTACAGACACCTCACGTACAACGGGAGAATAGCTATCGTTAAGCCACGATTTTTGCGGCACTAGACGATCGGTAATTCTACAGACGGGCTGCTCCTTCCTCGCTATTCTCTCTCTGCCACTTAGATAAAAATCTGACGTGTTCGACGCTACAGACGACTGACTGTATACTACTGTACATGCCCTTAGAAGGTAGATTGGGTCGGTATTGGCTGGAATGCCAACAAAGGTGGAGCCGTAACCGACACGGGACAAGTGTACATTGCCCACGTGTGAATTGTTGCTTGGCTAGTTTACCTAAATGACATAAAGAATTCAGCTCAACCGTGTTGATTCTCACCCTTTTTCCACCTTTTTTTTTCGGCCAATGCTAACCAACTGATAGGGGAAATATCAATTGTCTTCACAACCGTCCGATCCCACGAGTGGATGAACATGAGGTTTTTGAACATTGCAACCCCAAAAAAATCTGACCGTAACATTGTTTCCATGTATGTAACATCGCTTGCAACATTTTTTTACTGTCACGTAAAGTTGGGAGGAAATGTTTTACCCTTCTTTTTGCGAAACACAATACAAGAAGTTTTAACATTTGAACACACCCATGTAGAAACAACAATAACATATGCAACAGATCACCAATGGGTTGCACCAAGATATACAAAATGTGTGGCCTTTGCAACAAAAATAATCAACGCATCCAACATATGTGTTCAACTCATCTAGCATTACATAAACATGTTTTTAACTATTAAGAAAAATCTTTATACCATATGTTTAAAAAATATTGCGGCATTTGTCACATGGGTGCACAACAAAATAGACCAGATTCCAACAAATCGCAATGTCATTCGCAATTGAAAGTGGGTCTAGTGTCGTTAGGTTCTGTATGATTGAGGATGATACAGTTAAGGGGAAAAAATGTTTATGCATCGTACATGTGAGCAAACTCCGGGAAATTGGTTTAAGCGCGTTGAAGACGGCCCCTAAAAAAGTTGAAGCATGGACGGGTTGAAGACTGAGACAAGGACGTAAACGGACAGTTGCTTGAAGCAAGAAACTGGTGCAACGTGCTTGAAGGCTCACGAGCTAAACAAGGTTGAAGACTATAGTGTCTCTCCATAGCTTTGTGTTAAATATGAACAACCATGTAATTAAGGGGTTTAGATATTTAATTAAGGGCGAGAGCAAAACTTAATCTGTGCTCACTCCCACTCAATATATTTTCCGCAAATATCAGTTAGAAAAATCTTGAGAAGTGATTCAAGCTTAAATACTTTGAGTCACTAGTTTACATACTTAGCTGAAGTAAGGCCGATGCCCAAGTATAAATGGTGTTGACATGGTGATGACCCACAAGTATAGGGGTGTATCGTAGTACTTTCGATAAATAAGAGTGTCGAACCCAACGAGGAGCAGAAGGTGTTGACAAGCAGTTTCGATGAAGGATTCACTGTAAATGCTCACAGACAAGTATTCAGGGTTTTGATATTGCAGATAAATAAAATACAAGTAAATAAAATACGAGAAAATAATTGCAGCGAGTGGCCCAATCCTTTTTAGCACAAAGGACAAGCCGGTTTGTTTACTTATAATGACCAAACGTTCCTGAGGACACACGGGGATTTTAGTCTAGTACTTTCGCTTCATGTGGTTTAATAATCTTCATTGTTTTGATAAGTGTTGTGTGGGTGAACCTATGCTAATGCACCGCCCTTCCTAGGACTAATACATACTTGTGATTATACCCCTTGCAAGCATCCGCAACTACAAGAAAGTAATTAAGATAAATCTAACCACACCTTAAACTCGAGATCCTGCGATCCCTCCTGCATTGATATACTAACGGGGCTTAGGTTTCTGTCACTCCGGCAACCCCGCAATTAGCAACCGAATACAAGATGCACTCCCCTAGGCCCATAAATGGTGAAGTGTCGTGTAGTCGACGTTCACACGACACCACTAGAAGAATGACACCACAACTTAAATATCATAACATTGAATATTACTCAACCATAATTCACTACTAGCATTTAGACTTCACTCATGTCCTCAAGAACTAAACGAACTACTCACGAGACATCATATGGAATACAATCAGAGGTGATATGATGATGAATAACAATCTGAACATAAACCTTGGTTCAATGGTTTCACTCAATAGCATCTACAACAAGTATAGAATAACACCGGGAGAGTTTCCCCTATCAAACAATCAAGATTTAACCCGAATTGCTACAGCGATGACGAGGTGCAGTGATGGCGGTGTAGATGGTGGAGATGATGATGATGATGATGGAGATGATGTCCCGCTCGATGACGATGGCGATGGCGTCGATTTCCCCCTCCGGGGGGGAATTTCCGGCGGATTCCTGCCCGCCGGAGAGCTCTTTTCTCTCGGTGTTCTCCGCCCCAGAGGCGGCTGTAACCCTTCGTGAGGTCCTCTCTGTGGCTTAGGTTTTCGGGACGAAGGAGTACGCGAAGAAAAGGAGGCGAAAGAGGCGTGGGGCCCCCAGAGCATAGGTGGCGCGCCAGCCATGGGCCGCGCCGCCTATGGTCCGGGGCCCACTGGCCCTCTCTTCTTCCCCTTCTCGCTCCCTCCGTCATCTGGAAAAATAGGAATTTACGTGAAATTCCTTCCACAGCTGATCTTCCGAAATATTGCATTCGACGGTGCTTTTTCCAGCAGAATCCTGGCTCTTGCTTGATCCTCCAATGATGATGAAACATGCAAAATAGATGAAATAACATAAGTATTGTGTCCCAATATGAAATATATCAATGAATAACAACAAATTATGATACAAAATAGTGATGCAAATTGGACGTATCAACTCCCCCAAGCTTAGACCTCGCTTGTCCCCAAGCGAAACCGAGCTCGATAAACAAGACCACATGTTTATGGAGTGAAGAGTCGATAAATAAAATACGGACAAGAAGCATCATATTCATTCACACAAGACATTCTAGTAAACAACTTCCTCATATAACTCATCTTGAAATAGGTAAAGAGAAATCACAAGTAAAGGTGCATAAGAAATCATAGTTGGTGATGGCAAACTTTGTTCTTGGTCAGAGAACTACTAACGGATTGTACTTCTAAGCAAAGCTTTCATATTAGAATTTATAGCTGAGCCTTCATATTCAAGCATAACAATCTCTTCTTAATCATTGATAACTTCAAAGTTATATTCATTCAGATAAAATTGGTACTAAACAAGAAAGTATAAAAGACATGATCAACTGAATCATAACATAAATGATTGGTTCACAACAACTCAATTGCTTGCTTAAGATAGATAGAAATAGGTTTACTGACTCAACATAAAAGTAAAAGACAGGCCCTTCGCAGAGGGAAGGATTAAATCATGTGCTAGAGCTTTTCAAGTTTTGAAATCATATAAAGAGCATAAAAGTAAGATTTTGAGCGGTGTTTGTTGTTGTCAACGAATGGTAGCGGGTACTCTAACCCCCTTGCCAAACGAACCTTCAAAGAGCGGCTCCCATGAGGGACGGCATCTCTACCAAAGGTAGATCATCCCTCTTCTCTTTTGTTTACACATGTATTTTAGTTTTATTAAGGATGACACTCCCCCCAACCTTCGCTTTCTCAATCCATGGCTAACCGAATCCTCGGTGCCTTCCAACATTCACATACCATGGAGGAGTGTCTATTGCAAAATTAAGTTGCTTACTGATAAGTCAGAGCAAAACATGTGAAGAGAATTATTAATGAAGGTTATTAATTGGGGCTGGGAACCCCGTTGCCAGCTCTTGCAAAGTTATTGGATAAGCGGATGTGCCACTAGTCCATTGGTGAAAGTCCGCAACAAGATTGAAAGATAAAACACCACATACTTCCTCATGAGCTATAGAACATTGACACAAATAAGGAGTAGTATAGTTTGAATTATTTAAAGGTAGCACATGAAGTATTTACTTGGAATGGCAGAAAATACCATGTAGTAGGTAGGTATGGTGGACACAAATGGCATAGGTTTGGTCTAAGGTTATGGATGTATGAGAAGCATTCCCTCTCGATACAGGTCTTTGGCTAGCAAGGTTTGATAGCAAGCATAAAGGTTGAGGGAAACAAACAAATATACATATGATAGAAACAATCATGCACCTTTCTCATAAGCACAAGCAATTTTAACTTAAGAATACTAGGCATAGAGATAATAGAGTAATGTATCTAAGTGTATTTCTCTCTTCTATTAAACATCAAGATGTTGTTGCTATTGACCAATGCTAAGTTTGCCAAAACCAAATAGATTTACTTGATGCTCCCAAAGTGATATCAATACTCATGTCGTGAGTAATCATATAATGGAGATTGCAAACTAAAATAAGGTGTGCAAAAAGTAAATGATAAGACTTCTCATTAATATTCCATAACGATAACTCACACCAACGGATACATAGATAACTAACTAAGAGAGATACTTCCACATTGCATACTATTTCATATGATAACTTCCCTACTCATGATATGACACTACTTGATAGTAAAAGATAAAGGTGGTGATGTGATACCGCACTCCCCCAAGCTTGGAACAAACCAAGGGATGCCAATACCGATGATGAATTACTCCTTCGGTGATGATGGTGATGGATTCCTCTCGACAAGCTTCCTGACAAGCTCCTGTAAACCTTCAATCTCATAGGTGAGGTTGCGAATCATCTCCGAGTTGTGCTCAACGCGGCTCATAATCATGTCCGGTGGTGAATCCCAACTCTTAGAATTGTTTCCCCATCCTTCAGCTTCAGATTTCATCTCTCCTGCATTGTCAGAACGATTTATATCCCAATTACTTGGCAACACTACCTTGGGGGTCCTTTCAGTTTGACGATCGTAGATTAGATTGCGGTAAGGGTTGTAATGGCTCGGAGAAGATATCCTTGGAGCCAAGTAATGACGTGGAACCGCTCCTCCGGTAGTGATTCGTGCACTCCTCTTGACGTTGGATGAATTTGATATCACGCCAATACTTGCAACGGTGGCTTGCTGGTGTTCCTGCGGAGCTTCCTCCACTTCTTCCTCATCCTCTCTTGCATCTTCTTTCTTCAGCTCCGGGTCTTGAATATCTTCCTGAAGGAGATATGCCCTAGAGGCAATAATAAAGTGGTTATTATTTATATCTTTATGTTTATGATAAATGTTTATATATCATGCTATAATTGTATTAACCGAAACATTAGTACATGTGTGATATGTAGACAACAAAGAAGTCCCTAGTAAGCCTCTTAACTAGCTTGTTGATTAATAGATGATTAGTTTCATAATCATGAACATTGGATGTTATTAATAACAAGGTTATATCATTATATGAATGATGTAATGAACACACCCAATTAAGCGTAGCATAAGATCACGTCATTAAGTTATTTGCTATAAGCTTTCGATACATAGTTACCTAGTCCTTATGACCATGAGATCATGTAAATCACTTATACCGGAAAGGTACTTTGATTACACCAAACGCCACTGCGTAAATGGGTGGTTATAAAGGTGGGATTAAGTATCCGGAAAGTATGAGTTGAGGCATATGGATCAACAGTGGGATTTGTCCATCCCGATGACGGATAGATATACTCTGGGCCCTCTCGGTGGAATGTCGTCTAATGTCTTGCAAGCATATGAATAAGTTCATAAGAGACCACATACCACGGTACGAGTAAAGAGTACTTGTCAGAGACGAGGTTGAACAAGGTATAGAGTGATACCGAAGATCAAACCTCGGACAAGTAAAATATCGCGTGACAAAAGGAATTGGTATCGTATGTGAATGGTTCATTCGATCACTAAAGTCATCGTTGAATATGTGGGAGCCATTATGGATCTCCAGATCCCGCTATTGGTTATTGGTCGGAGTGAGTACTCAACCATGTCCACATAGTTCACGAACCGTAGGGTGACACACTTAAAGTTGGATGTTGAAATGGTAGAACTTGAATATGGAATGGAGTTCGAATATTTGTTCGGAGTCCCGGATGAGATCCCGGACATCACGAGGAGTTCCGGAATGGTCCGGAGAATAAGATTCATATATAGGAAGTCATATTCCAAGTTTGGAAATGATCCGGTGCATTTATGGCAGGTTCTAGAAGGTTCTAGAAAAGTCCGGAAGAAAACGCACTATGGAAGGTGGAGTCCCGGAAGGACTCCACAAGCTTGGCCAGCCAAACCCTAGAGGGGAAAGTCCAAGGTGGACTTCCCCCTAAGGTGGCCGGCCACCCCTCCCAAGGGAAGTGGGAATCCCACCTCTAGTGGGAGTCCTAGCTTGGGTAGGTTTCATGTCATATGGAAGGTTTTGGTTTGGGGTCTTATTCGAAGACTTGTAGACCAACTCTTGGGTGTTCCACCTATATAATGAGGGCCAAGGGGAGGGGGCCGGCCACCACAACAAGCCACAAGCTGGCCGCACCCTTTGAGGCCGGCCACCCCCTCTCCCCAAACCCTAGCCGCCCACTCCTCCTTCTTCCCCACACGCTTAGCGAAGCTCCGCCGGGATTCTCCACCGCCACCGACACCACGCCGTCGTGCTGTCGGATTCAAGAGGAGCTACTACTTCCGCTGCCGGAACGGGGAGGTGGACGTCGTCTTCATCAACAACCGAACGTGTGACCGAGTACGGAGGTGCTGCCCGTTCGTGGCGCCGAACCGATCGTGATCAAGATCTTCTACGCGCTTTTGCAAGCGGCAAGTGAACGTCTACCGCAGCAACAAGAGCCTCCTCTTGTAGGCTTTGGAATCTCTTCAAGGGTGAGTCTCGACAATCCCCTCGTTGCTACCGTCTTCTAGATTGCATCTTGGCTTGGATTGCGTGTTCGCCGTAGGAAAATTTTTGTTTTCTATGCTACGTTATCCTACAGTGGTATCAGAGCCGTGCATAGATGGTTGCACGAGTAGAACACAATGGTTTTGTGGGCGTTGATGCTTATGTTATCTTTAGCTTGAGTACTTTGCATCTTTGTGGCATAGTGGGATGAAGCGGCTCGGGCTAACTTTACATGACCGCGTTCATGAGATTTGCTCCACGCTCGACATGCAACTTGTATTGCATAAGTGGCTTTGCGGGTGTCTGTCTCTCCTACTATAGTGAAGATTCAATTTACTCTTCTATTGACAACACTAGTATCACCGTTGTGGTTCATGTTCGTAGGTAGATTAGATCTTACTCGAAAACCCTAAACCACGTAAAATATGCAAACCAAATTAGAGAACGTCTAACTTGTTTTTGCAGGGTTTGGTGATGTGATATGGCCATAATGTGATGATGACTATGTATGAGATGATCATTATTGTATTGTGGCAACCGGCAGGAGCCTTATGGTTGTCTTTAAATTTCATGTTGAGTAGTATTTCAAAGTAGTTGTAATAGTTGCTACATGAGGTGAACAACCATGAAGACGGCGCCATGGACCTTGACGCTACGCCGACGATGATGGAGATCATGCCCGTTGATGATGGAGATCATGTCCGTGCTTTGGAGATGAAGATCAAGGCGCAAAGACTAAACCATATCATATCACATATGAATTGCATGTGATGTTAATCCTTTATGCATCTTATTTTGCTTAGATCGCGACGGTAGCATTATAAGATGATCCCTCACATTAATATCAAGATAATAAAGTGTTCTTCCCTCGTATGCACCGTTGCATTGTTCGACGTTTTGAAGCATCTCGTGATGATCGGGTGTGATAAACTCGACATACAACGGGTGTAAGCCATGTTGCACACGCGGAATACTTGGGTTTGCTTGACGAGCCTAGCATGTACAGACATGGCCTCGGGACAACGGAAACCGAAAGGTTGAACACGAGTCATATGGATGATATGATCAACATGTTGATGTTCACCATTGAAGCTACATCATCTCACGTGATGATCGGTTTTGATGTAGTGGATTTGGATCGTGTACCACTTAACAACTATGAGGGATGTTGTATTAAGTGGGAGTTCATTAGTAATTAGATTAAAACATGAACTAATTATCATAAACATAGTCTGAGTAGTATTTTGAATTAATTTGTAGTATTGGCATCCGTTTTTCTACCAAACGCTAGTCTTGTAATTGAGATAGAAATACTGTTAAGTCTGACAAGAAACTTTACGGACTGGTACCGTATTGTTAAAGAATCAAGAAATGATTTAGTCCTATTGCAAACTTTTAGTAAACCTCACATTGTTGATTCAAAGAGCTATGGTTTCAATTAGTACCTACAATTATCTTGTCTCCGTGAAACTTGATGTTCAAATACGTTTGAAAAGTAAGGAGCTGAAAAGTTTGTTTTCAGAAATAAGCGAGGTATGAGATATATGCGATATCTAAGACCTTATTGCAAGATGATAGAATATAATCTAGTGAGACTACATAAACTCATAAGTTTTATGGGAATGTACGAAGGTTGAAGACGCCAGGCATCTCAATCCTCCAACTATTGGGGCACTAACGATATTCGCATATTCATGAAGTGATCGTCCTTAGTATGCACCGTTGCTAAGACTCGTCGTTTCGAAGCATCTCGTGATGATCGGGTGTCATAGATTCCACGAGTGCATACAACGGGTGCAAGCCAGATTTGCACATGCGAATACTGAGGTTAAACTTTACAAGCCTAGCATGTACAGACATGGTCTTGGAAAGTCGTCATGAATTGATGGATAAAATTATGAGTGAAATTGTTCATCATATTAAAAGGTTGTTAATAGTGAAATCCGGAACACTTGTCATATGATGATCAACTTCAAAGAACCTCAAGGTTATTGGTATTTGATCAACAAACCTAGAAGTTATTGATATTGAAGTGTTTTTCTGAATAATGAGGAAAGCTAAAAGAGAAACTACAAAAGATTATTGGCAGAAAGAAAGAAAGAAAGAAAAGACTAGAAAGTCTAGCTCAGGTGTATATAAATGATATACATGTTATGGATGTATTCCTCGTTTGGTCACACAATAAAATTCTTGGGTATTTGTACCACATTGGTTGGTATGAAGTGTCATACAAAACAACGCAATACAAGAATACAATGGCCTAAGTGACTGACAAGGAATATGATAGGTATGCACGTCTGGAACAAAAATAAAGTGTTATTATGTTCATCGTTGGCATTCTATCTAGCCCTTAGAATTTATAATAAAGAACTTAATAATTGTTATTTTGCTCTGGTCAAATAAAAACAATGAGTTGTTCAAATTATGACATTACTCCATGTATGATGGATAAGTTATTATAAATCTTAATGGTGAAACACACATACATAACACTGACGCTAAAATGCCATAAGGCAAATGATTTGAATTCCACTTATTTGTGGAACCGCCATTTAGGTCATGTTAGAAAGGAACGCATGAAGGAACTCCATGCAAATGGATTTTTGGAGTCATTTGATTTTTGAATCGTTTGGCGTTTGCAAATCTTTTCTAAAGAGAATGACTAAAATACCGTTCATAGGCCAAGAGTTGAAACGGGCAACTAACTTAGTGGAAATATACATGATGATGTATGTAGTTCACTGGGCATAGTTGTGTGCGGGAGATTCTTCTACTTCATGAAAACTTTCAACAATGAATTGAGTATATATATGTGGATATATTCAATAAGGAAGAAGTTTGAAACATTTGAATGGATTCAAATAAATTTCAGCATGAAGTGGAAATCATCGTAATAGAAAAGTCAAATATCTATGATTGGATCATGTAGAAATATTTGAATTACGAGTTTTAGCGAACATCTAAGAGAGTTATGAAATTGTTCTACAACTCACATTTCTTGGAGTATCATAATGATGATATAGTATCCGAGATATGTATCCAAACCTTGTTGGATTAATGATGAGATAAAATATTATGACGCCATTATATTTTTGTGGATTATGCTTTAGTGACTACCGCTTTTACACTGAATAGAGCATCATCATGATCCGTTGAAATGACACCATACGAGTTATGGTATGGGTATAAACCCTAATAGTCTTTCTTTAAATTTTGGTCTAAGAGTTTACAACCAAAATCGGATGAATGTCTTTGTTGGTTATCCCAGAGATTTAATTGGGAATTCTTCCCACGAGACAAAGACAAAAGTGTTTGTCAATGTTTCTTATTTCCGAGAAATTGTTTCTAGTGAAGTATTTGAGTGGGAGGACAATATAATTTGATAAGGTTTATGAACCTGAGCATAATGATCAGAGTAGCGCAGCATCGGAATTTGTTTCGGAAGCGGCCACGACGATCATGGCTCCCATGACTACAAAGTGTTTTAGCCATGGAGATCGAAATACATATTGAACCTTGTAGGTATGGTTTACTTTGTGATCAAATAAATGATTTGTGAACAAAGGATTGATTTTGAACAATGATAAACCAACTACAAACAAAGAAGTTATGATGGGCCCTGACTCCGTTAAAATGGCTATATGCCATGAAATCCAAGATAGATAAATACTTTTTGAAAGTAAATGGATCTATAAAATTGATGGACTTGGATGGAATATCCTTGAAGAAGCTCGACTTGTCGAAAAATTGTTTACGACAAAGTTCAAAGAGTTGACTACGATAAGATTAGATCTTCCGTAGCAATGCTTATAGTCTATGTGGATTATTCTAGTAATCACTACATATTTCTTTTATGAGATATGCTAGTAGGATGGCAAAATACACTACTTAACAGAAGTATTAAAGGTGTATACAAGATACAACCAAGAGTTTTGCTGGTCCGTGGAATACTAGATAGGTATACGAACTTCAATTGGATGAAGTAAGTATCACGGAGTTAGAATCTTCACCAGATGAAATAGTCAAAGAGTTTTTGATTTCATCAGAGACGATGAAGAGGCTTGCATTTGCAAGAAATTAAGTGGGAGCGCTAAGACACATTTATAATACTTTATGTAGGTGACATATAGTTGGTTATAAATGATGTAATTATATACTTGATTAAAAGGTTTCATTGAGAATTAACTTCAATGAAAGGATATGGACTGAAACAAATTTAGTGTCAAGATCTATGAAGATAGATTGAAACACATAAATAAGTTTAAGTCAAAGTACATATGATGGATATTGAAGTAGTTCAATATAGAAATATTAAGAAAATGTTCTTGTCATGTGAAGTTTTAACAAGACTTGAGTGTATCACACTCAATGAGTAAAAACACATGAGTGATTATAGATCACGAATAATATGTACACAATCAGATGTCATGTGCTATAAAGTGTTATGAGCATATACCAGAATGATTCATATGATGATCATTGGACGACAGTAAGAATATCCTTGAGTACTTTAGAAGAACTAAGGATATATATATATAGTTTTGTATGAGGAAATGACAAACAAATCACTGTAAGGTGTTACACCGATATTGGTTTTGTCACATATAAAATATAATTTCAATCTCAAATTAGACTAAGTGTTGTTTAAAAGGTAGCACAATGAGCTAGAAGTTGTCTATGCTAGATTTAGAAGAGTTCTAAATATTGTGACGGATTCTACAAAAGAAGGCAGAGTATGTCATTGTTTTGACAATGACAAAGGATGTTAAGTCAAGAGGTTCTTTGAGAACTTGGTGTAGTTCCGACAGAGTCAGAACTTTGAAGCTATATTGTGTGTGACAATATTAGTGACATATTTCAGACCGCGGAATTAAGGTTCCACCAGAAGACCAAACATATTTAATACCGACTCATTTGGAAATGAGTGATGCGTTGAGACGCAAATGAATTACAAAATACATACGTTTCTGAGCGTGTCAGATCCGTTGACTAAAAACCTCTCCCGTGAGCAATACATGATAAAGCACCAGAAGGCCAAGGTGTTATATCTTTACAAATGTAAACTAGATTATTGACTCTAGTGCAAGTGGGAGACTGAAGGAGATATGCCCTAGAGGCAATAATAAAGTGGTTATTATTTATATCTTTATGTTTATGATAAATGTTTATATATCATGCTATAATTGTATTAACCGAAACATTAGTACATGTGTGATATGTAGACAACAAAGAAGTCCCTAGTAAGCCTCTTAACTAGCTTGTTGATTAATAGATGATTAGTTTCATAATCATGAACATTGGATGTTATTAATAACAAGGTTATATCATTATATGAATGATGTAATGGACACACCCAATTAAGCGTAGCATAAGATCACGTCATTAAGTTATTTGCTATAAGCTTTCGATACATAGTTACCTAGTCCTTATGACCATGAGATCATGTAAATCAAACGCCACTGCGTAAATGGGTGGTTATAAAGGTGGGATTAAGTATCCGGAAAGTATGAGTTGAGGCATATGGATCAACAGTGGATTTGTCCATCCCGATGACGGATAGATATACTCTGGCCCTCTCGGTGGAATGTCGTCTAATGTCTTGCAAGCATATGAATAAGTTCATAAGAGACCACATACCACGGTACGAGTAAAGAGTACTTGTCAGGAGACGAGGTTGAACAAGGTATAGAGTGATACCGAAGATCAAACCTCGGACAAGTAAAATATCGCGTGACAAAAGGAATTGGTATCGTATGTGAATGGTTCATTCGATCACTAAAGTCATCGTTGAATATGTGGGAGCCATTATGGATCTCCAGATCCCGCTATTGGTTATTGGTCGGAGTGAGTACTCAACCATGTCCACATAGTTCACGAACCGTAGGGTGACACACTTAAAGTTGGATGTTGAAATGGTAGAACTTGAATATGGAATGGAGTTCGAATATTTGTTCGGAGTCCCGGATGAGATCCCGGACATCACGAGGAGTTCCGGAATGGTCCGGAGAATAAGATTCATATATAGGAAGTCATATTCCAAGTTTGGAAATGATCCGGTGCATTTATGGCAGGTTCTAGAAGGTTCTAGAAAAGTCCGGAAGAAACGCACTATGGAAGGTGGAGTCCCGGAAGGACTCCACAAGCTTGGCCAGCCAAACCCTAGAGGGGAAAGTCCAAGGTGGACTTCCCCCAAGGTGGCCGGCCACCCCCTCCCAAGGGAAAGTGGGAATCCCACCTCTAGTGGGAGTCCTAGCTTGGGTAGGTTTCATGTCATATGGAAGGTTTTGGTTTGGGGTCTTATTCGAAGACTTGTAGACCAACTCTTGGGTGTTCCACCTATATAATGAGGGCCAAGGGGAGGGGGCCGGCCACCACAACAAGCCACAAGCTGGCCGCACCCTTTGAGGCCGGCCACCCCCTCTCCCCAAACCCTAGCCGCCCCACTCCTCCTTCTTCCCCGCACGCTTAGCGAAGCTCCGCCGGGATTCTCCACCGCCACCGACACCACGCCGTCGTGCTGTCGGATTCAAGAGGAGCTACTACTCCGCTGCCCGCTGGAACGGGAGGTGGACGCCGTCTTCATCAACAACCGAACGTGTGACCGAGCACGGAGGTGCTGCCCGTTCGTGGCGCCGGAACCGATCGTGATCAAGATCTTCTACGCGCCTTTGCAAGCGGCAAGTGAACGTCTACCGCAGCAACAAGAGCCTCCTCTTGTAGGCTTTGGAATCTCTTCAAGGGTGAGTCTCGACAATCCCCTCGTTGCTACCGTCTTCTAGATTGCATCTTGGCTTGGATTGCGTGTTCGCCGTAGGAAAATTTTTGTTTTCTATGCTACGTTATCCTACACTTCCTTCAAAGGTTCCTTGTCCTTGTTGTTGGAGGCCATGGTGCTTCTAGATCAAAATAAATCTGGCAGAAAACAGCTCGAAACAAAACACGACGAGAAAACGATATTACGGACCTCCAGGGGTCCGGGGGATTATATAGCAAATATTTTTACGACAAAAGGAAGGTTCCAGGCCGAAAACGAGTGGAAACGGGACGCCGAGGGGCTGTCACCATAGGTCGGCGCGGCCAGGGTGGGGCCCGCGCCGGCCTGTGGTGACGGGCCCTCGCGCGTCTTTTCCACTCCGTTTCGATTCCGTAATTTTTCATATTTTCTAAAAACAGCAGAAATAATGTTCGGAAAGGTAAACGCGGACTTTTTATTACCTGTACTGTTACCTATTCAAAGTCCAGTTCTGGCGGACTGTCAATTTGTCCTTTGATGAAAGCCTCCGGTGTTTCCACTTGAATAATATCAACATCAACATTATAAGAATCACCCGAGATATAATGCTTGAGTCTTTGTCCATTCACCACTTGTGTGGCATTGCCTTGGAGAGAGCTAATTTTAATTGCTCCTGAACGATACACCTCCTCAACAACATATGGTCCTTCCCACTTCGAGAGTAATTTCCCTGCAAAGAATCTGAGACGAGACCGATACAATAGAACTTGATCTCCAACATTAAATTCTCTTTTAATGATCCTTCTATCATGCCACTTCTTAACTTTTTCTTTAAAGAGTTTAGCATTTTCATAAGCTTCACTTCTCCATTCATCTAGAGAACTTAATTGCAACAACCTCTTATTACCGGCTAATTTAGGATCTTTATTTAGTTCTCTAACAGCCCAATAAGCTTTGTGCTCTAGTTCTAAAGGTAAATGACAAGCTTTTCCATAAACCATTTTATAAGGTGACATTCCCATAGGATTTTTATAAGCAGTTCTATAAGCCCATAGTGCTTCTTTCAATTTACTAGCCCAATTCTTTCTAGATTTATTAACAGTCTTACCTAAGATAGCTTTAATCTCTCTATTTGATAATTCTACTTGACCACTAGTTTGAGGGTGATAAGCAGAAGCAATTCTATGATTAATACCATACTTAGCAAGAGTTTTTCTAAAACCTCCATGAATAAAATGAGAACCTCCATCAGTCATAATATATCTAGGTACTCCAAATCTAGGAAATATAATATCTACAAGCATTTTTATAGAGGTCTCACCATCAGCACTTTTTGTAGGTATAGCTTCTACCCATTTAGTAACATAATCAACAGCGACAAGTATATGAGTGTTACCGTCTGAAGAAGGGAAAGGTCCCATAAAGTCGAATCCCCAACAATCGAATGGTTCAATAACAAGAGTATAATTCATAGGCATTTCATTGCGTCTGGAGATATTACCAACTCTTTGACATTCATCACAAGATAAAATAAATTTCCTTGCATCTTTGAAGAGTGTTGGCCAATAAAAACCTGATTGTAGAACCTTCTGCGCGGTCCTATCTCCAGCGTGGTGTCCTCCATAAACACTTCCATGACATTTATTCAATATCTCCTGTTGTTCATATTCAGGAACACATCTTCGCATAATACCATCCACTCCTTCTTTATATAAGTGTGGGTCATCCCAAAAATAATGCCTCAAGTCATAAAAGAATTTCCTCCTTTGCTGAGCTGAAAAGGTTGGAGGCAAATACTTGAAACAATAAAGTTAGCATAATCTGCATACCAAGGGCTCTCTCGCGAGCTCACCTTTATCACAGCCAATTGTTCATTTGGAAAACTATCATTAACAGGAACAGGATCATAAGCAATATTTTCCAATCTAGACAAATTATCAGCAAGGATTATCAGCACCTTTCCTATCTATAATATGTAAATCAAATTCTTGCAACAGAAGTACCCATCTAATAAGCCTTGGCTTAGCATCTTTCTTTGTCATAAGGTATCTAATTGCAGCATGATCAGTATGAATTGTAACTTTCGAATCAACAATATAGGGTCTAAACTTATCACAAGCAAAGACTACAGCTAACAATTCTTTTTCAGTTGTAGCATAATTTCTTTGAGCAGCATCAAGAGTCTTACTAGCATAATGAATAACATTTAATTTTTTATCTACCCGTTGTCCAAGAACAGCGCCTACAGCAAAATCACTAGCATCACACATAATTTCAAAAGGCAAATTCCAATCAGGAGGTTCGACTACAGGAGCAGTTGTTAAGGCTTTCTTTAGAGTTTCAAAAGCTTCCTTACAATCATCATCAAAAACAAAAGGTACATCTTTTTGAAGAAGATTAGTAAGAGGCTTTGAAATTTTAGAGAAATCTTTAATAAATCTCCTATAAAACCCAGCATGACCAAGAACACTACGAATACCTTTAACATCCCTCGGATAGGGCATCTTCTCAATTGCTTCAACTTTAGCTCTGTCAACTTCAATACCTCTCTCGGAAATTTTATGTCCCAATACAATTCCTTCATTAACCATAAAGTGGCATTTCTCCCAATTAAGAACAAGGTTAGTTTCTTCACATCTCGCAAAACTTTATCGAGGTTTCGCAAGCAATTATCAAAAGAATTCCCATAAACAGAAAATCATCCATGAACACCTCTACAATACTTTCGCAAAAACCATGAAAAATAGCAGCATTTGAAAAGTAGCAGGAGCATTACATAAACCAAAAGGCATACGCCTATAAGCATAAGTTCCATAAGGACAAGTAAACGTGGTTTTCTCTTGATCTTTAGCTTTAACAGCAATTTGTGAAAACCCATAACCATCAAGAAAGCAAAAATGAGTATTTTTAGATAACCTTTCTAGCATTTGATCAATAAAGGGTAAAGGGTAATGATCTTTCTTAGTAACTTTATTAACTTTTCGAAAATCAATGCACATTCTATAACCTACAACTATTCTTTGAGGAATAAGCTCATCATTATCATTAGGCACAACAGTCATTCCTCCCTTCTTAGGAACACAATGCACAGGGCTAACCCATCTACTATCAGCAATAGGATATATAATACCAGCTTCAAGGAGTTTTAATACCTCGTTCCTTACCACCTCTTTCATCTTCGGAATTAGACGACGTTGATGTTCAACAACAGGCTTTGCATCTTCTTCCATATTAATAGCATGTTGGCAAATAGAAGGAGAAATCCCTTTCAAATCATCAAGAGTATAGCCAATAGCTCCTCGGTGTTTCTTCAATATTTCCAATAACCTTTCTTCCTCAATCTCTGAAAGCTTAGAACTAATAATAACAGGATATATTTTCTTATCATCAATATGAGCATATTTAAGATTATCAGGTAAAGGCTTTAAATCAAAAACAGGATCTTCCTTCGGTGGCGGTGTTGTACCCAAATCTTCCACCGGTAAATCATGCTTGAGAATAGGTTGGCGAAGAAAAATTTCCTCAAGCTCATCTCTTTCTTTCCTAAAAGCTTCACTTTCACTATTCTCCAAATGTTGCTGCAAAGGATTATTAGGAACAAGAACAATAGATGCACACTGCTCCATTTTAAAATCATTACTAGGCAAGTCAGCTTTATAAGGAGTTTTGGTAAATTTAGAAAAGTTAAATTCATAAGGTTCACCAGCAAATCTAGTCAAAATTTTCTCTTTCTTACAATCTATAATAGCTCCACAAGTATTTAGAAAAGGTCTACCAAAAATGATAGGACAATGATCACTAGCAGCAGAACCAAGTACCAAAAAGTCAGCAGGATATTTAATCTTACCACATAGAACTTCCACATCTCGAACAATACCAATTGGAGAAATAGTTTCTCTATTAGCCAAATGAATAACCACATCAATATCTTCAAGTTCACAAGAACCAATTTCGTGCATAATCTCCGTGTAAAGCTCATAAGGAATAGCACTAACACTTGCACCAATATCACATAAACCATAATAGCAATGATCACCAATTCTAACAGATAGCATAGGAACACTAACTTGTTTGGATTTATTAGGATGTGAAACAATATTAGAAGCATCTTCACAGAAAATAATATGACCATCCTCCACATTTTCAGTCACAAGATCTTTAACTATTGCAACAGCAGGTTCAATTTTAATTTGTTCTTCAGGTTCTTTAGGTTTCTTTTCACTTTTATTAACCGCACTAGATATGACAGAGTACTCCTTCATTTTAGCAGGGAAAGGAGTTTTTTCAATATAAGCTTCAGGAATAACATTATCAACAGTTTCAACCACTACACATTTGTTTACAGATGAATCAATTTTATCTTTATACGGTTCATGATACTTATCAAAATTCTTCTTAGGCAATTCATAATGAGAGGCAAAAGCTTTATAAAGATTTGCAACAACTTGGGAATCAAGACCATATGTAGCACTCATATTACGAAATTTATCAGTATCCATAAAAGCTTCAATGCATTTATAATCATAAGTTATACCCGATTCTCTATCTTTGTCGTTCTCCCATCCTTCGGTATTTTCTTGGATCCGATCAAGAAGGTCTCTTTTAAACTCTTCATTCTTGCGTGTAAATGATCCAGAACAAGAAGTATCCAGCAAGGTCTTGTCTTGAAAAGAAAGTCTTGCATAGAAATTATCAATAATAACATTACCAGAAGCTCATGAATGGGGCATTTGAGCATTAAAGACTTCAATCTCCCCCAAGCTTGGGCAATACTCTCTCCATCATGAGGCCAGAAATTATATATGCGGTTCCGATCTTTGTGAATTTCACTTGGAGGATAAAATTTGGAATAGAATAAAGGCACAATGTCCTCCCAATCAATAGAATCACCATTCTTCAACAATTTATACCATGCGCCGCTTTACCAGACAGCGATATAGTGAATAGTTTCTTCCTAACTTCATTCATAGAAATACCTGCACATTTGAATAACCCGCATAATTCATGCAAAAACAATAAATGATCACCAGGATGGACAGTTCCATCCCCTTCATAGCTGTTATCCATAACACGTTCAATAATTTTCATAGGTATTTTATATGGTACTACTTCCTCACCTGGCGCTTCATCCACTACCGTTGCAGTAGTAGTAGATTTCCCAAATAGAAATTGAAGAGAAGATCTCTCCATAATGATTTATAGCAGCAGGTAGAAATAAAATCAGCACAAACAGTAAATTTCCTTACCAATTCCGCTTACCAATAGCGCTTCACTCCCCGGCAACGGCGCCAGAATATAGTCTTGATGACCCACAAGTATAGGGGTGTATCGTAGTACTTTCGATAAATAAGAGTGTCGAACCCAACGAGAGCAGAAGGTGTTGACAAGGTTTCGATGAAGGATTCACTATAAATGCTCACAAGTATTCAGGGGGTTTTGATATTGCAGATAAATAAAGTACAAGTAAATAAAATACGAGAAAAATAATTGCAGCGAGTGGCCCAATCCTTTTTTAGCACAAAGGACAAGCCGGTTTGTTTACTTATAATGACCAAACGTTCCTGAGGACACACGGGGATTTTAGTCTAGTACTTTCGCTTCATGTGGTTTAATAATCTTCATTGTTTTGATAAGTGTTGTGTGGGTGAACCTATGCTAATGCACCGCCCTTCCTAGGACTAATACATACTTGTGATTATACCCCCTTGCAAGCATCCGCAACTACAAGAAAGTAATTAAGATAAATCTAACCACAGCCTTAAACTCTGAGATCCTGCGATCCCTCCTGCATCGATACACTAACGGGGGCTTAGGTTTCTGTCACTCCCGCAACCCCGCAATTAGCAACCGAATACAAGATGCACTCCCCTAGGCCCATAAATGGTGAAGTGTCGGTAGTCGACGTTCACACGACACCACTAGAAGAATGACACCACAACTTAAATATCATAACATTGAATATTACTCAACCATAATTCACTACTAGCATTTAGACTTCCCCCATGTCCTCAAGAACTAAACGAACTACTCACGAGACATCATATGGAATACAATCAGAGGTGATATAATGATAAACAACAATCTGAACATAAACCTTGGTTCAATGGTTTCACTCAATAGCATCTACAACAAGTATAGAATAACACCGGGAGAGTTTCCCCTATCAAACAATCAAGATTTAACCCGAATTGCTAGCGGTGACGAGGTGCGCGGTGGTGATGGCGGTGTAGATGGTGAGATGATGCGATGATGATGGAGATGATGTCCCGCTCGATGACGATGGCGATGCGATCGATTTCCTCCGGGAGGGAATTTCCCCGGCGGATTCCCGGCCGCCGGAGAGCTCTTTCTCTCTGGTGTCCTCCTATCAGAAGAGGCTCAGAACCCTCGTGAGGTCCCCTCGTGGCTTAGGTTTTCGGACGAAGGAGTACGCGAAGAAAAGGAAGCGAAAGAGGGTGGGGCCCCCTGCAGCATAGGGTGGCGCGGCCAGGCCATGGGCCGCCGCCGCCCTATGGTCTGGGCCCACGTGGGCTCTTCTCCTCTTCCCCTTTTGGCTCCCTCCGTCATCCGGAAAAATAGAATTTACGTGAAATTCCCTTCCACGCTTGATCTTCCGAAATATTGCGTTCTGACGGTGCTTTTTCCAGCAGAATCCTGGCTCCGGTGCTTGATCCTCCAATGATGATGAAACATGCAAAATAGATGAAATAACATAAGTATTGTGTCCCAATATGAAATATATCAATGAATAACAGCAAATTATGATACAAAATAGTGATGCAAATTGGACGTATCACATGGGTATACCCTTCGGGTACCCATTATTAGTATACCTGGCTCGGCCCAATATGGAGAAGACCCAATATGAAGAAGGCCCAACAAGGCAACCCGAAGAAGTAGTCTGGGTGAAATGGTAGACACGCGAGACTCAAAATCTCGTGCTGAAGAGCGTGGAGGTTCGAGTCCTCCCTTTCCATGTCTTTGGATACAACCCAAAAAGGTTTGCCGTCAACTAGGACTCTTGTAAAACCCTAGGTTGGTTGCATATATAAAGCTAGCCAGGGCACCCGAAATAAGGAGGCCAAGATATAGACATAGAGATAGACAACATAGCTACGCTGATGGCGGCACCCTGTAAAGATACTTGTGTTCATATAGTGGATTGCTAGCAACACGTAGGGGTCCTCCACCGAGGGACCCGAAGCTGGGTACGTCGTGTGCCTAATCTCGTCCCCGAATCTCATCGCTCTCTCCCGAAACCCTAGTCTACAATCCGTAGGCATTGCCGAGATGATCCCTCGTCAATTGGCGCCGACCGTGGGGATCGCGACGGACATCCGTCAAGTTGATCATCAACATCAATCGTCGTTAAGCAAAAGCAGCCAGATTGGTTTCGTCGGTTCCGTTCATCCGCCTCGAGGCGCTCATCATCTACAAATCGTGTGCCGCGCGGTTTTGTGGTTCCGGTTGCAGCATCAGTACATGAGGGATACCGCAGGCGCACAACTTGAAAGCACATGCGTTGCCGGATATTGATCAGCCGGTGTACCTTCTACGCGCTCAAGTTCCAAGGAGAGAAAACAACCAGAAGCTAATATGCACTATTCCAAAGCGTTCGGTCCTATTGCATGTGGCCGTGGCCAGCTTCTTACTCATCTACTCATCTCTTTTTCATTGTTTAATCTAATCATCCTTGGCTCTTTTAGATCCAATCTAATCTCTCACGTATTATTTTTTACGAGCATGCATTGCTGAGCAGTTAAACTGTGGAAACGAGGAAGTTTGCTAAAATCGGGAGACGAGGAAGTCCGCTTCATCGACTCATGTTTTCCGTATTGTGGATCAGTCGATGCTTCACAAGCAACAAGATCCGATCGTTGTATTCTCTCCAAAAGCTAAGTATTCCTATTGTTGTTTCCTACACGTAGTTCCAGTTTGCAGTATTTGGTCTTTGATAACTCTTAATCTAACAAAGAAAACAACACACGATCTGATCTCCTGACCTGTGGTGAAGCCACGTCACCCCTTTTCTTCACACCCCGTGCGCTCGAGTAGAGCGTGGTCGCGGGTCACTTCTCCTCGCTCCGTCCCTTCGGTTCTTCATACGCCACAAAACCGTTGTTCTTCTTCTTCCTCCGCCACTGCGACCGTCCGTTCTCCTCCCCACAAATGTTACCCTGCGACTTACGGCCTCCTCCTCACAAATTGACGTGAAGCCACCAAATAACTCCCAACATTCAATGTGTGGAAACTCCCCACTAGGATAGAACTCATCAGCCGCCACCTCCGGGTTAAAAACCAGGACATGCTTCCAAGTTCCATACGAGTCGAGCACGCCGGCCTCCTCGCGGCGTCGTCTCTACCAGCGGCCTCCACGCTGGTACCTGGTACCTGGCCGCTCTCCAATTCAGTTTCTTGGTTTTTTTCAATCCCTCAACATATCTTTGAATTCTGCCAGGTTGAAATCCGACTTCAAATCCGCTTGAAGTTTTTCCTCTGCGTCCGATTCGATTGGATTCCGGCTACTGCTACCTGAATCCCCCATATATATTTGGATTTGTTGGATTGTGGGTTTGCTAGCTGAAGCTAGGAGGCATGAACTGCCTACGAACGCTGCAGAGATCTGGCTTCAATTCCACATGACGTTTTTTTCCTCTACTCCGATTTGATTGGATTCTTATGGTACCTCAATCCTCCAGATTTCTTTGGATTTAGGATTGTGGGTTTGCTCGCTCAAGCTAGGAGGTTTGTACTAGGGACGCTGCACAACACCTAATTGCATCGGTACGCAAGTTGTATTCTACTAATCCTGAATTTATTAAATTTACAATGGATGAGCACATCCATCATCTATTTCTGTAATCATGCATGGTACGGAAGCTCTAATATTATGCTCGTGCTGTTATACTGTATTTGTATCATGAAATCTTCCCTGAATTTACTCTCATGCAATGTTTTGTCAAAGTACCAGAACAACAGTAGCTGCTTCTTTTCAATTCGCCTGTATATATGCAGTTGCAAAGATGGATAGCTCTGAAAATTCTAAAAATAACACGAGCCATATTGGTAGAAATTCTGTGTCTTCCAGTCATGGACAACAATGTCGTCAGTCACAACATGTTGTTACCCCTCAACTGAACCATTATTCTTCAAACAACTGGGGCCAGCGTGTGCACCATAGAAATAGAGGTTAGTCAGGGTCAACATCTCTCATACTCACTGATATACGTATCGATTTATTCAGTTGCCATCATATAGATCAAACTACAGCAGGTATAGAAGAACGGTCAGTATGTCAAAGATTAAATGAGGAATCATTTACATCAGTTCTTCAAACACCAACAGGTAGAATGATTATATTTTTCTGTAAAATTTACTATTTCCTGCCGGTGTAAGGCACAGGAAACACCATCGAGTTGTTCTGCACCCTTTGATTGTCAGTTGTCTACTGTCATGTATACAACAACGGAAGGGCCCTAAGAGGGAGATGCTGACCAAGACATGTATGCTGCTCCAGTGGCCATCATCGTCGTCTCAAAAGGCAACTACTCTATTGTTGTTTATACAACTTTGTTGGTAGTGTCCAGGGGTATCGTGTGCATTTGGTGTGTGTGCAGAACATTGGTATATTTATCGTTCTTCTAGGGGAAAAAAGCTGCCAATTAAGACATAAAAACACCTAATATATAGTACTTCAATGATTTTTTTAACGTCCATTTTAAAGCTGCTGCAATAACAAGTAACCAAATTTGGGGCACCACAACATCCCTCTGTATAAGAGGAACAATATCAGTTAATTTGACCATATCAAAATACACGCACAACATTTACACAGACGTTCTCCGGTAAGCTATACATGGAGCAACAAGGAGACAGAAACAGGTATTGCTTAGTAAACCATATATGTTTGTTTATATTTCACATTGCTACATTCATGCACATTTCTTTTTATCCAGCACCAGCAGTGAGGCCCATCGAGTAAATACTTCCTTCTTCAGATAATCAACAAATAAAAGTCAGCAAGGTGTATGCCGAGGGAATAAAAGCTGAAAGACATTAGACTGCCCCTCATCTAACTTTACAAGAGGGGAAACAAGGGGGACCTTCACGTGCTGACATCACAAGCATACATGTATCAGATTATAGCCTCTTCACAATTGAATACATCAAAAGAGGAAAGAGGCATGGCACGACTATCCTCTGCGGCGACGACAAAAAGATCTACGAAGACACTAGATAGTTACCAATGCACTCATCAAGTACTCTGACCATGTAATAGGTTTTTTTTACCAAATTTTTAATAAATGAATTGTGTTGCTTTACATCAAATCTTTCATGAAGCTATGCACATATTCATATTCTATACATTAAAAAATCCCGCCGCAACTATCATCTATTTAACAAAGGCAAGCAACACACGATCTGATCTCTAGCAAGAAAATTTATTGTGTAGAACATATAGATAAATATTGGCTCCAAAATTTTTTGCGAGAAGTTTCAGATTTATTTGCAAACGGCAACTCTCCCGAACTTGTCCGTCGCGGATTTGCCAGCACAAACCTGCTAGTGTGAACTTCGCCATCCAACGTAAAGATTATCAGGTGCTATATTTCCAATTACGCAAAATTTATTTCGCCAATTTTTTTTGGCTCGTACTATTATTTGTGTACAGGTTTTTGCGCCGTAATATAACTGCAGATTGGAACAAGCTTCAACTGCTTTGCCGCGCACAGTCGCCACACTCGGGGGCTCGCTTGTCGCATCGCGGACTCGACATATTAGGGTGCTTACCCGTGGCGGATTCGCCACATCTATTGCGTCCCCTTCATCGACTACTTCCGGCCAGGCGTCACGTGCCTACATCGACTGTGTCCGCCACATGACTTGCTTCCACGTCGGCTCTACTGCAGCCGATAAATAAATAAAAAAAGCTAAGTGTTCCTCTTGCGAGAGTCAATTATTATTTACTTTCACCACATCCAAATACTCGGGGGCTACGTCATTACCTCATTACAACAAATACACCCGACACTCGTGGTTGTGCCATTACTTCGTTACCACAAATATACTTGGTTACTTGGTGAATTTTTTTCTTCTCTACTGATATCTTCTTCTACTCGAAATTATTTTCTTGGGCTGGGAATTATTTTCTTCGACTTAGTGGATTTATCTTCTTCGGCTCAGTGGATTTATTCTCTCTGGATTACTGGATTGATTTTCTTTGGGTTATTATTGGTTTACTTATACAATATTACCCGACGCGTTTCCGGGTCAATGGATTCATCTTCTATGGTTATTTCTGGAACTATTTTCTCCGGCTCCATGGATTCATCCTCTATGGTATCAACGGATTCATCTTTTATTACTAGATTCTTCGGTCAATGGATTCATCCTCTATGATATCGGCGGATTCATCTTCAATATCTGATGGTGTAATCTTTAATATAGATTCATCTCAAGTACTTCATCTCGGACTTCATCTTCAGTATTTCATTCTTAATGGCCTTCTTTCGGCGACACGGATAATACTCCGGGGCTCGACAACGACTTCGCCCCGAGTAACAACGGTGACACGGCGTCTAAGCAACAATCATGACATCACCCCAGCAGTGCTCAGGGTTTCGGCTATCTCTTTATCAACAATTTTGTGGCATCCACTTTCGCAATTCGGTGGTTTCTACTTCGGCTCAACTTTTTCGCTGCACTCAAAGACTTTATCGCGCATCGACTCTGTCGTATCTAATAAAGCTAAGTGTTTCCTTTTAATTTACATAAAGTTGATTATCATTTACTTTTGCCGCACACGACACTCGGGGCTGTGCGGCATAAATTCACTTTACATATCATTGAATCTGAGCATCTGACACCGCATGCGAAAAAGAGAGTCAAGGAAAAGATAGAAAAAGTTTGTTTATTTGTGCAGGAGAAAGCAAATTTAAAAGTATGCAAGTTCTTGAGCCTATGTCCGAATGTGCGCACCCGACCATAGCCTCGGGGGCTACTCCCATCGGGAGCGCTGGTCGCGCACCCGAAGAAATTATCCTCAAGGAGAACCCGACGAAATCTTGAGAGAACCCGACGAAATCAAGAGAGAACCCGACGAAATCTTCTTCAGGGCGGAACCCGACGAAATCTTGAGAGAACTCGACGAAATCAAGAGAGAACCCGACGAATCTTCTTCAGGGAGGAACCCGACGAAATCTTGAGATAACCCGACGAAATTATTTTCAAGACAGAACTCGATGAAATCTTATTCAAGGAGGACCCGAAAAATTATCTTCAAGGAGGTCCCAAAAAATTATCTTCAAGGAGGTCTCGAAGAATTATCTTCAAGGAGGTCCCGAAAAATTATCTTCAAGGAGGTCCCGAAAAATTATCTTCAAGGAGATCTCGAATAATTATCTTCAACGAGGTCTCGAAAAATTATCTTCAAGGAGGTCCCTAAAAATTATCTTCAAGGAGGTCTCGAAGAATTATCTTTAAGGAGGTCCCGAAAAATTATCTTCAAGGAGGTTTCGAAGAATTATCTTCAAAGAGGACCCGAAGAATTGTCCTCAGGGAGGACCCGAAGAATTGTCATGAAAGAGGACCAGAAGAAATTTTCCTGAAGGAGGAACTCAACGAAATTTTCATCAAGGAGGAACCCAAAAAAAAAGGTGAACAAAGCTTCGTGTTCATTGACTCGTCATATTGTTCCGAGCAAGAGCATCGGTGATGTACCCGACAATATAGAATAACCAATATATTCAGCTGTCTCATCAAGTCCGAGAGAAAAATAGAAGAACCCGCAAAATGGGTCATTGCATCAGCCGAACAAGGCACTTGACAAAATATTCTCAGAGCGCCAAAGTCGCGAATAATCTCTGAATGCCGCAAAATTCTGCGAAGGTAAGACCCCGGATCCGTCCTGTGTGGCGTGACATCGCCAAAGACTCGCGCTCTACTTTTTTCCACATCAACAGATGTGAAGAAATATCCCGGCGGACGCGCTGTGGACCCGATAACATTACTGGAATTCGGATCATGGTAAGTCCTTAAGCGGCACGTGACGAATTACGCCAGGTCCCGAGATCATGTCCAGGGACGTGATCTTGAAGTAGATTCTTGCGGATTGCCACAGAGCAGTTAACTGGTACCTGATCCATCAGATGAACCAGCCCCATTTACCATTATCCCTGAACAACATAAATAGCAACGGCCTGGAGTCGATAAAAAGAGGGGTTGTGCCCAGAAATATGGTTAAGTTCGTTATTGAATAGTACAACTTGAGTCTATGCCCAGGTGCAAGCACCTGCCCATAGACTCGGGGGCTACTCTTATCAAGAGCATTGTTCACCCTCTCAATAAGATACAAGAAAGAGGAAAAATTGTGGAGTCGATTAAAAGCAAGTTGAGCCTACACCCAAGTGCAAACACTTGGCTGTAGCCTCGGGGGCTACTCCCATCGGGAGTGCTGGCCGCGCACCCGATAGAAAAAATAACCTCGACAGCATCTACGACAATCAAGCTTTGTAGAGTCAACTCGATTCTACGATTCGAGTGGAGCCTACTCCCATCGGGAGCCCATGGATTTCATCAAGTCCTCCAGAAATATAGTTAAGTTCTTCATCGAGTAGTACAACTTGAGTCTATGCCCAAGTGCAAGCTCATAGACACGGGGGCAACTCCCATCGGGAGCGCTGCCGCGCACCCGATAGAAAATAATTTCGAGACATCATCTACGTTACAGATGATCTTCGACTTGTATTTCTTTGACTTCGGAGATGGTTATGCTTGGAGTCTTTACGCAAGTCTTCGACTTCCCTAGACACTCGGGGGCTACTGACATGGGTATACCCTTCGGTACCCATTATTAGTATACCTGGCTCGACCCAATATGGAGAAGACCCAATATGGAGAAGGCCCAACAAGGCAACCCGAAGAAGTAGTCAACTAGGACTCTTGTAAAACCCTAGGCTGGTTGCATATATAAAGCTAGCCAGGGCACCCGAAATAAGGAGGCCAAGATATAGACATAGAGATAGACAACATAGCCACGCCGATGGCGGCACCTGTAAAGATACTTGTGTTCATATAGTGGATTGCTAGCAGCACGTAGGGATCCTCCACCGAGGGGACCCGAAGTTGGGTACGTCGTGTGCCTAATCTCGTCCTTGGAATCTCCATCGTCGCTCTCTCCCGAAACCCTAGTCTACAATCCGTAGGCATTGCCGAGGTGATCCCTCGTCAGGTGTTGAGTCTAGCATTTTGGAAATCTGATTTCGATGAGTTGGATCTTAATGGATATGCTGAAGTTCTCTAGGTGATTGTCGATGCAGTGTGCAACAATAACGGTCGAGGATAATTCAGTAGACTAAACCGTTAACCTCCTATGTACACAAATATCTAGCGGTAACGGCTAGAAGCGCGACAAACCTATAAATAAGACTCGAGCCCTCGCAGGAAGGGTTCGTGGCTCGAATTGAATGCTAGATCTTTTGATCTATTGTTCCGAGTTTCCCTCTCCCTCCCTCCCCCTCTCTCTTCCACTTGCTCTTGCTAGATAATTCTTGAGAGTTGGAGGTTGAGTTTGGTTGAGTACCAAACAAGAGTGATATACAGTTGACAAGATCAGCATGTTAATGTTGGATATTTGGCATCCCCTAAATGGCTAGGTGTCACAGTCGAGGATCCTTGAGGATTTGGTAAGCATACCACTATGCATCTCTCTATCCTAGCCATTCAATTTTCTTTGGGATAACAAGGAATCTTAGTGAGTCCCACCAAGAACTTTATACGAGCCAATAGGAAACATATGAGAATCCTGTCCAACACATGATAATCACGGGCGCATATCTTTGACCACACATGAATGGCCAGGATAGAGATGTACCTAAGCCCACGCTTAGTCAAACGTTACTCTGGGGCATCCAAGGTGTGGATTTTGTGTGCAAGTTTGTGAAGAGTACCCAACAAATCCCCACCCCAAACTAATCATCACTATCAACATGAAGACACCTCCCGTGGCAATTTGAGCTCGCCGGCCACGGATCCGCCACACCGGAGGTCCCTAGGAGCCAAATCGGGTGATTCCTGATGACCCACAAGTATAGGGGGTGTATCGTAGTATCTTCGATAAGTAATAATGTCGATCCCAACGAGGAGCAGAAGGTGTTGGCAGCGATGAAGGATTCTGTAAATGCTCACGCAAGTATGTGGGATTTTGATATTGCGATAAATAAAGTACAAGTAAATAAAATGCGAGAGAAATAATTGCAGCAAGTGGCCCAATCCTTTTTAGCACAAAGGACAAGCCGGTTTATTACTTATAATGACCAAACGTTCCTGAGGACACATGGGGATTTTAGTCTAGTGCTTTCGCTACATACACCTGATTAATCTTCATTGTTTTGATAAGTGTTGTGTGGTGAACCTATGCTAATGCACCGCCCTTCCTAGGACTAATACATACTTGTGATTATACCCTTGCAAGCATCCGCAACTACAAGAAAGTAATTAAGATAAATCTAACCACAGCCTTAAACTCGAGATCCTCGATCCCTCCGCATCGATACACTAACGGGGGCTTAGGTTTCTGTCACTCCGCAACCCCGCAATTAGCAACCGAATACAAGATGCACTCCCCTAGGCCCATAAATGGTGAAGTGTCGTGTACGTTCACACGACACCACTAGAAGAATGACACCACAACTTAAATATCATAACATTGAATATTACTCAACCATAATTCACTACTAGCATTTAGACTTCCCCATGTCCTCAAGAACTAAACGAACTACTCACGAGACATCATATGGAATACAATCAGAGGTGATATAATGATAAACAACAATCTGAACATAAACCTTGGTTCAATGGTTTCACTCAATAGCATCTACAACAAGTATAGAATAACACCGGGAGAGTTTCCCCTATCAAACAATCAAGATTTAACCCGAATTGCTACAGCGGTGACGAGGTGCAGTGGATGGCGGTGTAGATGGAGATGATGGTGATGATGATGGAGATGATGTCCCGCTCGATGACGATGGTGATGGCGTCGATTTCCCTCCGAGGGGAATTTCCCGGATTCGCCCGCCGAGAGCTCTTTCTCTCTGTGTTCCGCCCAGAGGCGGCGAACCTTCTGAGGTCCCTCCGTGGCTTAGGTTTTCGGACGAAGAGTACGCGAAGAAAAGGAAGCGAAAGAGGCTGTGGGCCCCTGCAGCACAGGCGCGGCTGTGCCATGGGCCGCGCCGCCCATGGTCTGGCCCACAGTGGCTCTTCTCTCTTCCCCTTTTGGCTCCGTCATCTCGGAAAAATAGGAATTTACGTGAAATTCCCTTCCCTGATCTTCCAAATATTGCGTTGACGGTGCTTTTTCCAGCATCCGGCTCGGTGCTTGATCCTCCAATGATGACGAAACATGCAAAATAGATGAAATAACATGAGTATTGTGTCTCAATATGAAATATATCAATGAATAACAGAAATTATGATACAAAATAGTGATGCAAATTGGACGTATCAACTCCCCAAGCTTAGACCTCGCTTGTCCCCAAGCGAAACTGAGCTCGATAAACAGGACCACATGTTTATGGAGTGAAGAGTCGATAAATAAAATACGGACAAGAAGCATCATATTCATTCACACAAGACATTCTAGTAAACAACTTCCTCATATAACTCATCTCGAAATAAGTAAAGAGAAATCACAAGTAAAGGTGCATAAGAAATCATAATTGGTGATGGCAAACTTTGTTCTTGGTCAGAGAACTACTAACGGATTGTACTTCTAAGCAAAGCTTTCATATTAGATTTTATAGGTGAGCCTTCATATTTAAGCATAACAATCTCTTCATAATCATTGATAACTTCAAAGTCATATTCATTCAGATAAAATTGGTACTAAACAAGAAAGTATAAAAGACATGATTAACTGAATCATAGGATAAATGATTGGTTCACAACAACTCAATTGCTTGCTTGAGATAGAGGGAAATAGGTTTACCGACTCAACATAAAAGTAAAAGACAGGCCCTTCGCAGAGGGAAGCAGGGATTAAATCATGTGCTAGAGCTTTTCAAGTTTTGAAATCATATAAAGAGCATAAAAGTAATATTTTTAGAGGTGTTTGTTGTTGTCAACGAATGGTAGCGGCACTCTAACCCCCTTGCCAAACGAACCTTCAAAGAGCGGCTCCCATGAGGGACGGCATCTCTACCAACAAGGTAGATCATCCCCTCTTCTCTTTTGTTTACACATGTATTTTAGTTTTATTATGGGTGACACTCCCCCAACCTTGGCTTTCTCAATCCATGGCTAACCGAATCCTCGGGTGCCTTCCAACATTCACATACCATGGAGGAGTGTCTATTGCAAAATTAAGTTGCTTAGATAAATCAGAGCAAAATATGTGAAGAGAATTATTAATGAAAGTTATTAATTGGGGTGGGAACCCCGCGCTCTTATTGCAAAGTTATTGGATAAGCGGATGCCGCTAGTCCATTGGTGAAAGTCCGCCCAACAAGATTGAAAGATAAAACACCACATACTTCCTCATGAGCTATAAAACATTGACACAAATAAGGAGTAGTATAGTTTGAATAATTTAAAGGTAGCACATGAAGTATTTACTTGGAATGGCAGAAAATACCATGTAGTAGGTAGGTATGGTGGACACAAATGGCATAGGTTTGGTCTAAAGTTATGGATGTATGAGAAGCATTCCCTCTCGATACAGGTCTTTGGCTAGCAAGGTTTGATAGCAAGCATAAAGGTTGAGGGAAACAAACAAATATACATATGATAGAAACAATCATGCATCTTTCTCATAAGCACAAGCAATTTTAACTTAAGAATACTAAGCTCATAAGCATAGAGATAATAGAGTAATGTATCTAAGTGTATTTCTCTCTTCTATTAAACATCAAGATGTTGTTGCTATTGACCAATGCTAAGTTTGCCAAAACCAAATAGATTTACTTGATGCTCCAAAGTGATATCAATACTCATGTCAAGAGTAATCATATAATGGAGATTGCAAACTAAAATAAGGTGTGCAAAAAGTAAATGATAAGACTTCTCATTAATATTCCATAACGATAACTCACACCAACGGATACATAGATAACTAACTAAGAGAGATACCTCCACATTGCATACTATTCCATATAATAATTTCCCTACTCATGATATGACACTACTTGATAGTAAAAGATAAAGGTGGTGATGTGATACCGCGGCACTCCCCCAAGCTTGGAACAAACCAAGGGGATGCCAATACCGATGATGAATTACTCCTTCGGCGATGGTGGTGAATCTTTGTCGTCGTCAGACTTCCATGGAAGAGGCCCTCCATCAACAAAAGACATCTTGGTTTCCGGAAACCTGAAACTAGCAGCATGACTTATGCGCTTAAACCTGTTTTCATACTCACGTTTTGATTATGGACATCATAGAGTTGAGCTTGGAGTTTGTTGGTGGTGTCGTGAAGTGAGAAGATATCGTCCCACAGCTTTGCAGTCTCCTTCTTGTGTCCATCAATGAGTTCAGACACAATCTTGTGAAAGATATCCACTTCACGCTCAGCCATCTTCTTGTAGTTGAAAACCTCTTGTTCTAGCTTCTCCATCCTATCTTCCAAGCTCCCTTCTCCCTTAGGACCCTGGACATCTTTGATCTGCAACTCTCCATCCACGAGCTGCAACTCTTTGGGGTGCATCTTTAGCTGCTCATGTACGGGTTGACGACGTCCTCAAAGAAGCCTTTCCGAGTTCCCGACGAAGACATGCTGGATCTAGATCCGCGCATCCTGGCAGAAACAGCTCGAAACAAAACGCGACGAGAAAACGATATTACGGACCTCCAGGTCCGGGAGATTATACAGCAAATATTTTTACGGCAAAAGGAAGGTTCCAGGTCGAAACGAGTCGGAAAGGGGCAACGAGGCGGCCAGACCATAGGTCGGCGCGGCGGGTGGGGCCGCGCCGCCTATGGTGGCACGCCCTCGCGCGTCTTTTCCACTCCGTTTCGATTCCGTAATTTTTCATATTTTCCAAAAACAGCAAAAATAATGTTCGAAAGGTAAACGCGGACTTTTTATTACCTATACGTACCTATTCAAAGTCCAGGGCGGACTGTCATTTTGTCCTTTGATGAAAGCCTCCGGTGTTTCCACTTGAATAATATCAACATCCACATTATAAGAATCCCCCGAGATATAATGCTTGAGTCTTTGTCCATTCACCACTTGTGTGGAATTGCCTTGGAGAGAGCTAATTTTAATTGCTCCTGAACGATACTTCCGAAATATTGCATTCTGACGGTGCTTTTTCCAGCAGAATCCTGGCTCCGGTGCTTGATCCTCCAATGATGATGAAACATGCAAAATAGATGAAATAACATAAGTATTGTGTCCCAATATGAAATATATCAATGAATAACAGCAAATTATGATACAAAATAGTGATGCAAATTGGACGTATCAATTCCCCACCCACCAACTCACGGAGCGTCTTCTTTTCCAAGTCCTCTGTGTAAGTAGCTACATAGCGCGCCTTCGATGCCTCCATGGCCCTTGGCGGTTAACCTTGTCTACATCCACTGCCGGTGCGGATGAGCAGCGGGGGTGGCCCACACACATCTGAGAGTTCCTGGAAGGAGGTGCGCATGGAGGAGCAGTGACCAGTCAGCAGCGGTGGTGAGACAAGCATCTCTAGCGGTTGGAGGAGCTTCATAAGCAGCATCACACGTAGATGTTCAACGGTGTCAGCAGTGCCACGCGCAGAGGTTTTGTGGTGATTTTTTTCGATAAAGGGAATATATTAATATCGATAGATATCAATTACACCGAGCCTCTCTACAACAATGCAATACCCTAATGGTAGTACGGATGCACACAGGAAAAAAAGAAAAGTAAAACAAAGAAAAGAAAAGTCCCGCTACGGTACTTCAGACCTAGAAGCAACAGTACATCCACCACCAAGACAACACCTGAACTCCAGGCACCGATGCCTCCAAGAAGGAAACAGTGCACGAGAGCCGTCACCACCCGATCAAAAGATTTTAGGTTTTCACCCTGAAAATAGTCCTGGCCCGCTCTCAAAACAATGCCTTCAACCAGGTCATTGCCACACACAACCAATTAAGGTCAGACATTAGATTTTCATCCTGAAAGGTAAGACTCTCGATTTCACCTGTGCTGCCGCCCCCACTTGCATACTGCTGCTGCAAAACCCAGAGTACCGAGAAAATCCCTCAAGAACACAAAGACTCGAACCTCCATTGCTAGTCATCTAATTCAACCTTCATGATATTCCCCGCCTCTGATTTCACCATGATCCAGAATATCATCTGATCCCAACACAGAAGAGAGCTTCGCGCCGCTCTCTCCACAACCAAACGGTCGGAATAAAAGCATGGGTGCACACGACCGAATACCTCCCGATCCAGCAAACTCCAGGCATAAGGTGCACTGTTACATTTACCGACAGAGCTTTTCAAAACTCAACACTCCAGCCAAATCCACAAGGACATGCAAAAGGTAGATCTTCGTCTTGGCACGAGAGGAACCCTAGGACCACCTTCTTTATTTGCAAGACTCGCAGGCCCCCACGCCGCCAGTCACCAACCAGCGGGACAACATCAGAGGAAAGGATAGCACCGTGCACAGCTGCAGAACACGGACGAGACCAAGTCCACCGACAGATCACACATCACCTGCCATGGTTGGGTCTCACTAGCCCAGATCGAAGCCCAAGTTGTCCCAGATCGAGGCCCAATCTGCCCCAGACGCACGTTGTGCGACCACTATCGCACCGGCGGCACGTCACCTTGTCGCCATTGTCATTCAGCTGATGGACCTTAGGCCATGGCCGACCCGGCCATGCTACCCATGCCCTCCGCCGGCGACCCACTTCCCCCCGGTGAAGCACTGCAAGGAAGCGCCTCCCTTGCCCAACGCATGAAGAAAGATACGAATGTCTCTCTCCTCCCACGTGCGCACGATCAAGTGATGCATCGGTTGGTTGAATAATACTCCACCCACTCCATATAAGTGTCAGAAACTTACTGTAAACACTTATCATAGATCAGAAGGAGTAGATATTTTCTTTTTTATAACAAACTTTTTGGAATACACATCTATATGACTATATCGCACCTCAGATCATTAACTTATTCTTTCAAATTTGGGTCGGAACGGTGGTCGGCAACATGAAAAAAGCGCGAACAGATTTTTTTTTTGATAAGGGGCGCTTTATTACTCAAAAAGTTTTAAGCATTACACCCAGCCTCTGCATAACTAGGATGCACACCGCCGTTCAGAAGTCTATTATCAATCAGCAAGAGTTACAAAAAAATGATATGAAAAGCCAACTACTACGACGCTCCGTTGGCTTAAATCTTCCGACTATGCAACCACCCATTTTGGAAAACTCCGTGGCCGTGTTCTCCAATCGTGTAGACATCTACATAAAGAGAACACGATCCTCCAAACGCTGAAGTGGCGACTATGAAAGACAAAAAAAAAAGCGCAAACAGATAGGCCCAAGAACAAACATGCGAGCTCATATTTTGGCAACAGAAACTACATGCGCCCAGCATGACATTACTATGTATACGTACTCCTAGGCTCCTATAACGAACGTACGTGCCGTGCCGTGCCGTGCCGTGCCGTGCCGTGGGGCGGTCCCGGCGATGAGGTAGAGCAGCATTGCATACATAGCGCGGCGCATTGAAAGTTTTTGGTTGGCCCACGTATTCCGATGAGGCAGCGACGTATGAGTGGCTGGCTGCTCAGTGCAGCGCGCCGCTACGTACGGCCGCAGTGGACGGCGGCGCCCCGCTCGTCTCTGCATATGCTGCGTCTGTTGCTGCTGTCAGCGGTGGCCATCGACCTGAATCTGAATGAAGCACGTCTCGTAGGTTGTTGGGGCGGCGCGCCGGCATGCATGCATGCTATCTACGGTCTACGGACGACGGGGCAACGACCCGACGAAACCGTTGGGTCGCTTTCTGCCTCGCCGACCAACGCCACGTACCCACGCGGCTCCCTGCCTATGGATCAAATGAATGAGAATCTGCGGTTTCGCCAGTCCATCGCAGCGGCAGGGCAGCGAGCTCATCCATGGATGGAGCCTTCGACGACGCCTGCTGGCTGCTGCCATGTTTTTGGCCCAGTGAAGAACGGTTCTGGGCCCTGCGACGCTTAACGGGACGGGCGCCTGATACGTTATTGATCGAAAATCAATCCGTTGCCACAATCTTCGTCAACTTTCTTTAGTCCCACATCGAGAATCTCTCTAATTTGAGACCCGCATATAACGGGCATCCCTGCTCGATGTCTCGCCGGGCCTGGTGGTGCGGGCCTGTCACCCCACGCTCCGGGGGGCAGGAGTTGGCAAAGGACTCGTGATGATGTCCGCGTTGGGTATGAGGAACAAGGATTGCGTCGGTATCGGCTGGAAAGTCATGCGGGGGAACCTTAGCGAGATGGAGCCGTTAACGATACGGGACAAGTGTTTACACATTGCCCAGGTGCGAGTGTTGCTTGAACTAGGCAGGGCACATGTTGCCTCGCCGGTTTCCCTAGTTGACCTAACACTCTACTCATCCGTGTTGACAATCTCACCCCCTTGGCCAACTCCTTTTTTTACTGCAAACTTCATCGAATAAGGAGAAAAAACATTTTTTCATTGGATTTTCCCCTTTCTCTTCTATTTTTTATTTTCCTTTATTTTATGCGCTGCTTTTTCTATTCTGTTTTCTTTTTAATTTTATCTCTAGGTTTGATTTTTTACAGGGTTTCTAAAAATAGTCAAGGGGGGGGGGGGTCAAAAAAGGTTCACATGCTCATAAAATCATTCATGCCGTTCAAACAAATACTTTCATGAGATTCATAAAAGTTCACGTGATAAAACATATATTTTCACCAATTTCATCTTATTAACAATATTCCAAAATTATTTTGACGGTGAATGGATGGTGACGAATCTCGAGCAATAAATGGACGGTGACGAAAACACCCACAATGTAAGTACAAAATTATTTTCCCAGTTTGAGAGTGGATTTTGTACTTACAAGCATGGGTGTGGATGTTTCCATCACCGTCCGTTGTGCTGTAAGATTCGGATTAAAAGAGGAGAGAGAAAGCAATCTTTCCCTCTACCATGATAAGAACGAATCTCGAGGAATAAATTAACGGTGATGAAAACACCCACACCTTGCCCAGGTGCGAGTGTTGCTTGAACTAGGCAGGGAACATGTTGCCTCGCCGGTTTCCCTAGTTGACCTAACACACTCTACCCATCGGTGTTGAAAATCTCACCCCCTTTGCCAACTCCTTTTTTTACTGCAAACTTCATCGAATAAGCAGAAAAACATTTTTTCATTGGATTTTTCCCTTTCTCTTCTATTTTTTATTTTCCTTTATTTTTATGCTCTACTTTTTCTATTCTGTTTTCTTTTTAATTTATCTCTAGGTTTGATTTTTTTACAGGGTTTCTAAAAATAGTCAGGGGGGGGGGGGGTCAAAAAGGTTCACATGCTCATAAAATCATTCATGCCGTTCAAACAAATAGTTTCACGAGATTCATAAAAGTTCACGTGAAAAACATATATTTTCACCAATTTCATCTTATTAACAATATTCCAAAATTATTTTGACGGTGAATGGATGGTGACGAATCTCGAGCAATAAATGGACGGTGATGAAAACGCCCACAATGTAAGTACAAAATTATTTTCCCAGTTTGAGAGCCTACACCTATGCGTGTAAGTACAAGATATAAAATATTTTTTGGGGTTCGAAAACATGTTCCATGTGTTCCATAAAAAGGTTTCCACGGGTTTCAACAAATATTTTTTTGCTAACAGAAATACTTGCATGAGATTCAAAAAAAAATGTCTCTGAATCGAAAACTTTTTTTTTGTGGAAAGACCCCAGATCTATTAAAAAGGACCAAGTCCAGCAGTACAATCCTCAGAAAACATAGATATTACAATCCACTTGCTGAAGATCCAGCACCTCACCCTCGCCGCTGCGGGATAGGGACGCGCCGATCTGCCACTGACGCCGCACTCCTCACGAGCCGGCGCGCCTTGACGAAGAGCAGCCTTTCCTCGATCGGGAAGTCACCATCCTCAGTCTTCCTACTCGCACGGCGGAGAAGAGAAGCGCTAGGTGTGTAAAAAATCAAGGGCGTTAAAAAAGTGCATGGGTTCAAAAAACAATCACGAAGTTAAGACTATATTTTCAAGGGTTTCAAGGGTTAAGAAATGCTTTCAAGGGATTCAAAAAATGTTCACCTTTCCAAATTATTTACAACATTTGGAAAATTATTATTTGTCTCAATAAATATTCTCAAGGTTCAAATATTTGTTCATTGTTGTTTGAATAAAAAATTCATGATATTTTAAAAAAAAATCATGTTCCAGAAACATTTACTAGGTTAAAAATTATTTCGCGAGTCACAGTAATGTCACTGGTTCTAGAAAAATTTGTTTCGCCGATTCAAAGAAAGGTTCACCCATTTAAACTACTTCACGTGAGGTTGTTCAAAAACATGTTACTTATCTTTTTTTAATAGTTCTCATATTACGAAACAATATTTTCAAAGGATTAAAAAAAATTGAATAAGACATGATGGCGGCACGCCGACGACTTAGCTCGGAGTAGCCGTCCTTTCGCTCTCTGAGTAGACGGTAGGACGACCTGAGGTCATCGGAGGGCCTTTGAGGATGTGTTCCAGGTTGCAACACCGATGGATCCCCGCCGAGCACCAGACCAGCTCCCGCCAGGAAGGCATCTCCTATCTCGTTTGTCAACTCAGCGCTAGAGAAGAAGGATCCAACAAGGATAGGTCATGCGGAGCCAGAACAACTCTTATCGAAGGAGGAGAAAGGGCGAACTGAGGCGTGAGAGCGATGTCGGCCTAAGCAACGCTTCGTCATGGATTTTGCCAAGGGATTGGCAGAAATATTCCCCCGAGGCAATAATAAGTCTTATTAAGTACTTATTTCTATGTTAATTATTAATATTCATTTATTTATGTTGTAACTACTATGGTTCTTGATTATAAGGGGTTGAAGGAAATATTCCATAGACCGTCCTTTGTCAAAATTGCTGGATGCACCGGGCTGACATTTGGTACTTCATCCTGTCGGCGTGGCACGTCTAGGACTTTCACTTTTTGTTTGTCTATATTGGTCCATTTATGATAGATGTTATTGCATGATGTGTGTCCGAAAAACCTATACACCGCTAAACGCGGTGCAACTGCTTCTGAAAAACCTATACACTCGTCAACGCGGGGCAACTTGTGCATGGTGCAATCCCCCGACGTTGTAATGGGCCTAGCCCATTTAACTCTGTTCGTGTCTTTGTTTTCCCGTCGAGCGACATCGTCGTGTTCTTTGTGGCTTTCTCTATGCGGTTTTTGTTTATTACATATGATTTTTTCAAAAAAATTGGAATTGGAAATTGTTGATATTTTTTAAAAAGTGTCCAATTTTGAATAATGTCAAGATTTCAAAAATTCCACATGTGAAAAGTGTAGACTTGAAAAAGTATGAATTTTGAAAACAAGCAAATTTTTAAAAAGTTCATATTGAAAATATTTACGTTAGGAAAAACCATATTCTGCAAAAAAAAAAAGAAAAAAAGAAAAGGAAAAACTGAAAAAAAGCAGTACCTGGTGGGTTGTGGCCCAGCTGAAGGCTGCTTGCGCGGGGTGTGCCGCCACCCATTCGACGCTGGCGTAGGCAGTGTAAACGAGCTTCCATATGCTTTAGGGTTTTATTTCTCTGCTGAGATTTCCGGTATCTAGCCGGAAACCAGTTTTCCGGTCTCCATCGTTATAAAAACATATCGGCCGCTATTTATCGTTATTTTTATAATTATCTCAAATTATGTATTTTACACCAATTTACAATTTGTTTGAAAATCTCGGGAGGTATTGAGACCGGTATTACTGAGAATTCCGGTGACGTAGAATACCGGTGTCTTGGAGAACGAGAAAATAAACCTTCCTTGTTCTCTCCGTGTCCACTCCAACTAGAGGACTTTTCGGAGAAGGCCCATCGATGCCTGCTCTGCTCATACGGATGACGGATCAAGGCCATACAGCAAACATTAGGCCCATCACTGGTTCCATGCCGTGACAGTACTCGATATATTTGAGATCAATCCGTTGACGCAATCTACTTGATTTTTTTTTGTCCCACATCGACAATTTGTGTGGTTACAAACACGCATATAAGCGACGTCCCTGCTGGATATCTCGCCGGGCCTGGTGGTGCGGGCCTGTCACCCCACGCTTTGGGGGGCAGGAGTTGGCTATGTCGTGATGATTTCCATGGTTCGAGTTTGGGTCGGGTATTGTTGGACCGCTGCGATGCAACGTTGCAGCTAGAACCGATGCCGGGACGAGCGATTACTGCTTGACGGAGGGGCATCTCTTGCCTTGCCACCTTCCCTAATTGACCACCGAAAGGGTATCCGAAGGATTCGGCTCAACCGTGTTGATTTGTCACCGCATTGCCAACTTTTTTGCTTATTACAACAAACTTTATTGAATATGCATTTACACTGCAGCTCAGCTCATATGTACAATTGATTTATAAAACCAGCAGTTTTCGCGTCAAATTTATCATATGGTACTAGTTTGTGTTTTCTAGACGAAAATTGACCATACTTTTCAAAGATTTTTTATAAAAAACACTAAATATAAGTTAAACTCGAATTGACACTATTTCTAGCAAGTAGAACCCACATGCTAGGTGCGTTTTAACGCTACCAGGGACTTTTTGGGTGAGGTGAATTGGCACTATCCCCTACCCTTCTTTGTTATTGTGTTGACTAAGATCATGCCCGCACGCCCACCGCCGCCCCAATCCCCGGCGAATAGGCTGCCTCCAGCCGCCTAGGCTCGCACGCTGACCATGCGTAGCCCTGTTTCTGCCGCCCCAATCCTCGACGAGTAGGTCGTATCCCCCGCACATGCTCCCTTCCATTATAGTTTCTGGGCCACAACGACATCATGGAACCTCTCCACTCCCACTAGCGGCTTGATAGAACCGTGATGGCGGCATGCCTCTGCCGAGATAATACGAGGTGTCTAGGACGTCTACATCGCTATTTTCGTCCTCTCTGCGTTGGCTAGGCCAGGCCCATCATGGGGGCTGGATGCTTCCGGTGTTTTTGTTATTCGTTGGGTTTTTGCGGTTTTTAGATTTTAGTTTCTTGATTTTTTTTCCAATTTTTGACCAAAGGTTTTCCAGATTCACAACATATAGCATAACCAATGTTCATAATTTTAGTTTATATTTTTTAAAACTTGAATGTGTGCCAACAAAAATGAGGTGTACCCGCAGCTAGTTGCGGAATGTTATCTCTCTCGAGGCAGTTCCTTTCACGGAGGAATATAGGCCCGACCCATTTAGGAATTGTAAACGCGGCCCCAAAGAGATTCGCCGTTTAAGACGATCTGGGAGATTCCTATACACCGTTCAGGTCGGTGCCTACCAGGCACCGCACACCCCTCGTTGGGTATGGGCCTGACCCATTGTTCGCTTTTTCATTTCTATTTTTGTTTCTATTTCTGTTTAAATTTAATTTTTTGTTCGTATTAAAAATGTTCAAATTTATTTTTATCCATATTAAAAAATGTTCAAAATCTAGAATAAAAAAATAAAAATTGAAAATTTGAAAAATATTCAAGTTTAAAAAATGGTCAAATTTGAAAATATTTCGAACAAAAGAAGGAATTTTTGAAAATATTTTTTCTAGAACAAAATTTTAAAACTTCGGATTTAAAAATATTTAGCTTTCAGAAAAGTAGAAAAATCAGAAAAGAAAAAGAAAAACGAAACAAAATAAAGAAAAAGTGAAAGGAAACGTTGGGCCGGCCCAAACCATCCGCCTGGGGGATGTATAGTTGCCCCCCAAGTGAACTCGGTCACTCATGTTTTGGCAAAAAAACAAAAAGCCCACCGATCCCAGCTGTGCGCATATGGATCATGGCCATACAACAAACAATAGGCCCATCATCGCTTCCGTGTCGTCACAGTACACGCGCACGGCTCTAGATATACTTTCGATCGATACGTTGTACGGAGTACAATCTAAGTGATCATCTTTTTTTTGTCCCACATCGACAGTTTATGTGGTTTGAAACATGCATATAAGGGGCATCCCTGCTCGTTGTTTCGCCGGGCCTGGCGGTGAGGGCCTGTCACCCTACGCTCCGGGGGGCAGTTGGCGAAGTGGTGATGATTTCCATGGGTCGAGTTTGGATGGATGGATTCGGTCGGTATTGGTTGCGTCATGCTGCAACACTATGTTGCAGATATCCCCTGTACAGGACGGGACAAGTGACCTGGTATGCATATGTTGCCTCACCAGTTCCCCTAATTGACCAAAAGAAACCCAGCTCATTCGTGTTGAATATCACACCTTTGCCAACTCTTTTTCTGCACAAACTTCCTCAAACGCCATATTAGTACCAACTCGGAAAAAAGTACGGCTCGAGAGAAGCTCGAATATATCTAAAAAAACGTCAAATCAAAGTTGGAGATAAAGAAGCTGGAAAACATGGGAATAAGGGAATCATTTTTAAAATTTTACCTATGCCCTATTTGCAAGATTGAAAACCTGTTGATTGCTGAATCCTTATCCTACCCTCTCTAGTCTCGGGAACAATTCATTGTTAACTCGTGCATAAGTTCCGGGCTTCGACAAGAGAACTAGTGAGACCCAAGCATCATAATATCACGATGTTTTCTTTTCATTGATCAAATCGCTTCACTTGCTTGGATCTAGAAAGAATAACAATAGCTGAACTACCGGTATGAGGAGTGGCTTAGACATGTCTAAGCCAGGCTCGAGAAACGGCAGGAGATAAGTCTTCTCTTCATTCAACATTCAGTCTATCTTCCGAAAGCTACAATAATTGATGCGTGCAGACGGTGTGAAATGTGTCATTCCAGTAGAACCTTCCCTTCTAGACCCTGCAATGCTAGTACTTTTGTTCCGGATTCAAAGATCAAAGTGGTTTATGTTTCGAGTAAGCAACCATGGAATCACTTTCCCTTTCTGGATCACTCAATTGTGACGAGTATATTCTTTAGAATTTTTAATATAGATAACTGCCATCTCCCGGCATAAGGAGTGACCACCTCTTAACGCCATTATGAAAACTAACGTAGGAAAATTACTGAGTTTGCAAATAAAATCTCGGTCGGTTGACAATTAGGGGGGGGGGGGGGGGGGGGGGGGGGCACAGCAAGGCACTGTCACCTTACGTTGGTGGCGGCATACTACCACACTATGTTATCTTCATCATGCACATTGCATGTTCGGTAATGCCTTGATCAGGGTTCTAATTCGAACGTTGTTCTGCGTATGAAATAGTATAATACTAAGGCAGGGATGACTGTTCTTCTGTTCCTCCTCTGCTCACAGCCGTAAGAGCAGTCCTAATGATTATTCCGAGTGTTGCTGATGCATTTGCCCTTCCTGACAGCCTCGGCAGCACTGCTGGTCTGATGCATGCAAGCTTAGTTCGTGTGACTTCGAATGGATGAAAGACTCAAAGTATAGTTTTTGATAAGCGCGGCGTGACAATGTTATGGGGATAGGTTCACACGACTTCAGCATTAGCTGGCCGATCATCCAACTCTGAACTTTCAAGCCAACAAACGCGAAACTTCACCCTAGAACTAATGACCTAATCAGTCGTTACCGGCTGCGGTACTCTGTACATGTAGGCTTACGGCTATATATCTTTATATCAGTACTCTCATACCAAAAATACCACATTGTCTTCACTCTAATAATATCACTAGATGTGTGTGTACAACTATGTACATCCTTTGGATGCAAAGACTTGGGGTAAAGCTTCATTTCGAAAGAAAAAAAACATAATTGATACGCAATGTAGGTCTTCGAAGCTCTGCTATAACTAATCATCAGTTGTTGCTCACATGATGTCTGTACATTTTGGACTAGCCAGCAGAAGAGTAACTAGATTGGATTTAATTTAGCCTCTTAGGAGATTCCTCATTCCTTGTACGTAACTAAAGTATTGCTTGCTCTTCACTTGATAAATCAATTTTGTACTTCATTGTTTGGCCTAATGCGAGGGCATGTGTACACATAAGATTCATTGGAGTGCAAAGAATATGCGAGGGCATGTGTACGTACACCATTGCAGATCTTCCATTTTCTAGGTAAAACATAAGCACTTCAGAGCAACATGTCTAGTACTCCAGTACCACAATTATTATTATTTTGGTTCTATTTTGCAGTAAACGGCGCCCAAAAAAGAAACAAACGCATGGTCCTGGATCGATGGCCAATCACGTACGCTTGTCTTATACTAATTCAACAAAGCCTTGATTGATTCGTAAGCACAGCATATAAAACAAGATGAGCTTAGCTAGCGGAACAAAGCAGATCAAATGAAGGTGTACCAAGAGTTAAACAAACAAAATGGCAGCTGTACTTTCAACACGATAATCTACTTAACTTTGGGACTCGGTCGCACGTTGCTACCCAAGTACAGTACAAAATATAGCTAGCAAACAGACCGTCAAAGCAAAACGACGAGTCAACTAACTAAGCCACACCCGTGCACATAGTCACTATCTAATTCGTTTTGCAACCCATTACAAAAATGACATATATATGCCGTGACTCCTTGGACCTACGTTCATTAATTTTAAGACATCATTTTCAAGGACAGAAAAATCTAACATGGTGGTACTAACTTCATTTCAATTTTGATCCGTGGTTCCGTGAATTCCCCTAACCTGCAGGTGCCGACTGTTGGAGGCGAGGGAACCAACAAATCTAATTAGGGTTAAAGAGTTTTGCCAACACGGTGATAAGGAAGAAAATCTTCAACCTTAGTTAAGCGCAGCCCGCATGATCGGAAAGGGCGACACTGAGGGCGACACTAGGGCGACCGGACAGCTCGGCCTAGTGCCGGGCGCGCCGGCCGCCACCACGCCGGCGTCCTCTACTCGCACCCATCGCTGCCTGGGGGCGGAGTGAAGGGGCAGTTCTGGCAACCGTTGCTCGAGGTCGACGACGACGAAGCTGTCAGTGAGAAGAGCGCGGAGGAGGCCTCTCCGCCACCCACCACCAGGCGCTCGGCAACGCTCGGTGAGTTCCTGGACGCGGCCAACGAGCTTGGGGGCTCGCTGCGTTCCAGCCATCGGCGATCTGCGTTCGCGCCGGGGGGGGGGGCGTGGATCCATATTCCGCCGAGATCCCCGCCTGTGTGGCACCGGTGAGGAGGAGCGCCTGGGGAGGCGTCTGGAGACGGCGGGGCCTCGCCCGGTGTCGGCGGCCGCGGCCGCGCCGCCAGGCGGAGTTCCTGAGGCGTGGCCGCCCCTGGAGCGGGTGACCCTGGCAGAGACGGAGTCTCTCCCGCAGTGGGCCGTCCCTGTTCTGGACCTGGGCCTGCAGCCTGGGGAGCCCACGTCGGCCCAGCTGACAAGGGAGTCACTGGGAGACCAAGACACGGCGCAGCGGTCGGCCTTGGGCCATGGAGCCCAGGTGGGACGGGGCCCAACAGCGGAGCCCATCCGGTGGTGGTGGGTGCCGAAGTGAATTACTTCCCTTGATCTAGGGTTCCCTGCGTCTCGAGCAGACGTGAGGCGGCACAGACACCGCGCTCGATCCGTTTCTCGCTCGCAACCCCCGCCTCCTCTCCTCCTCTGCTACACGGCGGCGGTGATGAGCGGACGTGGGGCAGCGCCGGCGGGCCAGGGCCATGGCCACGGGGGGCGCAACGGCAACGGCAAGCGGCCGGCCGTGGAGGACGCGCGGGCGGAGGCTAACGCCCGCTCCAACCTCCTCAAGGACAAGGACCGGCCTCGCCGGCAGGGGGGCTCGAGCGGTGGAGGCGGAGGTCTGCATCAACAGCAGCAGCCACAGTGGTGGCTTGACCGCGAGAAGAAGCGGGAGGCCCGGAGCACTGCGGCGCAGCAGTCGGAGATCTCGGAGGCGGAGCGCGGTAGGGGCCGTGGCTCCGCGTGCACGGCTGGGAAACCATCGGCGCCTCCGGCCAGGAAGCAGCAAGGTGGTGCGGGCTCGTCCGCTCCCGCGGGTGGCGGCGCGGCGGGGTCCGGCCTGGCGCAGGTGGAGTGCTTCAAGTGCGGTAGGCTGGGTCAGTTCCAGGCCAGCTGCACGGCAGAGCCCATCTGCGGCAAGGAGGGGCACCACTCCGCCGCCTGTCCATCCAAGGGCAAGGAACCTGAGCTCTCCATGATGGGCCATGCCATCTCTGGGGAGGGGTTCTTCTACGTCGACTTTGAGGACGATGACGACGAGGACGACGAGGATGACGATGACGACGAGGATGACGACGATGACAACGCGGCCATCATCACCTTCCCCGAGGTGGCGCTGACGGCCGCCGGTCTGGAGCAGGAGCTCCGCCACCTGGTCGAGGGCGACTGGGACTGGCAAGTCCGCGTCTTGGGAGAGCGGGAGTTCGTGGTGGTGTTCCCGTCCACGGACACACGCACCTTCAGCGCCCAGAGCGGCAAGATGTACCTCACCCTCTGCAACACGGTGGTGGATATCAAGCTTGCTGATGCGGAACCGGCACCGGCGGAGAAGCTCCAGGAGGTCTGGGTGCGGGTCTCCGGCTTACCAAGGTGCATACGTCGCACCAGGAGGCTCTTGGTGGGTATACGCATGCTGGGCAGGCCGCTCGAGGTTGACCACAGCACCCTCAAGGCAAGGGGCCCGGTGCAGGTGCGCGTGGCGTGCCGCAACCCCTCCAAGCTGAATGGGGCGGTCCAGTTCTTCCATAAGAGCTTCGGCTACAACGTGGGCATCCGCGTCGAGGAGCCTAGGGCTGCGGCCCCGGCGCCGAGACAGCCGTCTCCTCCACATCAGGATGATGATAATATGGACGATGACGAGGATGACGCCAACTCCCCTCGGAGGACGAGTGGAGGGCTCTGGGGGACAAGGACAGAGCCAAGGCGGTGGAGCGCAGCAAGTCGCTGCCGGCCACCTCGCAGAGCAGGGAGCCTGTGGCGGAGGCGGTCGTTGAGCCGGTGGCGGCCATCACGGCCAGGGGTGCTAGCGAGCCTCTGGCTTTGCCAGGTGATAACGCGTGAAGCACACGTCCGTTGGGAACCCCAAGTGGAAGGTGTGATGCGTATAGCAGCAAGTTTCCCTCAGTATGAAACCAAGGTTGTCGAACCAGTAGGAGATGAAGGCCACGTGAAGGTTGTTGGTGAAGGAGTGTAGTGCGGCGCAACACCAGGGATTCCGACGCCAACGTGGAACCTGCACAACACAATCAAAATACTTTGCCCCAACTTAACAGTGAGGTTGTCAATCTCACCGGTTTGCTGTAAACAAAGGATTAAACGTATGGTGTGAAGAATGATGTTTGCTTGTAGAAAACAACAGAGAACAGAGATTGCAGTAGATTGTATTTCAGATGTAAAAGAATGGACCGGAGTCCACAGTTCACTAGTGGTGTCTCTCCCATAAGATAAACAACATGTTGGGTGAATAAATTACAGTTGGGCAATTGACAAATAGAGATGCATATACATATCATGATGATTACTATGAGATTTAATCAGGGCATTACGACAAAGTACATAGACCGCTATACAACATGCATCTATGCCTAAAAAGTCCACCTTCGGGTTAGCATCCGCACCCCTTCTAGTATTAAGTTGCAAAAAACTGACAATTGCATTAAGTATGGTGCGTAATGTAATCAACACAAATATCGTTAGACAAAGCATTGATGTTTTATCCCTAGTGGCAACAGCACATCCACAACCTTAGAACTTTCTCACACTGTCCGCATTCAATGGAGGCATGAACCCACTATCGAGCATAAATACTCCCTCTTGGAGTCACAAGTATCAACTTGGCCAGAGCCTCTACTAGCAACGGAGAGCATGCAAGAACATAAACAACACATATATGATTGATTGATAATCAACTTGACATAGTATTCAATATTCATCGGATCCCAACAAACACAACATGTAGCATTACAAATAGATGATCTTGATCATGCAGCTCACAAGATCTAAACATGATAGCACAATGAGGAGAAGACAACCATCTAGCTACCGCTATGGACCCATAGTCCAAGGATGAACTACTCACGCATCAATCCGAGGCGGGCATGGTGATGTAGAGCCCTCCGGTGATGATTCCCCTCTCGGCAGGCCGGAGGCGATCTCCTGAATCCCGAGATGGGATTGGCGGCGGCGGCTCCGGAACTTTTTCCGTATCGTGGCTCTTGGTAATAGGGTTTTGCGACGAGAGTTTAAGTAGGGAAGGGCGGGGAGTCGAGGGGCCCACACCATAGGCCGGCGCGGGCCCCTCCTTGGCCGCGCCGCCCTATGGTGTGGCCACCTCGTGGCCCCACTCCGTATCTCCTTCGGTCTTCTGGAAACTCCGTGGAAAAATAAGACCCTGGGCGTTAATTTCGTCCAATTCCGAGAATATTTCCTGTGTAGGATTTCTGAAACCAAAAACAGCACAAAACAGAACTGGCGGCATCTCGTTAATAGGTTAGTGCCGGAAAATGCATATAAATGATGTAAAGTGTATATAAAACATGTGAGTATTGTCATAAAACTAGCATGGAACATAAGAAATTATGGATACGTTTGAGATGTATCAAGCATCCCCAAGCTTAGTTCCTACTCGCCCTCGAGTAGGTAAATGATAACAAGGATAATTTCTGAAGTGACATGCTATCATAATCTTGATCAATACTATTGTAAAGCATATGAAGTGAATGAAGTGATTCGAAGCAATGATAAAGACAATGATTAAACAACTGAATCATATAGCAAAGACTTTTCATAAATAGTACTTTCAAGACAAGCATCAATAAGACTTGCATAGGAGTTAACTCATAAAGCAATAAATTCTTAGTAGAAAGTTTTGAAGCAACACAAAGGAAGATATAAGTTTCAGCGGTTGCTTTCAACTTCAACATGTATATCTCATGGATAATTGTCAACACAAAGTAATATGATGAATGCAAATAAGCAAGTATGTAGGAATCAATGCACACGGTTGACACAAGTGTTTGCTTCTAAGATAGAAAGAAGTAGGTAAACCGACTCAACATAAAGTAAAAGAATGGGCCCTTCGCAGAGGGAAGCATGGATTATTATTTTTGTGCTAGAGATTTTATTTTGAAAACATAGAAACAATTTTGTCAACGGTAGTAATAATTCATATGTGTTATGCATAAGACATCTTATAAGTTGCAGGCCTCATGCATAGAATACCAATAGTGCTCGCACCTTGTCCTAATTAGCTTAGATTTACATGGATTATCATTGCATAACATATGTTTCAACTGAGTGTCACAAAGGGGTACCTCTATGCCGCCTGTACAAAGGTCCAAGGAGATAGATCATATTTGATTTCTCGTTTTTGATAGATCTCAACTAAGGACATCCATACCGGACAACATAGAAAACAGATAATGGACTCCTCTTTAATGCATAAGCATTCAACAAAGATAATATTCTCATAAGAGATTGAGGATTAATGTCCAAACCTGAAACTTCCACCATGATTCATGGCTTTAGTTAGCGCCCAATGTTCTTCTCTAACAATATGCATACTCAAACCATTTGATCATGATAAATCGCCCTTACTTCAGACAAGACGAACATGCATAGCAACTCACATGATATTCAACAAAAGTGTAATAGTTGATGGCGTCCCAAGAAACATGGTTACCGCTCAACAAGCAACTTATAAGAAATAAGATACATAGCAACATATTCAATACCACAATAGTTTTTAAGCTATTTTCCCATGAGCTATGTATTGCAAAGACAAGGAATGAAATTTTAAAGGTAGCACTCAAGTAATTTACTTTGGAATGGCAGAGAAATACCACATAGTAGGTAGGTATGGTGGACACAAATGGCATAGGTTTTGGCTCAAGGATTTGGATGCACGAGAAGTATTTCCTCTCGGTACAAGGCTTTGGCTAGCAAGGTTGTTTGAAGCAAACACAAGTATGAACAGTAAAGAAAACTTACATAAGAACATATTGCAAGCATTATAAGACTCTACACTGTCTTCCTTGTTGTTCAAACACTTCACCAGAAATATCTAGACTCTAGAGAGACCAATCATGCAAACCAAATTTCAACAAGCTCTACAGTAGTTCTTCATTAATAGGTGCAAAGTACATGATGCAAGAGCTTAAACATGATCTATTTGAGCACAACAATTGCAAGTATCAAATTATTCAAGACAATATACCAATTACCACATGAAGCATTTTCTGTTTCCAACCAAATAACAATGAACGAAGCAGTTTCAACCTTCGCCATGAACATTAAAAGTAACGCTAAGAACACCAGTGTTCATATGAACGAGCGGAGCGTGTCTCTCTCCCAAACAAAGAATGCTAGGATCCGATTTTATTCAAACATAAACAAAAAACTAAAGCAAACAGACGCTCCAAGTAAAGCACATAAGATGTGACGGAATAAAAATATAGTTTCACTAGAGGTGACGATAAGTTGTCGATGAAGAAGGGGATGCCTTGGGCATCCCCAAGCTTAGATGCTTGGGTCTTCTTGAAATATGCAGGGATGAACCACGGGGGCATCCCCAAGCTTAGACTTTTCACTCTTCTTGATCATATTGTATCATCCTCCTCTCTTGGTCCTTGAAAACTTCCTCCACACCAAACTCCAAACAAACTCATTAGAGGGTTAGTGCATAATCAAAAAGTCACATATTCAGAGGTGACATAATCATTCTTAGCACTTCTGGACATTGCCCAAAGCTACTGAAAGTTAATGGAACAAAGAAATCCATTCAACATAGCAAAAGAGGCAATGTGAAAATGAAAGGCAGAATCACAAACAGAACAGTCAAAGACGAATTTTATGTGCACTTAACAGGCTCAGATGAAAAGCTCAAATTGAACGAAAGTTGCGTACATCTGAGGATCACGCATGTAAATTGGCAGATTTTTCTGAGTTACCTACAGAGAGTTCTACTCAAATTCGTGACAAGAAATCTGTTGCGCACAATCCAAATCTAGTATCAACCTTACTATCAAAGACTTTACTTGGCACAAAAATGCAATAAAGTAAAGATAAGGAGAGGTTGCTAGTAACAACTTCCAAGACTCAACAAAACAGTAATAAAAACATACATGGGTTATCTCCCAAGAAGTGCTTTTTTTTTAACGCCTTTCAGCTAGGCGCAGAAAGTGTGAATCAAGTATTATCAAGAGATGAAGCATCAACATCATTACCAGGGGAGTTGGGAGTTTTATCAACAATGCATTGTATCTTGTCTATATAATTAACTCCTCTTTCGTTGCTCCTAGGCTTACTATCCTCATCAAACAAATTTTCAGGAACAAGCCAAGCATAGTTATTTTCTAGAGCTTCATGCATTCCCATGAGTTTATGAGGTATTGGTACTTTAATCTCCCCCTCACCATTGGCGTTATTAGTGTACTTTAATCTATCCATGTCCATTTTTTCAAGTGTTTTTGCAAAATCGGTATAAAAGCTAAGCCTCTTATGCTTGATAAAAACTTTTCTAGCTTCTTTAGCTACATCACCAAATTCTCTAAGGAGGGTTTCTAAAACAAAATCTTTCTTCTCTCCTTCTTTCATATCACCGAGTGTAAGAAACATATGTTGCATTATAGGATTAAGATTAACAAATCTAGCTTCCAACATGTGCACTAAAGAGGCAAAGCAATTTCATAATTAGGAGCAAGTTCTACCAAGTGTCTAACTTCAAAATCTTCAATCATACTAACATGAGTGAAAAATTCTTCTATATTATCTCTTCCAATGATAGACCCTTGCCCTACCGGTATATCTTTCAGAGTGAACTTAGGAGGAAGCATGATGAAATAAACAAAAGGTAAATAAAATAAATGCAAGTAAATATTTTTTTTTGTGTTTTTGATATAAAGAACGCAAACAAGACAAATGAAATAAAGTAAAGCAACTAATTTTTTTTGTGTTTTTGATATAGAGAAAGCAAACAAAGCAGAAAATAAAATAAAGTAAAGCAAGACAATAAACAAAGTAAAGAGATTGGAAGTGAGAGACTCCCGTTGCAGCGTGTCTTGATCTCCCCGGCAACGGCGCCAGAAATTTAGCTTGATAATGCGTGAAGCACACATCCGTTGGGAACCCCAAGTGGAAGGTGTGATGCGTATAGCAAAAGTTTCCCTCGAGTATGAAACCAAGGTTGTCGAACCAGGAGATGAAGGCCACGTGAAGGTTGTTGGTGAAGGAGTGTAGTGCGGCGCAACACCAGGGATTCGGCGCCAACGTGAACCTACACAACACAATCAAAATACTTTGCCCCAACTTAACGGGAGGTTGTCAATCTCACCGATTGCTAAACAAATGATTAAACGTATGGTGTGGAGAATGATGTTTGCTTGTAGAAAACAACAAAGAACAAGATTGCAGTAGATTGTATTTCAGATGTAAAAGAATGGACCGGGTCCACACTCACTAGTGGTGTCTCTCCCATAAGATAAATAGCATGTTGGGTGAACAAATTACAGTTGGGCAATTGACAAATAGAGATGCATATACATATCATGATGATTACTATGAAATTTAATCAGGGCATTACGACAAAGTACATAGACCGCTATCCAGCATGCATCTATGCCTAAAAAGTCCACCTTCAGGTTATCATCGCACCCTTCCAGTATTAAGTTGCAAACAACAGACAATTGCATTAAGTATGGTGCGTAATGTAATCAACACAAATATCGTTAGACAAAGCATTGATGTTTTATCCCTAGTGGCACACAGCACATCCACAACCTTAGAACTTTCTGTCACTGTCCCAGATTCAATGGAGGCATGAACCCACTAACGAGCACAAATACTCCCTCTTGGAGTCACAAGTATCAACTTGGCCAGAGCCTCTACTAGCAACGGAGAGCATGCAAGAACATAAACAACACATATATGATAGATTGATAATCAACTTGACATAGTATTCAATATTCATCGGATCCCAACAAACACAACATGTAGCATTACAAATAGATGATCTTGATCATGATAGGCAGCTCACAAGATCTAAATATGATAGCACAATGAGGAGAAGACAACCATCTAGCTACTGCTATGGACCCATAGTCCAAGATGAACTACTCACGCATCAATCCGGAGGCGGGCATGGTGATGTAGAGCCCTCCGGTGATGATTCCCTCTCCGGCAGTGGTGCCGGAGGCGATCTCCTGAATCCCCTGAGATGGGATTGGCGGCGGCGGCGTCTCTGGAACTTTTCGTATCGTGGCTCTCGTAATAGGGTTTTCGCGACGGAGAGTTTAAGTAGGCGGAAGGGCGAGTCGGGGCGCGAGGGCCCACACCATAGGCCGGCGCGGGTCCTCCTTGGCCGCGCCGCCTATGGTGTGGCCACCTCGTGGCCCCACTCCGTATCTCCGGTCTTCCGGAAACTCCGTGGAAAAATAAGACCCTGGGCATTAATTTCGTCCAATTCGAGAATATTTCCTGTAGGATTTCTGAAACCAAAAACAGCACAAAACAGGAACTGACTCTTCGCATCTCGTTAATAGGTTAGTGCTGGAAAATGCATATAAATGATGTAAAGTGTATATAAAACATGTGAGTATTGTCATAAAACTAGCATGGAACATAAGAAATTATGGATACGTTTGAGACGTATCACCAGGTCAGGTGGAGATGCAGATCGACCAATATGGGTCCAACATGGGCAAGTCTGCTCCCTGGACGGTTCCCCTGGTGGTGTTGGAGCAGGCCAGGGCGGCGGAGGGAGCACGGGGTGAGCAGGGGTCACTCACCGTCCCTCCTGCGGAGGCCAGGGCGGAACCACTGATGTCTACTTCCCCCTCCTTTTCCTGTAGACAGTGTTGGGCCTCCAAGAGCAGAGGTTTGTAGAACAGCAGCAAGTTTTCCCTTAAGTGGATCACCCAAGGTTTATCGAACTCGAGGAGGAAGAGGTCAAAGATATCCCTCTCATGCAACCCTGCAACCACAAAGCAAGAAGTCTCTTGTGTCCCCAACACACCAAATAGGTGCACTAGTTCGGCGAAGAGATAGTGAAATACGTGGTATGAATATGTATGAGCAGTAGCAACGGTGCCGAAAATAGCTTGCTGGCGTGTAGTTGATGGTGGTAGTATTGCAGCAGAAAAGTAACACAAGAAAAACAAGAACAAGCAGCGATAGCGTATTTAGGAACAAGGCCTAGGGATTACACTTTCACTAGTGGACACTCTCAACATTGATCATAACAGAATAGATAAATGCATACTCTACACTTTTGTTGGATGATGAACACATTGCGTAGGATTACACGAACCCTCAATGCCGGAGTTAACAAGCTCCACAATAATGCTCATATTTTAGTAACCTTTAGTGTAAGATAGATCAAAAGACTAAACCAAGTACTAGCATAGCATGCACACCGTCACCTTCATGCATATGTAGGAGGAATAGATCACATCAATATTATCATAGCAATAGTTAACTTCGCAATCTACAAGAGATCATGATCATAGCATAAACCAAGTACTAACACGGTGCACACACTGTCACCTTTACACACGTGCAGGAGGAATAGAACTACTTTAATAACTTTGCTAGAGTAGCACATAGATAGTAGTGATACAAAACTCATATGAATCTCAATCATGTAAAGCAGCTCATGAGATCATTGTATTGAGGTACATAGGAGAGAGATTAACCACATAGCTACCGGTACAGCCCCGAGCCTCGATGGAGAACTACTCCCTCTTCATGGGAGCAGCAGCGTTGATGAAGATGGCGGTGGAGATGGCAGCGGTGTCGATGGAGAAGCCTTCCGGGGCACTTCCCCGTTCGGCAGGGTGCCGGAACAGAGACTGTCCCCCAGATCTTGGCCTCACGATGGCGGCGGCTCGGGAAGGTTTCGCGTACCGTGGCTTCCTCCGTAAGGTTTTCGACGCTGGGGCTTTATATAGGCGAAAGGCAGCGTCGGAGGGGGCGACCACACCAGGGTGGCGCGGGCCCAGCCCTGGCCGCGCCACCCATCATCTCTGGCCACAGGGCCCTCTGGCGGCTCTCGGGTGTTCGGATGCTTCCGGGCAAAATAGGAACCCTGGCGTTGATTTCGTTCAATTCCGAGAATATTTTGTTACTAGGATTTCTCGAAACCAAAAACAGCAGAAAAGGACTTCGCATCTTGTTAATAGGTTAGTTCGAAAACGCATAAATATGACATATAATGTATAAAACATGTAGGTATCATCAATAAAGTAGCATGGAACATAAGAAATTATCGATACGTTGGAGACGTATCAATCCCTCAGTTCTGCTGTCCCGAGCAGGTAAAACGATAACAAAGATAATTTCTTAAGTGACATGCCATCACCTTGATCATACTATTTGTAAACATATGTAATGAATGCAGCGATCAAAACAATGGTAATGACATGAGTAAACAAATCAATCATAAAGCAAAGACTTTTCATGAATAGTACTTTCAAGACAAGCATCAATAAGTCTTGCATAAGAGTTAACTCATAAAGCAATAAATCAAAGTAAAGGTGTTGAAGCAACACAAAGGAAGATTAAGTTTCAGCGGTTGCTTTCAACTTATAACATGTATATCTCATGGATATTGTCAACATAAAGTAATATAACAAATGCAATATGCAAATATGTAAGAATCAATGCAAAGTTCACACAAGTGTTTGCTTCTTGAGGTGGAGAGAGATAGGTGAACTGACTCAACATAAAAGTAAAAGAAAGGTCCTTCAAAGAGGAAAGCATCGATTGCTATATTTGTGCTAGAGCTTTGGTTTTGAAAACATGAAACAATTTTGTCAACGGTAGTAATAAAGCATATGAGTTATGTAAATTATATCTACAAGTTGCAAGCCTCATGCATAGTGTACCAATAGTGCCCGCACCTTGTCCTAATCAGCTCGGGTTAACACCGATCATCATTGCATAACATATGTTTCAACCAAGTGTCACAAAGGGGTACCTCTATGCCGCCTGTATAAGGGTCTAAGGAGAAAGTTCGCATTGGATTTCTCGCTTTTGATCATTCTTCAACTTAGACACCCATACCGGACAACATAGACAACAGATAATGGACTCCTCTTTTAATGCTTAAGCATTCAACAACAGTTAATATTCTCATAAGAGATTGAGGTTTTATGTCCAACCGAAACTTCCACCATGATTCATGGCTTAGTTAGCGGCCCAATGTTCTTCTCTAACAGCATGCATACTCAAACCATTTGATTGTGAGAACCGCCCTTACTTCAGACAAGATGAACATGCATAGCAACTCACATGATATTCAACAAAGAGTTGATGGCGTCCCCAGGAAACATGGTTATCGCTCAACAAACAACTTAATAAGAGGTAAAGTGCATAAGTACATATTCAATACCACAATAGTTTTTAAGGCTATTTTGTCCCATGAGCTATATATTGCAAAGGCGAATGATGGAATTTTAAAGGTAGCACTCAAGCAATTTACTTTGGAATGGCGGAGAAATACCATGTAGTAGGTAGGTATGGTGGACACAAATGGCATGAATATTGGCTCAAGTATTTGGATGCATGAGAAGTATTCCTCTCGATACAAGGTTTAGGCTAGCAAGGTTATTTGAAGCAAACTCAAGGATGAACCAGCAAAACTCACATAAAAGACATATTGTAGACATTATAAGACTTTACACTGCCTTCCTTGTTGTTCAAACTCAATACTAGAAATTATCTAGACCTTAGAGAGACCAATTATGCAAACCAAATTTTAGCAAGCTCTATGTATTTCTTCATTAATAGGTGCAAAGTATATGATGCAAGAGCTTAAGCATGAGCACAACAATTGCCAAGTATCACATTACCCAAGACATTATAGCAATTACTACATGTAGCATTTTCCAATTCCAACCATATAACAATTTAACGAAGAGGAAACTTCGCCATGAATATTATGAGCTAAGAACACATGTGTTCATACGAACCAGCGGAGCGTGTCTCTCTCCCACACAAGGATGAACTTATTCAAACAAAAGCAAAAAACAAAAACATACAGACGCTCCAAGTAAAGTACATAAGATGTGACCGAATAAAAATATAGTTTCAAGAGAAGGAACCCGATAATTTGTCGATGAAGAAGGGGATGCCTTGGGCATCCCCAAGCTTAGATGCTTGAGTCTTCTTGAAATATGCAGGGATGAACCATGGGGGCATCCCCAAGCTTAGACTCTTCACTCTTCTTGATCATAGTATATCATCCTCCTCTCTTGACCCTTGAAAACTTCTTCCACACCAAACTTTAAGCAAACTCATTAGAGGGTTAGTGCATAATCAAAAACTCACATGTTCAGAGGTGACACAATCATTCTTAACACTTCTGGACATTGCACAAAACTTCTGAAAGTTAATGGAACAAAGAAACTCATTCAACTTAACAAAAGCGGCAATGCGAAATAAAGGCAGAATCTGTCAAAAACAGAATAGTCCGTAAAGACGAATTTTAAAATGGCACCAGACTTGCTCAAACGGAAAAACTCAAAACTAATGAAAGTTGCGTACATATCTGAGGATCACGCTCGTAAATTGGCATATTTTTCTGAGTTACCTACAGAGAAAACAGCCCAGATTCGTGACAGATAGAAATCTGTTTCTGCGCAGAAATCCAAATCTAGTATCAACCTTCGATTAGAGGCTTCACTTGGCACAACAAACACAAAACTAAGATAAGGAGAGGTTGCTACAGTAGTAAACAACTTCCAAGACTCAACAAAACAAAAATTGCTGTAGTAAAATAAACACATGGGTTATCTCCCAAGAAGTTCTTTCTTTATAGCCATTAAGATGGGCTCAGCAGTTTTAATGATGCACTCGCAAGAAATAGAAGTTGAAGCAAAAGAGAGCATCAAGAGGCAAATTCAAAACACATTTAAGTCTAACATGCTTCCTATGGATAGGAATCTTGTAAATAAACAAGTTCATGAAGAGCAAAGTAACAAGCATAGGAAGATAAAACAAGTGTAGCTTCAAAAATTTCAGCACATAGAGAGGTGTTTTAGTAACATGAAAATTTTTACAACCATATTTTCCTCTCTCATAATAACTTTCAGTAGCAACATGAGCAAACTCAACAATATAACTATCACATAAAGCATTCTTATCATGAGTCTCATGCATAAAATAATTACTACTCCCAACATAAGCATAGTCATTCTTATTAATTGTAGTGGGAGCAAATTCAACAAAGTAGCTATCAAATATAGGAGGTATATTGTAATCATAATCAAATTTATCCTCCATAACAGGTGGTAACAAAAGACTACTATCATTATAATCATCATAAATGGGAGGCAAAGTATCATCAAAGTAAATTTTCTCCTCAATGCTTGGGGGACTAAAAATATCATGCTCATCAAAGCCAGCTTCCCAAGCTTAGAATTTTCCATAGCATTAGCAACAATAGTGTTCAAAGCATTCATATTAATATGTTCCATGGGTTTTTTAATTTTCGCATCAAACCATCCATGTCTTAAATCAGGAAATAGAATAAAAAGGTCATTGTTGTCCATTATGCCTAACTAGTGTAAACAAGAAACCAAATGTCGCAATTGCAGAGTCTAAAGAAATAGCTTCGAGCACACACACAATGGCGCAGAAAAGTACTTGAACCGGAATATGAGTGCCTTTTACCTTTCCTCCCGGCAACGGCGCCAGAAAAGTGCTTGATGTCTACTTCCCCTCCTTTTCCTGTAGACAGTGTTGGGCCTCCAAGAGCGAGGTTTGTAGAACAGCAGCAAGTTTTCCCTTAAGTGGATCACCCAAGGTTTATCGAACTCGGGGAGGAAGAGGTCAAAGATATCCCTCTCATGCAACCCTGCAACCACAAAGCAAGAAGTCTCTTGTGTCCCCAACACACCAAATAGGTGCACTAGTTCGGCGAAGAGATAGTGAAATACAGGTGGTATAAATATGTATGAGCAGTAGCAACGGTGCCAGAAAATAGCTTGCTGGCGTGTAGTTGATGGTGGTAGTATTGCAGCAGTAGTAACACAGTAAAATAATAAACAAGCAGCGATAGCAGTATTTAGGAACAAGGCCTAGGGATTACACTTTCACTAGTGGACACTCTCAACATTGATCACATAACACAATAGATAAATGCATACTCTACACTTTTGTTGGATGATGAACACATTGCGTAGGATTACACGAACCCTCAATGCCGGAGTTAACAAGCTCCACAATAATGCTCATATTTTAGTAACCTTTAGTGTAAGATAGATCAAAAGACTAAACCAAGTACTAGCATAGCATGCACACTGTCACCTTCATGCATATGTAGGAGGAATAGATCACATCAATATTATCATAGCAATAGTTAACTCAATCTACAAGAGATCATGATCATAGCATAAACCAAGTACTAACACGGTGCACACACTGTCACCTTTACACACGTGCGAGGAATAGAACTACTTTAATAACTTTGCTAGAGTAGCACATAGATAGTAGTGATACAAAACTCATATGAATCTCAATCATGTAAAGCAGCTCATGAGATCATTGTATTGAGGTACATAGGAGAGAGATTAACCACATAGCTACCGGTACAGCCCCGAGCCTCGATGGAGAACTACTCCTCTCATCATGGAGGCGTTGATGAAGATGGCGGTGGAGATGGCAGCGGTGTCGATGGAGAAGCCTTCCGGGGGCTCTTCTCCGGGGCGGAACAGACTCCTGTCCCCAGATCTTGGCCTCGATGGCGGCGGCCTGGGAAGGTTTCGCGTATCGTGGCTTCCTCCGTAAGGGTTTTCGACAGGGGCTTTATATAGGCGAAAGGGCAGCGTCGGAGGGCAAAGGGGCGACCACACCATAGGGTGGCGCGGGCCCCCGGCCGCGCCACCCTATCATCCGGGCCACAGGGCCCCTCCTGCGGCTCTCGTGTTGGATGCTTCCGGCAAAATAGGAACTGGGCGTTGATTTCGTCCAATTCCGAGAATATTTCGTTACTAGGATTTCTAAACCAAAAACAGCAGAAAACAGAACTGGCACTTCGGCATCTTGTTAATAGGTTAGTTCCAAAACGCATAAATATGACATATAATGTGTATAAAACATGTAGGTATCATCAATAAAGTAGCATGGAACATAAGAAATTATCGATACGTTGGAGACGTATCAACCACCATAAGGTTGACTCCTCCATGCTCCTTACAACCGGATCGGACTACGACTCCGACGACTCGTTGGGCTCTCCGGCGAAGAACAAGTCCACGGGCCTTGAGGCTGAGGAGGAGGGTGGCGAGGTGGACGACATGGACGACCGGACGACCGGTGGTGCTCATGGAGACGACGGTGCCGCGGTCTCGGTGCACGAAGAGCGTGCCGGCTGGCCCGGCGCGCAAGAGTGCCCGGCTCCAGGGACCGGCGTCGGCGATCCCCATCATGCAGCACGCCCAGGAGTTCACCGCGGCCAAGAACCTCGACCCGACAGGTATGACCCCACCCCCTCCTTCCGCCTCGGAGTTCGTGGTTTTGAGAAACGTTGCGGCTGATCACCTTGAGACGGTTGCGCACGATGCGGGGCTGGCCTTCTCCGTCGAATCGGGGATGACTACGAACATTATCTCGTTTATCCGCGCCAAGGAGGAGGCTCAAGCGGCATTAGCTTTTGCTGCCGCCCGCCGGGCCCATAGTGAGGCCGGCGAGGCTTCCCTGTTGAGGGAAGCTCCTGCTAAGTCGGACGAGGCCGCTCAAGCAGAGACCGTCACGTCGGTTGGGGAGGCATCCGCTGACCCGGTCCACGTCACGAGTACCACCCCCACGCCAATGCAAGGGGCAGGAGCAAGACCAGGTTGGCCACCCGTCGTGGACGGAGGTGTCCAGGGCGCCATGAGAGCCGGCTTCTGGAACATTCGTGGCTTTCACGCGCCGCGGCGCCAGCCACAGATCCGGGAACTCTTAGCCCGAGAGCACTTAGACATTGTGGGTCTGCAGGAGACGATCAAACACGAATTCTCGCAGGCGGACCTGAGAGCGATCGACTGATAACCCACAAGTATAGGGGATCGCAGCAGTCTGCGTGGGTAGTAAAACCCAATTTATTGATTCGACACAAGGGGAGACAAAGAATACTTGAAAGCCTTAACAACGGAGTTGTCAATTCAGCGCACTGGAAACAGACTTGCTCGCAAGAGTTTATCAATAGGGTGTTTTATAGCGATAGTAGTGAAATAACAGATAGAGTAACAGAGACAGCAGTAGTGATTATAGTAAACAGCAGATTAAAATACGTAGGCACGGGGACGGATGAACGGGCGTTGCATGGATGAGAGAAACTCATGTAACAATCAAAGCAGGGCATTTGCAGATAATAATAAAACGTATCCAAGTACTAATCAATCAATAGGCATGTGTTCCATATATAGTCGTACGTGCTCAATGAGAAACTTGCACAACATCTTTTGTCCTACCAGCCGGTGGCAGCCTCTAGGGAAACCACTGGATATTAAGGTACTCCTTTTAATAGAATACCTGAGCAAAGCATTAACACTCCATGAACACATGTGATCCTCACATCACTACCATTCCCTCCGGTTGTCCCGATTTCTGTCATTGGTTCCATTGCAACATGTGTATACAACTTGCAGGTAAGATCATAAACAACGAATATCTTCATGAATCAATAACATGTTCAGATCTGAGATCATGGCACTCGGGCCCTAGTGACAAGCATTAAGCATAACAAGTTGCAACAATATCATAAAAGTAACATCTACGGATACTAGGCACCATGCCCTAACAATCTTATGACTATTACATGACCAATCTCATCCAATCCCTACCATCCCTTCAGCCTACAGCGGGGAATTACTCACACATGGATGGGGGAAACATGGCTGGTCGATGGAGAGGCGTCGGTGATGATGATGGCGATGATCTCCTCCAATTCCCGTCCCGGCAGGTGCCGAAACGGAGACTTCTGGTCCCCGAGACGGAGTTTCGCGATGTGGCGGCGCTCGAGGGTTTCTGGCGACTTCGACTTCCTCCCGTGCGTTTTTAGGTCGAAGGCAATAAGTAGTCCTAAGGAGGGCGGCCAGCCGGGCGCCACCACACTAGGGCCGCGCGGCCCCCTCCGGGCCGCGCCGGCTAGTGTGGGGGCCTCGTGCCCCCACCTGCTTGCCCTTCTGGCTCCGCCAATATTCTGGAAAATAGGACCTTCGCATAAATTCCGAGGATTTTCCCGAAAGTTGGATTTCTGCACAAAACGAGACACTGATCAATTCTGCTGAAAACATTAGTCCGTGTTAGTTGCATCCAAAATACACAAATTAGAGGCAAAACAATAGCAAAAGTGTTCGGGAAAGTAGATACGTTTTGGACATATCAACTCCCCCAAGCTTAGCTTATTGCTTGTCCTCAAGCAATTCAGTTAACAACTGAGCGATAAAAGAACTTTCACGAACACATTTGTTCATATGATGTAAATATTCTCATGCTATGGCTAATACTTAGGAAGTTCATAATAAGATACATGCAAATAAGATCATCTAATAGCTATGTCAATCATGGAAAGGTACCAACAATTAATAATAAGCATCATGAATCATGTATATAAGCAGGATTGCAATGTTCATAAAAGAGTATGATAGAGTGGTATCTCGCTTGCCCATATTTGATCAGCAAAACATAAATGCTCAGGCACCTCGAAGTTCATAGAAAGACTAGAAATAGTGATTGTCAAAGATAAAAGCATCAAAGTTATACCACAATCAATCATATTTTGAGACAAGCATATTACACTAAGAATGACAGTTGTGCTCTCAAGAAAGTACTCAAAGAAAGGATGGAGACTCAATGTAAAAGTAAAAGATTGACCCTTCGCAGAGGGAAGCAGAGATTAACATGCGCTAGAGCTTTTCATTTTTATAAAGACAGAAGTAAAATGGTTTTGAGAGGTGTTTGTTGTTGTCAACGAATGGTAATGGGCACTCTAACTACCTCATCAACCGGACTTTCAAGAGCGGCTCCCATGAAATTTTATTTTTGGGTGGCACTCCTTCCAACCTTGCTTTCACAAACCATGGCTAACCGGTCCCTGCCAACAATCTCATACCATGAAGGAGTGCCTTTTTATTTTAGTTTTATTTAGATGACACTCCTCCCCACCTTTGCTTTCTCAAGCCATGGCTAACCGAATCCTCGGGTGCCGACCAACAATCACATACCATGGAGGAGTGTCTATTTGTAAATTTATGAAAGTTAGTTAATTGGGGCTAGGAACCCCGTGCGCTCTTTTTGCAAATTTATTGGATAAGTGGATGTGCCACTAGTCCATTGGTGAAAGTCCGTCCGGAGTAAATGACAAGATCGAAAGATAAACACCACATACTTCCTCATGAGCTATAAAACGTTAACACAAATTGAGAAGCATTTTGAAGGGTTTTAAAGGTAGCACATGAGAATTTACTTGGAATGGTTTGAAATGCCATGCATAGGTATTTATGGTGGACACTGGAATAACTTGGTTTTCATGTGTTTGGAGGCACGAGCAGCGTTCCCGCTCAGTACAAGTGAAGGCTAGCAAAAGACTAGGAGCGACAAATCAAGAGAGCAGAATCTGTCATAATCATGCTTGCGGCAAAATAAATTAACAGAGGCATAAAAGTGATACAAGGACTCTGAAGCAATGTAAATCATTGAGGCTTAATTGACTTTTGTTCAGTCATATGCATGCGTGAGCATGTGCCAAGTTAATTCAAACAAATTATTCAGAGGAGGATACCACAATATCATATCTATTTATGAATAAAACAATGCAAGCAAACATCCATGACATGCTACTCATATTAATAAATTGGAGCTTAACATGAGAGATCATGAACTACTAGACTTTCTTAAGTGACATACACCTCACATGAACCAACCAAGCATGCTCACATGGATGAGTATATGTACAAAAATGAAAACAAATAGAGTTCATACCAGCCTCTCACCAATCAGATTGTTGTAGATCGTCATTATTGCCTTTTCACTTGTGTAGCTTGAATGATATGGAATGAAAACCACGCTCCAGCCACCGAAGACCATTGAATTCATAAAGAACTTTACAAAACCAAAGAAGAACAGCAAATATTTTTGGTGTTTTCAAATTTGAAACAAGAACAAAGGAAACAAGCAAACAAGCAAAATCTTTTTGGGTTTTCTTATAGCAAACTAACGATAGCAAATAAAGCAAAATGAAAGCAAGAAACCAAAATAACAAATGGTAAAGAGAAACAACAGAAATATTTTTGGTCTTTTTGTGTTTTAGGAAAGAAACAAAACAAAAACAAGAGAATGAAGACTAGAAGAAACACATAAAAGCAGGATGACAGAAATCTGCCAAAACCTGACAGCAGTACAGAAATCGATTTTTACAAAAATCTTCCGTAGCTCAGATCGAAAAGTGTTCAACTAATTAAAGTTAGATAACAACCTGGGGAACATGCACAAAAATTGGCAGCTCAAAATAACGTTCTGGCTGTGCGCACGAATATTTCTAGTAACAGTCCAGAATCTGTTTTCAGGCAGCACTTCCCCAAATATCATCTCCCTCTCATTAGAAAACCACTCAAAGAAACTAAACAAGTATATACAAGTATCCAGCAACCATAATATGCAAAGAATGAGTGATGCCGGTATACCTCCCCCCAAGCTTAGGCTTTTGGCCTAAGTAGAGATCAATCCCATGGTGTCCATGCACATTTTTGGGTGTTAAAATTATTATTAGAGGGCAGAAAAAGATTTTGAAATCTCTAATTAACTAAAGAACTTTGCAAAACAAAAGTGCTACAGCAAGTAGAACAAGTGGAGGAAGAAAGAGATGTTGTTTACCTCCTCTATGCATATAAAAAGTATTTGTTAACAAGGTTGATCAAGTCTTGCCACCAAATAAATTTTACATAGCATAAGAAGAAATAAACCTCAAATAAATCATGTTACCTTGAATTGTATTGATATGGATCCAATCACAAGAGTTTGGTATTCTTCTTTAGGCTCATATATAGGACAATCGATAGTTCCAACTTTGATAGTTCTCACATTTGAAATTGTATTAACTCCACATGCTTTCTCAATCCTCTTGGGAAAATAAACGGTATGCTCCTTGTCATCAACATTGAAAGTAACTTTTCCTTTATTGCAATCAATAACAGCCCCTGCAGTGTTAAGAAAAGGTCTTCCAAGAATAATAGACATATTATCATCTTCAGGCATTTCCAACACAACAAAATCAGTTAATATCAAGCATTATTAGTAACTTGAACAGGAACATCCTCACATATACCAACAGGAATAGCAGTAGATTTATCAGCCATTTGCAAAGATATATTAGTAGGTATCAACTTATCTAAGTAAAGTCTCTTATAAAGAGAAAAAGGCATAACACTAACACCGGCTCCCAAGTCACATAGAGCAGTTTTAATTATTCTTAATAGAACAAGGAATAGTCGGTATACCTGGGTCACCAAGCTTCTTTGGAACCTTACCATTGAAAGAGTAATTAGCAAGCATAGTGGAAATCTTCTCATTAGGAATTTTCCTTTTGTTAGTGACAATATCTTTCATATACTTTGAATAAGGAGGCAATTTAATAGCATCAGTCAAAGGGATTTGCAAGAATAAAGGTTTCATCCAATCACAAAATTTATTATAGTGTTCTTCTTCCTTTGATTTTAATTTCTTAGCAGGAAAAGGCATTTGCTTTTGAACCCAAGGTTCTCTTTCATTACCATGTTTCTCAGCAATAAAATCTTCTTTAGTATACTTTTTGTTTTTAACATGCTTTTCAGGTTCTTCTTCAACCTCTTCTTTATCAGGAGTATCATTCTTATCATTATCTTTATCATGTTCATTACCACTTTTAGTTTCAGCATCAAATAGAAATACTATTAGGATCATTAACAGGTTCAGAGGATTCTAGAACATTCTTATGTTTCTTTTTCTTTTTCTTAGATGGAGCACTAGTTTTAGTTCGTTGAGAATCTTGTTCAACTATTTTGGGATGTCCTTCAGGATATAGTGGATCCTGGGTAGAAACACCACCTCTAGTTGTTACTTCATAAGCATATTTTTCTTTAGAATTATTTCCCAACAAGTCATTTTGCACTTTAGTGAGTTGATCAATTTGAGTTTGAACCATATGAAAATGTTTAACAAGCATCTTAACATCATTGGAGGTTCTCTCCACAATATCATGCAATTCACTAATAGCTCGAGAATTTTCCATTAAATGATTCTCTATTCTCATATTAAAATTATTTTGCTTCACAATATAATTATCAAACTCATCTAGGCATTGTGCAGGAGGTTTCGAATACGGAATATCTTCCCTAGTAAAGCGTTGAAGAGAGTGTACCTCAATCATGGATGAAGGGGGAGTTATCTTACATAAATCTTCTATAGGAGGTAAATTCATCACGTCTTCAGGTGTTTAATACCCTTCTCCTTAAGAGACTTCTTGGCTTCCCTCATATCTTCATCATTTAATTTAATCATACCCCTCTTCTTCAATATCGGTGTCGGGGTTGGTTCAGGTGTAGACCAATCATCATGATTCCGGCCTATTTTAGCCAATAATTCTTCAGCGTCGTCTGGAGTTCTTTTCCTGAAAACACAACCAGCACAACTATCCAGGTATGCCCTAGACTCAATGGTTAGTCCACTATAAAATATATCAAGTAAATCATGCTTTTCCAAATCATGTTCAGGCCGAGCTCTAATAAGAGAGCAAAATCTCGCCCAAGCCTCAGGCAATTTCTCTCCATCTTCCTGGTCAAAATTATAAATTCTCTGCAAAGCAATATGTTGAGCACTAGCAGGAAAGTATTTCGGAAGAAAACATCAAGCAATTCTTTTGGACTTTTAATAGAATCAGGTGGCAAACTATTATACCAAGTTTTAGCGTCATCCTTTAATGAGAATGGAAAGATTTTAGCAACAAAGTAAGTACGCTTCTTTACATCATCAGAAAACAAGCTACTCAGAGTAGATAACTCAATCATGTGTTCAACATCACTTTCTTTTTCAGTACCACAAAAGGGTGTTTTCTCAACAATAGCTATATGAGATAGATCAAGAGAAAAATCATAATCCTTATCCTTAATGTTTATAGGAGATGTGGCAAATTTAGGATCAAGAGACAGTTTATATCTAACAGCATGTTTTGCAAGCAACTTTTTAATTTTTCTTGCATCAGTAGTAGCATTGCATTTTTCAATAAAATCATCATCAAGTTCCACATAATCTTCATCAAGATCATCACTAGAATATTCAACAGACTCAGGTGAATTAACAGGTGTAGCAGCATTTTCATTAGGAGTTTCAGTATTTTCAATTTGTCTAGACTTAGCAATTGTAGCATCTAGAAAAGATCCTAACGAACCATCATTATCAAGCACAGCAGAAGCATCATCAAAATTATAAGAGAAATTTTCAGATTCAGCAGAAGTATCAGCATTTGAAGCATGTGGTGGTGAAACAAGTTTACTTATCACAGATGGTGAATCAAGAGCAGCAGAGGTACTCAGAGTTGTACCTTTTCTTGTAGTGGATGGTAATATGGCGACTTTAGTATCGCGAGGTTTACCCATGATGGAGAATTTGCAGCGAACAATATCAATCCAAGTGAACTTCCAAATAAAGCTATGCTCCCCGGCAACGGCGCCAGAAAATGTCTTGATAACCCACAAGTATAGGGGATCGCAGCAGTCTTCGTGGGTAGTAAAACCCAATTTATTGATTCGACACAAGGGGAGACAAAGAATACTTGAAAGCCTTAACAACGGAGTTGTCAATTCAGCTGCACCTGGAAACAGACTTGCTCGCAAGAGTTTATCAATAGTAACAGTTTTATAGTAGTAGAATAGTGAAAACAAATAGCAGAGTAACAGAGACAGCAGTAGTGATTATAGTAAACATCAGGATTAAAATACTGTAGGCACAGGGACGGATGAACGGGCGTTGCATGGATGAGAGAAACTCATGTAACAGTCAAGCAGGGCATTTGCAGATAATAATAAAATGGTATCCAAGTACTAATCAATCAATAGGCATGTGTTCCATATATAGTCGTACGTGCTCGCAATGAGAAACTTGCACAACATCTTTTGTCCTACCAGCCGGTGGCAGCCGGGCCTCTAGGGAAACTACTGGATATTAAGGTACTCCTTTTAATAGAATACCGGAGCAAAGCATTAACACTCCGTGAACACATGTGATCCTCACATCACTACCATTCCTCCGGTTGTCCCGATCTGTCACTTCGGGGCCATTGGTTCCGGGCAGCGACATGTGTATACAACTTGCAGTAAGATCATAAACAACGAATATCTTCATGAATCAATAACATGTTCAGATCTGAGATCATGGCACTCGGGCCCTAGTGACAAGCATTAAGCATAACAAGTTGCAACAATATCATAAAAGTAACATCTACGGATACTAGGCACCATGCCCTAACAATCTTATGACTATTACATGACCAATCTCATCCAATCCCTACCATCCCCTTCAGCCTACAGCGGGGGAATTACTCACACATGGATGGGGGAAACATGGCTGGTCGATGGAGAGGCGGCGATGATGATGATGGCGATGATCTCTCCAATTCCCCGTCCCGGCGAGGTGCCAGAATGGAGACTTCTGGTCCCTGAGACGGAGTTTCGCGATGTGGCGGCGTTCTGGAGGGTTTCTGGCGACTTCCACTTCCTCCCATGCGTTTTTAGTTCGAAGGCAATAAGTAGTCCGAAGGAGGGCGTCGGGGGCCCGAGGCCACCACACACTAGGGCCGCGCTGGCCCCTCCCCGGGCCGCGCCGGCCAGGTGTGGGGCCCGTGCCCTCCACTGCTTGCCCTTCGGCTCCGCAATATTCTGGGAAAATAGGACCTTCGCATAAATTCCGAGGATTTTCCTGAAAGTTGATTTCTGCACAAAAACGAGACACTGAACAGTTCTGCTGAAAACAGCGTTAGTTCGTGTTAGTTGCATCCAAAATACACAAATTAGAGGCAAAACAATAGCAAAAGTGTTCGGGAAAGTAGATACGTTTTGGACGTATCATCGACCCACAAGGGAAATTTGCTTGGCACTCCCTCCCGGCATTGGGACACTCGAGAGGGATCCTCGTGGGGGTCAACGAGGACACGTTTGAGGCACCGCCTAGACTGAGGGAGATTCTTGGTGGATATCCTCAGTTAGCCACTAATACAACGTGGGCGGTATTCATGGTATATGGGCCGGCAGATCACCGCCTCTCCGACGAATTCTTGGGGGAATTGTCGGCAGCCGTCAATGCCTGCCACTTTCCGCTGGCGGTTGGCGGCGACTTTAGCCACTAAATCCGATGACATCATCCATTGGCCGCGGGTGCACAAGTTCAACGAATGCATTGCTGACCTTGCACTCCGCGAGATCCGCAGGGACAGAGGACGGTACACCTGGACAAACAAACAGCTTAACCCGGTGAGGAGCGTCCTTGACCGGGTGCTGGTTTCCACGGACTGGGAGATGCTCTTCCCCTTGCGCACCCTCACAGGCCTGACGATCATCGGATCGGACCATGCCCCTGTGATCCTGGACTTAGGGGAGGACGCCAGGCGCCGTACTCCACGCTTCTACTTTGAGAAGGAATGGTTGGAGCGCGCAGACTTTGGAGACCTGGTCACGGCCAAGTGGCACAGCTTGGAGGGACTCGGGGGCCCCTTCTTCGACCCCATTGATGCCTGGCAACACGTATCCGGGGTCTGAGGCAATTCCTCAAGGGCTGGGGAGCCAACATAGGGAAAGCTGACCGGGACCTGAAGGAGAACATCCTGGGGAGGATTCAGGCCCTTGATACTCGTGCTGATACCACGTGCCTTGACGATGAGGGTTGGGCGTTGAGGTATCACCTGGAAGGCCAACTCACCCACTTGCTTAAGATGGAGCAGGAATACTGGAGACAACGGGGACGCCCCTGGCTCCTCCATGGGGATGCGAATACGGCGTACTTCCACGCGATTGCCAATGGGCGCAGACGCAAATGCACCATCGCCCGACTGGTGACTGATCAGGGGATCATCACTGATAGCAGGGACCTGCAGGAGCACATCTATGGCTTCTACCGCAACCTTATGGGGGCGGAAGGGGAGAACAGGGTGTTCTCCCTCGCGCAGGACACCTGGGTCACGGACAACGGACGCCGAGAATGAGGACCTAATGCTATCCTTCTCAGGGGAGGAGGTGGACGGGGTGCTCAAGAGCATGAAGGTTGACACGGCCCCAGGTCCGGATTGGTTCCCTGTCATATTATTCAAGAAATTTTTGGCCTTGGTCAAGCCCTATATCCTGGCCATCCTTAACGGCTTTGCTCTGGGGCGTGTGGATATTGCGAGACTTAACTTTGGGGTGCTCACGCTTATTCCCAAGGTTCACGGGGCGGAGGATATTCGCCAATTCCGCCCGATTGCGTTGATCAACGTTATCTTTAAATTTGTAGCTAAAGCGTACGCGATCAGGCTTTCCCCCATAGCTAACAGATCCATTGGTAGAACCCAGACGGCCTTCATAAAAGGCAGACACATTCATGAGGGGATTATTTCCCTTCAGGAGATCATCCATGAGACGAAATCCAAGAGACTTAGGGGAGTCTTCTTGAAACTTGACTTCGAGAAAGCCTACGATCGAGTCAATTGGTCCTTTCTCCGGGAGGTGCTCCTCCGGAAGGGGTTTAACCCAGGGTGGGTCCACCGGGTGCTCAGTTTGGTCTCGGGGGGCCAAACAGCGATCACCATCAATGGTGAGGTAGGCTTACTTCAGGAATGGGCGGGGCGTGCGTCAAGGGGACCCGCTATCCCCACTCCTCTTCGACTTCGTGGTCGAGGCTCTCGCCGCGATTTTGGACAAAGCACAAGCTGCGGGACACATCGAGGGTGTTATCCCGCACATTATTCCGGGAGGGGTATCCCATCTGCAATACGCGGATGACACGATCATCATGATCCAGCCGGAGGATCTGGCCATCGCCAACTTGAAGTTCCTCCTTCTCTGTTTTGAGAACATGTCAGGGCTCCGCATTAACTTTCACAAGAGTGAGGTCATGGTCATGGGGACCTCGGACCTGGAGAAGCAGAGGATCGCCAACATGCTTAACTGCAAACAAGGGTCCTTTCCCTTCACATACCTTGGCCTTCCCATCTCCGACCATGCCATTACGGCCGCGGATTGGGGTCCGCTGACAGCCAAGGTCGCGAAACGGGCAGACCCGTGGACGGGCAAATTCATGTCCTCGGCGACACGGCTTATCCTGGTGAACGCCTGCTTGTCCAGCCTGCCCCTGCACGCCATGGGTGTGTGCATGCTGGGAGATGGCATCCACGACGTCCTCCGCAAACATCGCGTGAAATTCTTTTGGGAAGCTAATGGCCCAAAGAAGAAGTACCATTGGGTCAGGTGGGACGCGCTGTGCATGCCCAAGTCCAGGGGGGGACTAGGCATTATGGACACCAAACTCATGAACGTTTGCCTCATGGCGAAATGGGTTTGGAAAATCATGAGTGGTGCTCATGGCTTGTGGGCGGATATCATTCGCAGCAAGTACCTGACCGGTAGAGACATCTGGGTAGACTCGCACCCAAGAGGATCACAATTCTGGAACACGCTTCAGAAGATCAAGCGAGTGCTTTGTTTGGGGACAAAGCATCAGGTGGTTAGTGGGACGTCGACCCGGTTCTGGCACGATTGGTGGTTAGGACCGAGACCCTTTCGGGACAGATTCCCAGCCCTTTTCGCCATCACGGCAGACCCAGAAGCCTCGGTGGCACAAGCCGCGGCCAACGGGTTTTGGGACATTCCCCTGCGCAGGGAGCTTGGCAGGCTTGAGCACAGGGAGCTCACTGACATCCAGAGGGATCTCCAGACGGTGGGTCTGAGGGCCGGGCAGGATACCATCCGGTGGTCTCTCGAACCCTCTGGAGAATTCTCGGTGCGCTCCCTTTACCTTAGTTTATGTCAAGGCACGCCACGGAAACACTATGGGGTGCTTTGGAGGATTGTTGTTCCTCTCAAGATCAGGATCTTCCTCTGGCAGCTTATGCGTAAACGCCTACCCTCCAACGACAATATTCGTAGGCGGAGGGGGCCATCTTCGGGGAGATGTGCCTTTTGTGGAGAGATGGAGGACACGAACCACATCTTCTTCACCTGCGTCCTAGCCAGATTCAGTGGAGTTAGGGAAATACTGCAATGTACTTGGAACCCCACGTGTTTGGCGGACGTCTATAGGCTGCTCCAACAGTGCAGAGGCCAAACTAAACGGGTCTACTGGATTAGTTGTGCGGCGTTGTGTTGGTCCCTATGGAACATAAGAAACAAATTTTCCATCGAGGGGCGCTTCCCTAGTCAACCTGCTGACTGCATATACAAAATGTCTCTTTATCTACAGGTGTGGAAGCAAGTGGCTAGGAGACAGGACCGTGAGGCGGTGGAGCTGACCATTGGCAGACTACGCGAGCTCCACGCCTCCTCCAGGATGCAGACATAGCATTCTTCGCTGCCATTCTCTTATCTTGTATTTGGACTATGTGTGTTTGCTTATCATGTGTTGGGGCACATGGACGTGTTAGATCGTGATCTTTGTTATCCTTCGGTCTACCGGTGTGAGTTGTATCTTGAACCTTGAACCTTCAGTTGTATGGTGTGGCTTCATTAATTTAAAGCCGGGCTCTGCTCGAGCCTTCAGTCTAAAAAAAGTTAAAGAGTCATTGCCAACACAATATTTCGAGCATGAAGACTTTCTTTGCTAGCTTATGGAAAAAAATTTCTCAATAAAATTTAGGGACCCTTTTGTTTTGGTAGAAAAGGCCTAGCGACAGCTGCAATGCTCATATGGACCATGCAAATACAACACACATAGGTCCACAACAGGGATGACCTATCAATATGGTTGTCATTTATTATCATTTGAATTTTTAGAAAGCTTTTCAAGATTTGAAAAGACTTTTTCTGTAAGAAAGACTTGCAACGTGGTATAACTGGTTCTGAACAATTACTAGTCATTGTTTTGAACCCATTTTTTCGAAGGGCAGAAACCATAAGTCGAGCCTCACAACAGAACGTCCAACAACAAAAAAAGTACAGATAGGCTCAAGGGTAATTCGTCTCCATCTCCGACAAGCACAAACTTATGGTGCATGAGCCTAATTCGATGCCGCACTTGCTCCATATCCCCATATGGCCATATCCTTGGTAGTCACAGAAACTGCAACGAAGTATCCACCTAATGTTGTGAGTACACGCTAACAACAATGGTCTGAAGACTCAAAGCCGACCTAGCCAGACTAGAAGACCAAACCATAGGTCAGACTTTGAGAACACTAAGGCTGGTGCCAATGCATCACAGGTTATAACCTCGCCACGTCAGCTTTTACCTTCACTCTCACCCCACGGTGCCAGTGCACGGGCTATAGTCCCAGCTCTCATTTCTCTCTCCTCCACATCACCCAACGGCTTGCTGACGTGGACGAATCAAATCGCGCCACCCGCTCTCGCCCCGCTACCGCCCCCACCCACCAGCTTCCCGCTCTCGCCCCCTTCTCGCCCCGCTCTCGCCTCCCTCTCCGCGCCAGCGCGGGCGGCAGCCGGGCGGTAGCGGGCGCTACCGCCGGGCGGTGGATCCGTCGCCCCGCGCTGCCGTCTCGCCGCCCGCTCGCCCCGCTATCGCCCCGTCGCGGGCGATACCGCCCGCCTTACAGCCCGCGTTGGCACCAGCCTAACAATGACAATCCACCTTTTAAATCATTGCTTGTCAAATTAACAACATTAGCTATGATCACATATATTGGTACCTATGGTGGTCAAGACATCAGATCAAAAAGAAGGAATCTGTTCCAAGATTGGAGAGGACTATAATGAATATCCAAGGAATTTGGCAAACAATGTCAACGTAAGAGGATTGGTTAATGCGGGGTTTAGAAACCAAATATCAACAGTGCTTACGACATAGATTCAGGAAAAGCCTGTGATTTTACCGACTGTGCTATTGAAGCGGCGGCAATACTGCAATAGAGGCCTTGGCGTACAGTTCTTTAGCTAGGTGGTAATCAGTTCAATGCTCAACCGCCTGTGGTGGAAACTGACTTGTTGGAAGTGGTACAACATGTCCATGACCCTTCGGAGTAGTATAGAGGTACGAGTGCGGTGTTGACCGATGATTGCCGGCAGCTTCTAGCGATGCTCGGCATTTCGACAATCCAACATTGTCCACGAGAAGCAAATGGTGCCGCTCATTTGCTTGCACATGGCTCTAAGGAGGGTGTTAGGGAGTTCTTGCCAGTCTTATACTTTTGGATGACCGTATGATGATTCAACAATAACGTTGCGTGAAGTTCAAAAGCACCGGTTTCGACTTTTTTTTTTTCAAATGGAGAGGCTCAGCCTCCGCATCTAAAGGATGCACACAACTTTTTTATTAGATTATTCACAAAACCTTAGAAGATACAAAGATCAACTCCACCTTCTAGCAACTAACGCTATACCTACAAGAGCAATGAAGGGGTGACAGGAACAGCCAATACCTTGACAATACACCAATACACATCATCTAAAATCGAATGCCTTCCCAAGCCGCCCATTGCGGGTGAAAGCACAACCAGTCAAGCAGACCCTCGCGTCATTGCACACAACACGCCGCAGAAATCGCCACCGTCGTCTTCCTCAAACCCATCTCCAAGAGGGATCACCGCATTGACCTTGCCATACCTGCCATCGACGTCACCATGACGCCTGACAGCACCACCGTCCTGCGCGTGTTCATCATCCCGCATCCAACACCGATACTCCGCTGCGCCACGCCGCCGAGACTCACCATCGTCGACGCAGTAGATGAACACCACACCGCCGCAGCCCACCACCGCCCAGCAGCTGCTCCAAAAATGATGCCCCAAGAGGTAGAACGACGCATAGAGCGCCACCATCGTCCGATTTGGGAGACCTAGATCTAGGGTTTCCCCCGAGCAGCACGAGTGAGAAGACACAGACTGCGACGGCGATGCCTTCAAGAAGGATACGACGCGTGACGTCGCCATCGCCCGCCACGACGAGGATCGGAGCACGGTTTTCACCGGCAGCCGCGCATCCCCAACTCGCTGCTAGGACTAGATGTGAGATCAGGAGATCGCCACAACCAGCCCCAATCCGGCCGACCACTTCCGGCGAAGGAAGAGACCACCACCGCCAAGCCCCAGATTGTCACCCTGGGCGTCCTCGTGGTGCAGAGCCAAAGCCAAATCCTCCTCCACAAATCGCCACCGCCGGCCGAGAAGAGCAAGAGGCCGACCGCCTCCGGGCCAGGCCCCAGGGGACCCCACACCGGCACGGCTGCCTCCTGCGGACCCCACACCAGTTTCGCTAACTGAAGTAATGACTCTGGCTCTATTAGAAATTCCAAAGTGTCATGCTAGGATTTGCGTACGCAACAAAATTTAGTGGATGTCACATGTGATGCATCTCTTAGATTTATGGTGATTTTCTCTTCTAAGTACCTGTAGTTCCTATAGAAGGTTCACCAAATTTGATCCGCTATTGATTAGATTAGCTATAACCAACTAATTGCATCCGTCACAAGCCCCATGGTGCGCCATATCGCAAGTGGTTCACCTACACGTTGAATATATAGATTCTTCTAAAACTAGTAAAATTCGAAAAAGGAAAAGTCTCTGGCCTCTAATAAAATTATAATCTGCTTCCAAGAAGAAAAGAATCGACTACAGTTTGGAGAAGGATATCCTATTATCTTATGGATAACGTTGGAGTGCTCCTACCTTGTAGTATGTGTTTGAAATGCCCGTAGCCAAGTAGTATAATACAGATGATCCTGAACAATATCAGTCAAGTTTGCTAGTATTCGAATGCGTGATATGTAGGAGCTGCGCTGCCTTCCCAGTTCTCTCCGCGTGTTCGCCTTCAGAGCGCACTCTCGCTATACATTTGACGAGGCATGTCTGTGCGACCAGCTATAATGAATTGACAATGATTCCTTCCATATGCAACAGTTAATGTAGCTTCTGTGATCGTCCATTTCTGTGGTTTCAGGCCAGCGAGAAGCTTCTCCTACAGCGAGCTCCAAGCTTCGATGCCTCAGGCTGAGTGAGGTTCGGTGTATCTGTGTACGTCCAAGATGGGAATCAACTCAGCATACATTTCTGCAGAGACAACTAATATGAAATTGGTAGAACCAACAGCTCTACCGGGCCTAGGACGTAGTTTGTAGGGGAAGGAGGGAGAGGTGTGCGGACGAGGCGGCGGACGCCGGCGGCTGGGCGCCGTCGTGCGCGCGGAGAAGAGGAAGGCGGCGGCTAGGTTTGGGAGACCGACTCCTCAGGGAGTCGGCAATAATGAATCTGATTATTGCTTGATTGTTTGCATCGTTACATCTGGTATATAAAGAGCTAAACCCTAAACTAATAATGGGCTAAGCCCCTAGTTGGGCCCATGGTTGGGCCCCCTCCTAACATAACCAATACCGGTCATAACATCTCTCCCCGCCTGTGCAAACAGCTCGTCCTCGAGCTGGTAGTCGGGGTAGTGCTGGCTGAACTCCTCGCGCTTCTCCCAAGTAGCCTCCTCCTCCGGAAGGCCTTCCCACTGCACCAGCAAGTACCAAATGCCGCGACGGAGCTGAGCACGTAACACCTTCGCCGGACTCGGAAGAAGACGACCATCGGCGATCGGCGGTAACGATGGTGGCGCTGCCGGCGGCTCCCCACGGTAAGGCTTCAGCAGACCCACATGAAAGACATCATGGATGCGGGAACCCTCTGGCAGCTGAAGGCGATATGCAAGTGTGCCCACGCGCTCCAAGATGACGAAAGGACCAGCGTAGCGAGGTCCAAGCTTGCGCCTCGCACGCGGGTCGAGGGACTGGGTGGATCGATGAAGAAGGCGCAGCCACACCCAGTCGCCCACCGCATAGGCCACCTCGCGATGATGACCGTCGTAGTAGTGCTTGGCGAGCTGCTGAGCCTGAACGAGACGTTGCCGCACCTCAGCAAGCATCTCGTCGCGGTTGCGGAGAAGCTCCCCCGCAGCCTCCGTCCGAGCGGTCGCGGGATCGACGGGCAAGATAGGTGGTGGAGGCCGACCGTAGACCACCTCAAATGGCGTGGCACGCAGGGCGGAATGGTAGGAGGTGTTGTAGCAATATTCCGCCCAAGCGAGCCAATCCACCCATGCGCGAGGACGATCACCTGTAACACAGCGTAAGTACATGGCGATCACTTTGTTAACCACCTCGGACTGGCCGTCCGTCTGAGGATGGAATGCCGTGCTGAAACGGAGCTTCACGCCCGCCATCCGGAAAAGGTCACGCCAGACGTGCCCCGTGAACACCGGATCCCGATCACTGATGATCGACGCGGGGAAACCGTGGAGGCGGACGATGCCGTCGAAGAAGGCACGAGCAACGGACGCGGCGGTGTACGGGTGTCCAAGCGCGATGAAGTGTGCATACTTGGAGAAGCGGTCGACCACCGTGAGGATGACGGACTTGCCGCCCACCTTGGGGAGGCCCTCGATGAAGTCCATGGAGATGTCGGCCCAGACCTGGGAGGGCACCTCCAGCGGCTACAACATCCCCGCCGGTCGGAGCGTCTCCGTCTTGTTGCGCTAGCATATCTCGCAAGAGCGCACCCAGTCCTGGACCAAGGCCCGATCCCCAGGGATGTAGAAGTCGGCGCGGAGACGGTGAAGGGTCTTCTGGACACCCTCATGGCCAGACGAGTGGGCCAGCAGGAGCACCTGGTGTCGAAGATCGTCGTGGTCGGGCACAAAGATCCGGCGCCCGTGCAAGAGTAGCCCTTCCGCCAAACGCCATGGTGCCTCCAACTCGCCCGCCTCCAGCTGCTGCCGCAGAAGCTGGGCGTCAGGCGCCGCCGCAGTAGCCTGGCGGATGGCGTCGAAGAGGGCGAAGGAGGGGCCCGAACGGATGCACAATGCCATCCCCTCAGGTGCGCCGTCCTCGTCTACAGCGTCGCGGCGAGAGAGAGCGTCGGCGACGGTGTTGAGGCGCCCCGGTCGGTACTCGACGGTGAAATCAAAGCCGAACAGCTTGCTGATCCACTGATGCTGCGGAACGGTCGAGAGCCTCTGATCCAACAAGTACTTGAGGCTGTAATGGTCCGTGCGAATCTGGAACGAGCGCCCCCAAAGGTAGGGACGCCAATGGCGCACAGCCTGCACCAAGCCAATGAGCTCCTGCTCGTACGCCGCAAGCTTGAGATGGCGCGCGGCGAAGGGCCTGCTGAAGTAGGCAAGCGGCCCATCGCCCTGGTGAAGCACGGCACCGAACCCCACGCCGGAGGCGTCGCAGTCGACGATGAACAGTCGCGCGAAGTCCGGCATCTGGAGAATGGGGCCCGTCGTGAGGGCCCCCTTCAGGGCCTCGAACGCGGCGGTGGCCTCGTCATCCCAGGCGAAGGCGTCGCGGCGCAGAAGCCGCGTGAGAGGTGTCGCGATGATGCCGAAGTCCCGGATGAATTTCCGGTAATATCCGGCGAGACCCAGGAAGCCGCGGAGAGCGCGCGGCGAACGAGGAGGCGGCCACGCAGCGACGGCCGCCACCTTGTCGGCGTCCATGGCTACCCCCTCGGCGGAGATTACGTGGCCGAGATAGGCGACCGATGTCGTCCCGAACGAGCACTTCGAGCGCTTAAGGTGAAGATGATGCGCTCGAAGCTCGTTGAAGACGATGGCGACGTGTTGTAGGTGCTCCGCCCACGAGGCGCTGTAGATCAAAATATCGTCAAAGAAAACGAGCACAAACCGACGTAAATAGGGGCGGAGTACATCGTTCATCAGGGCCTGGAATGTTGCTGGCGCGTTGGTGAGGCCGAAGGGCATCACCACGAACTCGAAGTGGCCATGATGGGTCCGGAACGCCGTCTTGGCGATGTCGTCCGGGTGCATGCGCACCTGGTGGTAGCCCGACCGTAAGTCGAGCTTGGTGAAGAAGCGAGCCCCATGGAGCTCATCGAAGAGCTCGTCGACCACCGGGATGGGGAACTTGTCCTTCAGCGTGAGCGCGTTGAGGGCGCGGTAGTCGATGCAGAAGCGCCATGTACCATCCGTTTTGCGGACGAGAAGCACCGGCGCCGAGAATGGCGACGTAGAGATCCGGATGACGCCCGCGGCGAGCATGAGGGCGCACTGTCGCTCGAGCTCGTCCTTCTGCAGCTGGGGGTAGCGGTAAGGCCGCACGGCCACCGGCGCCGTCCGGCGGTGGTGTAGACCGGCTGAGTCGACGACGCGGCGAGCCACGCCGGCAGCGGAGACGGTGACGGGGGGAAGCGAATCTGGTGGCTGCGGCACTCGGGCTGGCGGGGGCGGACGGTGGCCACTGCGGCCAGGGCTGGGCCGGCGCCGGCGGAGGCTACAGCGGGACGCCCGTGAAGGGCGGAACCCGTGGTGCGGGCGCCGGCACGGAGCAGACGGCCGGCTGCGGCGGCGTCGGGGGCCCCTGGGAACCGATCAAGAAGAGGCGGATGCCTTGAACCGCGGTGACGAGGTCGTTGACGACCCCGCTCATCTGCTCGGGCGTGTAGATGACGGGCGCCGGCGCGGCGGAGCCCGCCGTCGTGGCGGCCGCTGGAGAACCCGCCGTGGTGGCGGCGGCCGAAGGAACGGGCGGAGGCGCGGACGACGTGGTGGTGGGCGGCGGAGACGACATGATCGCAGCCGAGCTAGCTGATACCAAATTGGTAGAACCAACAGCTCTACCGGGCCTAGGACGTAGTTTGTAGGGGAAGGAGGGAGAGGTGTGCGGACGAGGCGGCGGACGCCGGCGGCTGGGCGCCGTCGTGCGCGCGGAGAAGAGGAAGGCGGCGGCTAGGTTTGGGAGACCGACTCCTCAGGGAGTCGGCAATAATGAATCTGATTATTGCTTGATTGTTTGCATCGTTACATCTGGTATATAAAGAGCTAAACCCTAAACTAATAATGGGCTAAGCCCCTAGTTGGGCCCATGGTTGGGCCCCCTCCTAACATAACCAATACCGGTCATAACAGACTTATTAGTGCACGCTAGGAAAACCTCATTTCCAAGAAGCACTGAGATAGATACAATATCTCAACTTGAACCGGCCTCCAATTCCCGTGACTTACATAGCTCCATCACTGGACAGTTGCACCCAAGGAAACATATGATAAGGAAAATGGTGGAATCATACAAAATTCACCAATTATTACTCATTTTTGCTAGAGATCAGATACAGTGTTCAACTTGAACATGCCTTCTAATTCCCGTGACTTGTGACATAGCTGACAGCTCCACCACTAGCTAGTTGCACCCAAGAAAAAAATTAATAAAAAATACATATTGATATCAAGAAGATATCAATTACATGCGCATCTGCACCCAAGAAAACACCTCGAAATAGGTTTTCGCCCCACTTTATAAATAAAGCCGCAACGGCCGAACCGATACAAGGTGGTGAGGAGAACCTCTTACAAAGCAGATCAAGAATAAACAAAAAAAGAACACGAAAACCAAAACTTGCGGCGACATTGAAAACGGCCCGAGTTGCAACGGAGCTCCACAACGGCACCCCCAAGAGGGTAACGACGCATTACACCGCCGCCGTCGAGACCGCAAGGTCTAGGTTTTCACCCGGAGCCGTCCCGCAGGGAGGATACCCACAACGACGCCCCCAAGAGGGTTGCGACACCCGCATCGCCGTCGCTGGCTCCGAGGCGTTGAGATTTCTCCCGGAAGCATCCTCACACCACGCACGGAGAACTTAGCCGCCCGCAGCCACCGAGGTAGGTTTTCGAAGCAAGATCTGGGAGCTACCAAAGCCGAAGCACCGCCAACCCCAGGAACACCCATCGTCCGCTCCACACCATCCCCATGACCGAAGAGTGGGACCACCAACACCGCAACGTTGCCCGCCGTAGAGCCAACCGTGCAGTCCGCCTTCCGGGGCCGCCGCCGTGGCATCCCACGAGCTCGAGCCCATGACCTAGCCAACACACGGCAACATCGACGGATTGGACAGGGCAGGCCAACACCATAGCTAACAGTCATAAGGGCCAACGCCAGCTAGGGGAGGGGATTCCGGCACACAAGGTCCCACCGTCCGGACACGGTAGCACTGCCAATTAGGCCTAGATTAGGCCCGACCGTCTGCCAGGCCCGGTTCAGGCCCCATTAGACGTGCCGCCGCGCTGCTATGCCCCCGTCGCCAATGCCATCCAACTGCAGCTCTGTGCCGAGCCAACCCATGTCGCCACCGGCCAGACCACCATGTGTTAGGCAGACGCCAAGAGCGGCATCACCACGACCTCACTCCTCGCAAGACGGCCCCGAACGAGACAACACACCGCCGCAAAGGAGCACCCCCGCCGCAACGCCCGGGGACATAGTTGCACCGTAACCGACGCCACCATGCCGCCGATCAAGCCCGTCACTTTGTCGGCATCCAAGAACTCGCCTTTGAACGCCGAGATAGGGGATGACTCCTGCCCGGGCGAGATCTGGGCCCACCTAGCAGACCTGATCCAGGCCGCCAGAACGAAGGGTGCCCTGCCTGGCCCTTCCCAGGCCCGGCCCCAGTGCCACAAGGCCCAGACGGGACCCAATCGGTTCCTGCGCCGCGCCGCCGGCTCGCCTCCGTCGCTGCGCTCCGCCGCCTCGCGCTCGCACAGACCGCCACCGCCTTCGCCTAGAGCCGCCGCCATTTTTTTTTTTTTTGAAGGTGAAACAGTGGGATAACCCACTGCAATTTTTATATTAATAAGCGTTTATGAAATTACAAGGTAGAGGGAGTTCCTCTAAAAAAGAAAAACAAGAAAGAAAGAAAGAAGAAAAGAGTACAAAAGATCTATGTCTGAGATTGTAGCCATTCCTTAAAAGAATCTGCATGCTTCTTCTTCATTCTGTAAGTGAGCATCTTTGTTTCTTGAAGAAAGATTGCTTTCCAAGATTCAAAACTTGGCTCCTGATTGTTGAAGATTTTATTATTTCTCGTAATCCAAATGCCCCATGCTGCTAAAATTATAAGTTCCATTGCAAAGGGAACTTTTAGTTTTTTCTTGATGTCATAGAAAGCTTGAAAAATTGTCCCATTTCTCCTTCTCTGAGGACAGATGTAATTCCAGCAGACTTTAGCAAAGTTGCAATTCCAGAATAAGTGAGTGATGTCTTCCTCTTGTTGATGACAAAGATTTTGTACACAATAATAAGAAGGCAGAGTCATATTTTTTCTTTTTAACAAGTTTCTGGTATTGAGCCTGTCATGAAGAAGAAGCCAAAAGAAGAATTTGTGTTTTGGTTGACAAGAAGATTTCCATATCCATCCAAAGTGTGGCTGCGCCTCTTGATATCCAATTAAAGAATTATAAGCTCTGTGAACAGAGAAAGTATTACTTCCCCATATGTAACTCCATTTATCAGATTCATCAATACTTATTTTCTCTCTAGCAGTTTGACAGATCATTTCCATTTGAAGAAATTCAGAATAAGCTTGCTGTGAGAGAGGCAGGTGAAAAAGATCTTCTAAGAATTCAGTGTCCAGAACATCCCTGACAGTTATCAAATGATTCCTTGCATAAGTGATCAGATGAGGCATACTTTGCATTAGGCAGTTGTCATCCCAATTATCTTGCCAGAACAAGCTTGATTTCCCATTCCCTAAATTGCACTTTGCCAATCCTTTAAAAGTATCAACAAGTTTCAAGTGAGTTTTCCACCAGAAAGATCCTTCCACTGTACCTCCTGGAAGAGTACCATTGTTGTAATAAGCTCCTTTCACTAATTTGACCCAAGGGATATCATGATTATTATAGAACTTGTCCAAATTTTTTAACAGCAATGCTCTGTTTTGAGTGTCCAGATCTAACACTCCTAATCCACCTTGATTTTTGGGTCTTGTGATTTTTTTCCATGAGATGAGAGCTGATCCCCTTGCTTGAACATCTCCATTTTTCTTCCTCCAAAGGCAGTGTCTCATGTATTTGACCACTTGATCTTTTATAGTTATTGGTACATCAAAACAGCCCATGAAGAAGATTGGAAGAGATGAAAGAACTGATTTGACTAACTGTAGCTTTCCACCATAATTCAGAAAATCAGCAATACCACCCAATCTTGATTGGACCCTTTGAATTATAGGTATGAAATGTTCCATAGAAGGCTTGATAATGCACAAAGGCAATCCAAGATAAGTAAAAGGAAAGGCTCCAGTTCTACAGTTTATGGTGGCAGCAAAATGATTCAGCTTTTCAGTATCCATATTGATTGGAATCATATTGGATTTATGGTAATTCACCTTCAAACCAGTGGATTCAGCAAAAGAGTGCAAAAGAGCTTTGAGACTAACCAATTGCATTGCATCAGCTTTTAAAATAATCAGAGTATCATCTGCATATTGTATCACAGGAAAATCATCACAAGCACAGTGAATTGGTCTTGAAATTAGGTTCTGCTCCATTGCCTTGTTGAGTATGGATTGTAAAAGATCTGCAGCCAAGACAAAAAGAAGAGGGGATAATGGATCCCCCTGTCTAACTCCTCGTTTACAGTAGAACTTTTTCCCAGGAATACCATTTAGCAAAACAGAAGAAGTTCCAGATGACAAAATGATTTCAATCCATTTAATCCATTTTTCACCAAAGCCTTTAGCTCTTAGAATTCTCAGAATGGATTTGTGTTCAATTCTATCAAAAGCCTTTTCAAAGTCCAATTTCAGAAGTATGATTTCTTCCTGTGATTTGTGGCATTGGAATAAATATTCAAAAGCCCAACCAAGACAGTCTTGAATCGATCTTTTTTTGAGGAAGCCATATTGATTCTTGTGTACCAGCTTTAGTATAACCTTCTGTAATCTGTTGGCTAACAATTTAGTCACAATCTTTAGGGTACTGTTGAGGAGAGAAATTGGTCTGAAGTCTCCAGGAAGCAAAGGAGTATCAATTTTTGGAATAAGAGTGATGAAGGAAGAATTAATACTTTCCAAAGAAATATTCCCATCATAAAAATCCTTGATTACTTTTTTGACATCATCTCCAATAATATCCCAACAATTTTTGATAAAATCATTATTGAATCCATCTGGTCCTGGAAATTTATCATTTGGCAGGCCCTTGATGACCCTATCAATCTCTTCATCAGAGAAAGGAACTTCCAATCCTTCTTTCATCTCACTGCTCATTGGATTATCATACAAGTCCTGTAAATTGAAATGCATATCTGGATCATCAGATTTACCCATCCTCTCCTTGAAAGCATTCCAGAGAATTTCAGCTTTACTTTCATGATCAGATATATCAATATTTTGATCATTTCTCAAAGAAGCAATGTAATTCTTTCTATAATTAATAGTGGCCTTAGTATGAAAGAATTTTGTATTTGCATCTCCTAACTTCACCCATTTTATTTTCCCTCTTTGTTTCCAATAGGATTTTTCATTTTGAAGTAAAGTGATCACATGGGTTTTTAAAATATCTCTGAGATTCCACTCTTCCAGGGATAAAGTCCTGAACTCCTCCATAGTATCCAGAAGACCAATGACTGATTGTACTTTGTCAATAAGAATCTTTAAAGAAGGAAGATTTTTTGCCCATAATTTCAATGCTCTTCTCAAGTTCTTGTATTTAGCATTAATCATCTTAGCACTGTCACTAAAACCCACTGGAATATTCCATGCATTTTTAACAATGTCCTTGAATTGACTGTGCTGCAACCAGTGATTTTCAAACCTAAAAACATTTGATCTGGGTATATTTGTTCCAATGGTGACTACACAAGGTACATGATCCGAGGTTGGTTTAGTCAAAGCATGAGCAAAAGTGGATGGAAAAGAACTTGTCCAAGAGGCTGATGTAAAAATCCAGTCTAATCTTTCAAGGAGAGGCTCATGCTGCATGTTGCTCCAGGTGAATTTCCTGCCTTTTAAAGGAACTTCAATAAGACCCAAAGTGCTAATTGCTTCATTAAAACTCAACATATCATTCACATTACCACCAGGCTTGTTTCTATCAGAAGGCTTCCTAATGAGATTGAAGTCTCCCATGATAATCCAATCAGTGTCATCAGGCATGTCTATATTTGTAAACCAATCAATAAAACCTTCTTTTCTATCATGTTGGCAAGGTCCATAAATGTTTGTTAGAATCCAGGAAGCATCTGATAGTTTGCAGGTGAATTTAACTGAAAGAGAAAATTCATTGGAGAAAGCAAGTTCACCATTAAAAGCAGAGCCATTCCAGATTATAATAATGCCACCTGAAGCTCCAATTGAGGGCACAAATTCAAATTTATCAAATTTCCTTTGACAAAATTTCCTCAAATACTCCAAATCAAAGTTCTCCCTCTTTGTTTCTTGTAAGCAAATAATATCACACCCAGATTCTTCTATTTTGCTATAGAGAGCTAACCATTTTTTCTCAGAGTTAATCCCCCTCAAATTCCAGTTCATAATTTTCCATTTTCTTTGTCTATTCATTGGGAAACCAGTTGTATCTATAATTTGGGGCTAGAAACAACCATTGTTCTAGCAGACAGCACCGGGTGTATGAAAAGATAATAAGACCAAAGCAAGGAAAGGAATAAGTGATGAACAACCAATTCTTGCAGACAACCCAGTCAGGCAGGACAGGTGATGAACATTGCAGGTACAAAAGCATAATCTTATTACAAGACACAAGCCCTCTGGAAACCAACAAGACTAAGTTTCCAACTCCCCCAACACCAAAAGCTCTTGACTTGTGATACATAGAGAACACCTATTTATTAGGCCTTTTTTTGGCCCCCTGAGCAGCCCCACCAGCAGCTCCATCTTTTTTCTCTTTGCCTGATCCTTCAGACTTCCTGGCAATCTCTTTTCCCTTCTTCACATTCTCTTTGCTTGCATTTCCTCCAAGGCTTGAAGCAGATGGGCCTGGAGCTTTGTTTATTCCAGAGTCTATCTTGCTTTTCTTCATCAACCTCTTCTCTATTTCCTTCTCATCAACCTTACAGAAAGATGAAGCCAAATTTTTAACCACCTTGGAATTAATCATAGGGGGAGAAGCATTGCAGGTCAAACAATTTCTATTATTGCAAGAAGCATGATTCTTAAATCCTTCATTTAGTAGAATCAGTCTGGGACTTCTTCTTACCTCAGACTCAACCAGAGGAATCTTACTTTCTCTTCTCTTCCTTTTGGGTGAAGCCAAGAGATCCAAACCAGAATCTTCAGGGGTAGTATTTTGGTCAGTGTAATCTGTCAGAAGGCATGATGGAGCCTGGGACACAGCACATTTATCAGGAATATAGAAAGAAACAGTTGGTTCAGTAGATATAGGTTCCTGAATAATTTCCCATAGTTGAGAATAAAGGAATTCTTTTGCCCAATCAAATTTCTCTGGGGTCATGAGCATGAGGGTGACAAAATTAAACCAACTTACAGGAATTTGAAGCACTTTGGTATTTCCTTTTGGATCATTTGAGAGAAGGTTTGGAGCAAAGAACTTCTCCCATATATCCAAGCCTTGCTTAGAGAACCTAGCATGCAGGTTATGTTCTTCAGGAGCAGAGAAGAAAAAAGTTTCAACTCTGCCTAGTACAATGTGAGCTTCTTCAGGAGGCAGAATATTCATATTATTTGGAATAATCAGATCTTCTCCCAAGTCATGAACCATGCCATCCATTTCATCTTCAACCAAGATTTCCTCTTCATCCTGATAAGCATTGATGAGATTGTTCAAACCATCTCCTAAGGGCACATCCAGCTGATTAACTTCCTCCTCCACTGGTAGACCAAACACAACCAACTGCATGTTATTCACAGAATCATTTGAGAGAGCACCTTCAGGACTGTGCACAGAAAAAGTAATGTTGCTGCTGCTGTTATTTGGTGCATTTCCAGGAAGCACATCCATCTCCTCAGCTTGAATAGCATCCAGAAGCTCTTGGAAAGCTGGATTAGGAGCAATGTCAACTTCCAGCTGCTGCTCCTCCTGAAGAACATTGTTTCCCATAGCCCAATGTCCCCAACCAACTTCAGCTGCATCAGGCTCTTGCTCTGCTTCCTGCTGCTGCTGATCAACATCAGGGAAAGGATTTGGCTGCTGAAGAGGAATGCCACCATCCAGGTTAGGAAGTGGATGAGGGTCCACACCAACATCAGGAAGTGGGTCCTCATCTTGTGGGCCCCCTCCAAGCAAGTTCTGCTGCAGTACCTCCACTAGAAAAGTCCAAGATTCAGCCTCTGCTCTGTTTCCTTCAGTTAATCTGACACTCCTTGGAATATCCTCCAAATCTGAAACTCTAACTTTTGCCAAAAGCCTACCCTTGTTAGTGGGGTCCCTTTCCCAAAGCAGTACAGAGCCAATATCAGCAAAACAAGCATTGATATCTTCAGTGCAAATATGATCAATGGGGGGCCCTACCATCAGAACCCAAGCATCTCTGTTGAAATTGAACCTTCTCCAGTTTGGCCCCTCATTGTGCTTAATGAATGACACATGGACATTACCAAAACCAATAGGACTAGAGCTAATCAGCCTATCTCTATCACTGACATTGTTGAACTGAACATAGGCGGCACCAAAAGGACATGGTTGCAAGCTAACAAATCCCACATTCTCCTGCTCTGTGAGGAACTCAGAAAGTACCTCATTGATGTTTGCAAAAGGAATCTGACCTGGAGGAACTGGTTCAATGGTCGCAATCGCATAATGCTCATGATTTCTTGGTCTTCTCGGAACTACCACCCGCTTCACTCCAACACGGCCTGGAATGTGCAAAATCTGGAATCCAGGAGGCACAAACTGACGAGGATCTATGGGTATATTGGCCATGGACAGCAAAGGTGGCGGAGGGAGTGGCGGTGGATGAGTTTCTTCCACGAGACCAGGGTTTTCCGAGGAGGGAGACAGGGGCGAAGAAGACGAGAAGGCAGCAACACTGTGCACTGTCGGAGAAGGGAAAAAAGAAAAATCCCTAAAAGAGGAAACTTCCTCTAATTGCGTGGCAGGCCCATGGGCTTTGAACCAAACAAGGAAAGAATCATCAGGCCATTTTGGTTGCGGGAACGACGGGAATGTGAAAAATGGTAGGAGGCCCGGCAACTTCGCCACCTTGCCGACCAAAAAAGAGCTATCACCGTTCCCAAGACCAGAGCCAATCAAATTGTTCAAAGGAGCAATTAAAACTCTAGAATCACGCTCCTTAATACCAATTGTATCAAAGCCATTAATAATGTCATTACCTTTTGAAACCGCAGAGCCTTGTCGGACAGGAGGAACAGATGAAGGAAATTGTAGCCGTTGGAAAACCGAAGCTCTTGACCCATTTTTCTTCTGTACCAAAGTCCATTCTTGATCTTGCTCACGATAAAATTTCTTTTCCTCAAATAACCAATTAGGACCTCCATTGCCCCAAAGGCTAACAAAGAACTCAAAATCCGTGTTAGAGAATTTGCAGACATTATATATTTCAAACCCAATAGCACTTGAAGTTACTGAAAAGCTGAAAGATCTATCTCTTAAGAATTTGACATCATAGAGAGCAGCATGCCCTCCAAAACAGGCTTGAAGGGCAATAGCAACAGTATGCACATCAAGCTTGAACCTTGCTCTTCCAAAAGAAGCCACTAAAATAAATCCTCTTCTTGAAAAACTCTTGTTTCTGACGATAGGAATACCAAATTTCTTCATGCAACTGTCCTCAAAGCTTTTACCAATGGAAAAATCCAGACAAATGCCACTGCATGGACTAACCAAAGGTGATTCTGTTCTTTCATTACCAATTGACCCTTCATTGATCATGTTGATGGCTTGCTCAATAGAATCAGTGATAATCCTCTCCCCCACAAGAACCGTACAAATTTTAAGGTCCAAGATAATACCAGAGCGAATTTTCTCATTAATAAGCAAGAACCTTGCATCAATCACTTGCTCCTTGGAATCAAGTAACACGATCCTTTGAGCATGAGGCTTGAGGATGAGAAATGCAGATTTAGCAAAAGCTGGCTTAGAATCAGATCTCACAGATGAAGAAGCTAAGGGAGCATAAGTGACACGCCACTTGATCGGGGGGGCTTCAGGAAAAGAAGAAAAACCAGGTGGAGAAACCAAACAAGCTTGAACAAACACCATGTGAGAGGGGAACCTCACAAAAGAGCCAGAGTAGAAAGTCTCCCCATTTGACAAGTGCTTCCCAACAATTGGTGCATCTTTGTGGTTGACCAAAGCTAACCAACCTTTAGGCCAAAGCAAGAGGAACCCTTGTGCAGCTTTGTTCTTACCAACACCAACAAGATCTTCAAAAGAAACTTTCCAACGGCCAAGAGGAGGGGGGAAAGGAGACATGGGTATCACCTTGACAAGGAGACGACGCTGGTGAAGCTGATTGGATCAGAAATCCAAGATCACCACAACCTTGGAAGATCGCCGGCGAAGAAGAGGCCTAAGGCTCAGAGGGTGGGTGGGTGTGAGAGAGAGCCATGTAGCTGCTCGAGGAGCCGCCTGCTGGATTGCCGAGCGCCCCGGCCGACGCCCCGACGAATACCCGCCGACGGCCGCATCTGCCCCACGCAGAGCCCCGTGCGGCTGAGGAAGAGCCCGCCGCCGCCGGCACCACGTGGGCTTTGCCCGGCGGCGCTCGCCGGCGGCGACGGGGAGGAGAGGAGGAGGGAGGGTGGGGCGCGGGGTGAACCTACGGTTCGCCCCGGTCGCCCGCGGGGAGCGGCGCGGAGCGAAGAGTTTTCCATCGTTAGCCCACCCAAGAAAACATAGAAGGGGAAACCGTGGAATCATACAAAATTCAGCAATTGTGTGATCACTCATCTTTGTAGAGACCAGAGGTCCCGAGAGTAATTATTTTTCTTCCATGCTTTAATTGCTCATTTTATTTCGCAGTTAGCTCTGTGCATTATGCCCATTATAGTCATAATATACACCTCGACCTGGATCCTGGTCCCGGATCTACATGCAATTGATTAGTCTTGTCTTAGTTCAGCAAAGCCTTGATTCGTAAGCAAGAGCATATAAAACAAGATCAAGGTGAGTTGTATATATATATATAGCAGCCAGAAGCGCAAACCAAGTGCAGATCAAGGTGAGCCAAGTGTTACACAAAACAAAAGAGAAGCGCTGTACTTTTGACACGCTAAGCAAGCAATGGTACTGTACTTTAGAACTCGATGGCACGTTAATACTGCCATTCAATTACAGTGCTGGTGCTCGCACACAACTTGGAGATGATTAAGAAACAATTGACCGAATTCAAGTACACAGTTCCTAGCTAGTTATATACCCCTCCATCCGTGTGTATATATTCCATGCTTAATCTTGACAAGTGTATATATTAATATATGTCTAATTCAACTTGGCAGTATACAAATGAACCGCAAAAAAAAAAAGACACGGTTAATGGTCCCTGAAACCTACGTTCATTAATATCGTGTTAATTAGTGTCAGTGTGCGTTTTGTAAGTGGTGGTACTAGGTTACCGGTGGAATGGACCACACATAGTCGTAGATATATGAAACTATAGGAAGGTTAACTAAAACAATTAGCAAGAAACCTTAATTGGACCACTGAACCTGCACTAAACTACTAAGCCGGTTTGGTAGTTCAACGATATGAATTAGTATAGCATATGATATCGTACAAAAGTTGGTCAAATTGGATCCAACTACACGCGGCATGCAAACCCTGCACGTAAACGCAACGAGGCAAGTTTAGCTCGTTTCATGTGAATCATACACAAACGATCATTTAGCTCCTCCGTTACTGTTCAATGGAGGATGTATGATTGGAATTTCGAAGGTTTTCGCGTATGAATAATAATTCACCTGCGTTTGTGGTTTCCCTGTTTCTTCTTCTCTTGAAGTTTATATATTCTATCTCTGAAAAAGAAAGAAAAACTATGTTTCATACCAATTCCGAGAAAGGAAAAGTGAAGTTTATTCAAAACTTTAAAATGGAAAAGGTGGTTGCTTTGTACTTACAAATTAAGGCAAGCTGTGGTCCCATGCAGGCTAATTGCACGTTGCATTGGTCTTAGAGCATCTCCAGCAGCATCAAAGATGTCCCTAAGCAATTTGGGGCGCAAGACTAAAATGCTTTCCCTGGTCCTCAAAGCCCATTTTTATCCGGGACGCGCTCGATATTTGTCCGGCGCCCGAGTCTGGCCCTCGTCCCACGGACGCTCGGGAACGCTTCGGACACCCGGGAAATGAGCGGAAGGGCGGGCCGGACCCACAAGACAATAAATTTTAACCTAAGCGTCGTCGACCACGGAAGTTATTTTTGCAATGACGCGGTGGCTCCAGCGGGCAGCAGTTCCCGCAGAGGCGCAGCGACGCGTCCGTCGCGCCTAGCTCTACGTGCCGCAACGAGCGCCACGCTCCTCCGCCTCTCCTCCCTCGTAAGAGCCGCCTCATCGTCCCTCTCACACACAAACCCTAGCGCCTCTCTCCCAAACCCTAGCCGCCACCATCTCAACAAGACTCGACGCTATGTCCGGTAGAGGCGGAGGCCGACCTCGCGGCCGTGGTCGTGTCGTGGCGTGGTCTGGCCGCGAGCAGCGCTGCCGCCGTCGCCCCCACGCCATCGTCTTCATCGTCGGGATGGACGGGGAGCCCACGTGTCGTTCGAGTTCTTCTCGCTCCCAGGCACTGTCGCGCATCCGAGGCTGCCGGACCCTCAAGCGCAGTACGCCGCCGGCGACGACCGCCTGGACGCCTGACCGGCGGAGGCGGTGGCCACTAGGTGGATCGCGACGCGACCACGACGAAGGCGACAAGATACCCAACATCGCCGGGAAGTTCGCCACCACACCTGAGCCGCTCATCCTCCTGCTTCCTACTTCGCGACAGGACATGAGTCAAGCCTTCGACGAGACACGTCACGGGGACTACCAAGAATGCACAAAGCACCGACGAGGACGATCGAAGGTTGTTTCTTCGCAAATAATACGTGACGAGGCTTGATGTTCGCCTTCATCGAGAACCAACAAGGGAACAATCCTCCTGCGCTAGATTTTCCAGCTGACCTTGCGCCGAGCTGGTTTTTTCACAATAATGATATAAAACCTTCGATGCACGAACAAGTTAGTTAGTTTTTTGTGTTATTTATATTTAGTCCACTCATGGTTCAAATCTACGATGGTTGTTAAATTGTTAAAAATGCCAAAAAAGTATTTTAAATGTTGTATGCCAGGACGCTAGCCGGGAGCTATCGCCCCCAAACGCGCAAGAATTAACAAAACACGCCCCAAACGCTCAATTCGGCGAGTAGACGCCGTGACACGCACTGATTGGTCTTCGTTATGCAAATTAACAAACAAAAGCTACGTAATTAAGCTCGCAGATGACACTGCTAGTCTACAAAGTACTATACCGTTCCTGTCGTGCCAATGAAGCCATATGTATAGTATATATGTTGCTTTAGAAAGATTCCAGTCATACACTGAAGTTGCCTCTGTACTATCGCACACGCTAAAAAACGTCTGGGTCATAAGGCCTCCCCAAAAGCCGCCTGTCCTGGATTACCCAAATATTGTCCTGGCCCCCAGCCCATCCCCCTCGTATAGAGTTCTACCTGTGGATTTTATTACCCACTTTTACACTAACTTTTTGTTTGGGTTTGGGGAACGTGGCTAGAAAAGAGACCTTCTCCAAACGAAAATTTTGTCCGGACGTCCCCAAACGACTAATCCGGCGCTTTGCCCGGACATCGTTTGGGGGACGCGACTGGAGATGCTCTTAAGCTGCCACTAACTAGTATGCACTCTAGCCATTGCTTTTGAGGACCTCGCCCTAGCTAGATACCATAAACAAAAGCTAATTAGAAAACTCTCGTTAACTAAACAAAAGCCTGATTAGTTCGTGTATGCATGTCTGCCTTTGCTAGCTCCCCGTGGATTAAGGGACCACTTTGATCGTGAGGACGACTAAACAAGCAACTATGCAAACATATTAACCAACCAAATGAGGCACTAAGGTTTGGACACATATTTTCTCGAGTGCCGCACTAATTAAACTATGTACCTTTAACCCCATGCAGTTAGAGACCTAGCACCCTCGAAGCAACTGTAGATGCCTAGCTTTGAGGAGGAGGAGAGGAGGAACTGCTGATCAAATTTCGTTACCGATCCACTTCCTTTAGACAAGTACTAACCCACTTTTGATAAAGTCCCCTTTCTGCAAAGTATAAGATTATAGGCCTAGATTATCACAAACATGTCACTTGGCCATAATGGTGATGGGGCTAGAGCTAGAGGGAGGGTATGGCTTAGATGCAACACATTTGTTAACTAATCAGGCGGGAGCGCTTACGTGCATCCTCACCATTTTTAAAATGTGGCAGGTTGGATTCCCTTGCTATGCTTTTCCAGACATGCATGATCGAGGCTGCGGGTAATAATTGATCTTGTGGTGCTTTTCCATCACCAAATACCAACACACTGACCACATATAGTTATTGTTGCTGGTCATTAGTAGTACTACATGCATGTTGACAGAGTCCAAATCTACCGTTTCAAGTAGTAAGATGGTACAAGTAGCAAGCACTCTATAACCCATTAAAACTTCACTAATCCTGATTTGGACACAGAGCAAATTGCAGCTGTGCAATCCATGTGAAAGAGTATTTATGTCCTTGGCTGTAAGGGCATCTCCAACCGCGCGACCCAAACGGACGCGCTGGGCCGTCCGTTTTGGGCCGTTTGGGTGGCCGAACGGACACCCGGACAGCGGCTCGCGTCCGCGTATCCGTTTGGGTCGCACGCTGCCCCCAACGCGCGGACGCACCGCATATGTAATTAAAAAAACAAAAATAAAAATAAAAAATAAAAACAGCCAAAAATAACATTAAACTAGTGGTTAATTAAACTTAGCCCTATTTTGGGCAATTTTTACACATAAGAAAGCCCTATATGGGCTTTTAAACTAAAAAAAAAAAAGAAACCCTAGATGTGGTTTGGTGTTACCTGGTGAGCTGGCAAGAAGCATTTTTACCCCCAAAGAGGTATCAAGCCATCGCTCTAAGGCCGACGACGACGCCGGCGGGCGACACGTCAGTTCCGCCGACACGCCGGAAAGTGCACCGGGGACCTCGCCGTGGCTCCCACCGCGCCTTCCCAAAGTGGGAGCGGGCTCGCAAGCTTCGGCGCCGCGCAGCCGTGCCCTCTCGCGCGGACGCCGAGCTGCTCCTCCGTCATGGCCCGCAGCCCGCCCGTAGCCGAGCGTGGCCAGCGCTTCTCCTCCGCCAGCGCCCTCCTCCGCCCGTAGCCGGAGCGCCGCCCTCGACGCTGCACCTCTCCTCCCCACGGCGCCGCCGGGTCCTGCTGCACCTTGGGGAGAGTCGATACATCCAATTTGCATCACTATTTTGTATCAAAATTTGCTCTAGTATTCATTGATATATTTCATATTGGGACACAATACTTATGGTATTTTACCTATTTTGCATGTTTTATCATTATCGAGGATCAAGCACCTGAGTTTCGTGGATTCTACTGGAAAAAGTACCGTAACGCAATATTTCTTAAGATCAACAATGGGGGAGGAAATTTCACGTAAAATCCTATTTCCGTATTTAATTTATGTCGGGCGGGCAGAGGAGCCACAGGCCTGTATTCCCAGGCGGCGCGCCATGGCTCGGCCGCGCCACCTCCTGGGTCCGGGGCCCGGCAGCCCCGCTCCTTTTCTTCGCGTATCTCTTCGGGCCCCGAAAACCTAAGCCACAGAGAGGACCTCACGTAGGGTTACAGCCGCCTCTGCGGGGCGAGAACACCAGAGAGAAAAGAGTTCTCCGGCAGGCTGAGATCCCGCCGGGGAAATTCCTGAGGGGGAAATCGACGCCATCGCCATCAAGCTGGAGCTTGACATCATCTCCATCATCATCATCTCCACCATCTACACCCGCCATCACCACCGCTGCACTGTTGGAGATATGCCCAATTGCAATCCTAGATAGGCTGAGAGAAACTCCTCCACTTGGTCCAACAACACTCATGAGTGAAACCATTTAGGAACCAAGGCTATGTTCGGATTGTTATTCATCATCATATCACCTCTGATTGTATTCCATATGATGTCTCGTGAGTAGTTCGCTTAGTTCTTGAGGACATGGGTGAAGTCTAAATGCTAGTAGGAATTATGGTTGAGTAATATTCAATGTTATGATATTTAAGTTGTGGTGTTATTCTTCTAGTGGTGTTATGAGAACGTCGACCACACTTCAGCCCATTTATGGGCCTAGGGAGTGCATCTTGTATTCCTTTGCTAATTGCGGGGTTGCTCTAGTGACAGAAACCCGAGCCCCGTTAGTATATTTCCATGCAAGAGGACTTAACTCAAAGAGTTTAGCACTGGTTAGATTTATCTTAATTACTTTTTTGTAGTCATGCTTTGCAAGGGGTATAATCACGCAAGTATGTATTAGTCCTAGGAAGGGATGTGCATTAGCATAGGTTCACCCACACAACACTTATCAAAACAATGAAGATTATTAAGCCACATGAAGCGAAAGTATTAGACTAAAATCCCCCGTGTGTCCTCAAGAACGCTTGGTCATTATAAGTAAACAACAAACCGGCTTGTCCTCAGGGCAAAGGATTGGGCCACTACAAAATTGTTTTCCGCATTTTACTTAACAGATTTCTATTCATCTGCTACATCAAAACTCCTTGAATACTTGTTTGTGAGCATTTACAAAGGGAATCTCATCGAAACTCGCGCTACACCTTCTGCTCCTCGTTGGGATCGCCATTCTTACTTATCGAAGATACTACCTACACACCTCTATACTTGTGGGTAACAAGACTATTTTCCAAGGCCATGAAATGTGTGAGTGAAGCGCCATTATAAGCGGAATTGTAAGGAAAACCTTTACCTAAGCTCAGGCTGATTTTATTTCTTACTGGGCTGCTATAAATCATTATGAGAGATCTTCTTCAATTTCTATTTGGGAATCTACTACTACTGCAACGTAGTGGATGAAGACCTGCTGAAAGTATTTGATATAAAATACCTATGAAAATTATTGAACGTGTTATGGATAACCGTTGCGAAGGGGATGGAACCTGTTCCATCCCGGTGATCATTTGAATGCTTTTAAAGGAATTATGCGTTATTCAAATGTATTGTATTTCTATGAATGAAGTTAGAAAGAAACTATTCACTATATCGACAACCGTAAAGCGGCAGACTGTATAAATTGTCAAGAATGGTGATTCCATTGACTGGGAGTGGATAGATGCCTTTATTTTATTCCAAATTTTATCCCAAGTGAAATTCACAAAGATCTAACCGCATATATAATTTCAAGCCTCCTGAGAGAGTACGCCCAAGCTTGGGAGATCAAGTCTTTTAATGCCCAAATGCCCATCTATGAGCTTCCGTAATGTTATTATTGATAATTTCTATGCAAGACTTTCTTTCAAGACAAGACCTTGCTTGATACTTCTTGTTCTGGATCATTTACACGTAAGAATGAAGAGTTTAAAAGGGACCTTCTTGATCGGATCCAAGAAAATACTCAAGGATGGGAGAACCACAAAGATAGAGAATCAGTATAATTTAGGATTATAAATGCATTGAAGCTTATGGATACTCTGATAATTTCGTAATATGAGTGCTACATATGGTCTTGATTCCTAAAGTTGTTGCAAATCTTATAAAGCTTTTGCCTCTCATTATGAATTGCCTAAAAAGAATTTTTGATAAGTATCATGAACCGTATAAAGATATAAAGTTGATTCATCCTCAGAAACAAATGTAGTGATTGAACCGTTGATAATGCTATTCTGGGCTATATTGAAAAAACTCCTTTCCCGCTAAAATGAAGGAGTACTCACATAAGTAAAAAGGGCACTAACGATCCAATTTTACAGAACTCGAAGAACAAATTAAATTGAGCTCCTGGTTACAATAGTTAAAGATCTTGATAGATTCAAAATGAGGATGGTCATATTATTTTCTCTGAAGATGTTTCTAATATTGTTTCACATCCTAATAAACCCAAACAAGTTAGTGTCTTATGCTATCCAGGAATTGGTGACTGGCTGCTATTATGGTTTACAGGCATATTGGTGCAAGTAAGAAGCATTCTTATGAGCTTTACACTGAGGATTATATCAAATGTACCTTGTGAGCTAAGATATCATGGTTATTCATTTTAAGCAGAGAAATCATTTCTCCAATTGGTATTGTTCGAGATGTGAAAGTTCATGTGGTAAGATTAAATATCCTTATGACTTTTTGGTTGGTTCTGCCGCTAGTGATCATTGTCCTATCATTTTTGGTAGACCTTTCTAAATACTTGTGGGCTATTAAAGATTGTAAGAAAGAGAAAATTTTGACTAGATTTACTGGTGAACCTTATGAATTTAACTTTCTAAATTACCAAAACTCCTTATAAAGTCGACTTGCCTAGTAATGATTTTAAAATGGCGCTGGGCATCTATTGTTCTTGTTCCTAATAACCCTTTGCAACAGCAATATTTGGAGAATAGTGAAAGTGAAGCTTTTAGGAAAGAAAGAAATGAGTTGAGGAAATTTTTCTTCGTTCTTCAACCTATTCTCAAGCATGATTGACCCGGCGGAAGATTTGGGTACAACACCACCAAAGGAAGATCCCATTTGATTTAAAGCCTTTACCTGATAGTCTTAAATATGCTCATATATAGATGATAAGAAAATATATCCTCGTTATTATTAGTTCTAAGCTTTCAGAGATTGAGAAGAAAGGTTATTGGAAATATTGAAGAAACACCGAGGAGCTATTGGCTATACTGATGATTTGAAAGGGATTTCTCCTTCTATTTGCCAACATGCTATTAATATGGAAGAAGATGCAAGGCCTGTTGTTGACATCCCGTCTGGTTTGATCAAGATGAAGAAGTGGTAAGGAACGAGGTATTAAAACTTCTTGAATGGGTATTATATATCCTATTGTTGATAGTAGATGGGTTAGTCCTGTGCATTGTGCTCCTAAGAAAGGAGGAATGACTCGTTGTGCCTAATGATAATGATGAGCTTATTCCTCAAAAGAATAGTTGTAGGTTATAGAATGTGCACTGATTTTTGGAAGGTTAATAAAGTTACTAAGAAAGATCATTACCCTTTACCCTTTATCGATCAAATGCTAGAAAGGTTATCTAAAATAATTTTATTTTTGTTGCTTGATGGTTATTCTGGTTTTCACAAATTGCTGTTATTAAGCTAAAGATCAAGAGAAACCACGTTTACTTGTCCTTATGGAACCTATGCTTATAGGCGTATGCCTTTAGGTTTATGTAATGCTCCTCACATTTTCAAAGAAGATGCATGTCTGTTATTTTTCATGGTTTTTGTGCATTTAGAGGTGTTCATGGATGATTTTTCTGTCTATGGGAATTTCTTTTGCGAAACCTCGATAAAGTTTCACAGAGATGTGAAGAAAAAACTTGTTCTTAATTGGGAGAAATGCCACTTTATGGTTAATGAAGGAATTGTATTGGGACATAAAATTTCAGAGAGAGGTATTGAAGTTGATAGAGCTAAAGTTGAAGCAATTGAGAAGATGCCCTATCCGAGGGATGTTAAAGGTATTCGTAGTGTTCTTGGTCATGCTGGGTTTTATAGGAGATTTATTAAAGATTTCTCTAAAATTTCAAAGCCTCTCTACTAATCTTCTTCAAAAAGATGTACCTTTTGTTTTTGATGATGATTGTACGGAAGCTTTTGAAACTCTAAAGAAAGCCTTAACAACTGTCTCGTAGTCGAACTCCCGTCAAATTGGTTTTCTTAAACAATTATGTGTGATGCTAGTGATTTTGCTGTAGGTGCTATCCTTGGACAACGAGTAGAAATTTTTTTAAATGTTATTCATTATGCTAGTAAGACTTTTGATGCTGCTCAAAGAAATTAAGTGCTACAACCTAAAAGGAATTACAATGTAGTCTTGTCAGACAAGTTTAGACCCTATATTGTTGATTCAAAGTTACGATTCATACTATCATGCTGAAATTAGATACCTTATGACAAAGAAAGATAAGCCAAGGCTTATTAGATGGGTACTTCACAAGAATTTGATTTACATATTATAGATAGGAAAGATGCTGATAATCCTGTTGCCGATAATTTGTCTAGATTGGAAAATATTGCCTATGATCCCGTTCCTGGTAATGATAGTTTTCCAAATGAACAATCGACTTTAATAAGGTGAGCTCAAGAGAGAGCCCTTGGTATGCAGATTATGCTAACTTTATTATTTCCAAGTACTGCCTCACCTTTCTCACCAAAGAAAGGAGGAAATTCTTTATGACTTGAGGTATTATTTTTGGGATGACCCGCACTTATATAAAGAAGGTAGGATATGCGAAGATGTGTTCCTCAATATGAACAACAGGAGATATTGAGTAAATGTCATGGTAGTGTTTATGGAGGACATCACACTGGAGATAGAACCGCACAAAAGGTTCTACAATCAGGTTTTTATTGGCCAACACTTTTCAAAGATGCAAGAAATTTATTTTATCTTGTGATGAATGTCAAAGAGTTGGTAATATCTCTAGACACAATGAAATGCCTATGAATTATACTCTTGTTATTGAACCATTCGATTGTTGGGGATTCGACTTCATGGGTCCTTTCCCTTTCTTCCGATGGTAACACCTGGTATACTGTCATGCTATGATTGTATACTAATGAAGCGACCACAAAAGCCATGGTGAGACCTCATAAAATGCTGCTAGGATGAGATTTG